>ML664174.1:10049794-10244291 GCA_007570785.1 Antilocapra americana
ATATATATGTATATATATATATACATATATATGTATATATATATATACATATATATGTATATATATATGCTCCCTCTGCATTTACTTCTTTTTTTTAAAGTATTTATTTATTTATTTGGCTATGTCAGGTCTTAGTTAACTAGAGGCATGAGGGATCTCCGTTGTGTATCCAGGATCCTTGCAGTGAATGGACTCTAGTTGTCTCAAGGGCTCCGGAACTCCAGGGCTTCAGTAGTGGGGGTGAGCGGGCTTAGTTACTTCACTTCACATGGGATCTTAGTTCCTCGACCATGGATTGAACCCATTTCCATGCATTGGAAGGTGGATTCCTAACCACTAAATCACCAGGGAAGTCCCTTTACTGCTTCTTACTTGCCTTCAGCTCAAAATAATTTTCATGTCATAAATCATAATGAAGAATAATATATATAATATGCAAATTTTTTAAAGCAGTAAATGTAGAGGGAATTACATATATGACTGAATCACATGTCTATATAGCAGAA
Source organism: Antilocapra americana (assembly GCA_007570785.1). Taxonomy (NCBI): domain Eukaryota; kingdom Metazoa; phylum Chordata; class Mammalia; order Artiodactyla; family Antilocapridae; genus Antilocapra; species Antilocapra americana. Next base: position 10,050,301 of record ML664174.1, read on the forward strand.
ACTAATATAACACTGTAAATTAATCATGTTTCAATTTAAAAAAATTGCCTTTCATGTCAGAGAGGCATATGTTGGGGTGACGTGTTCTGGTTTCCTTCATTCCATCATTAGGCTGTGGCGAATCCCTTTAGGGCCAACTGCCAACAATATATTATTCTTCATTATGATTTATGACATGAAAATTATTTTGAGTTGAAGGCAATTAAGAAGCAGTAAAGGGACTTGCCTGGTGATTTAGTAGTTAAGAATCTACCTTCCAGTGCAGGGGAAATGGGTTCAGTCCATGGCCGGGGAATTAAGATCCCACATGAAGTGAAGTAACTAAGCCCACACCCCCTCACTACTGAAGCCCTAGAGTTCTGGAGCCCTTGAGACACAACTCGAGTCCATTAGCCGCAAGGATCCTGGATACACAATGGAGATCCCTCACGCCACAACTAAGACCTGACGTAGCCAAATAAATAAATATATATTTTTTTTAAAAAAAAAAAGCAGCAGCAGCAGTAAATGCAGAGGGAATTCCCTGGCAGTCCGGTGGCTTAGGACTCAGAACTTTCACTACTGGGGCCCAAGAGTTCAATCCTGGTCCAGGAACTAAGATCTGGTCAGCTGCACAGTGTGGTCAAAAAATAAAACAGAAAAGGCTTCTCCTTTTCTGCCTAAAGGCAAGAAATAAAGCTCCTTTTACTGGAGACAGAGTTTTATCAGCCCAGAGATGGGACCAAAGGAATCTGAAACAAACCTTGTACCCTAACACTTCTCTTCCTAGCTATTTCTTCACCATTTCACTACCCCAGCCCAAACTTCTCTGTCTTGTCAATTCTTCACAAACGTATTGTTTCTTTGTCTGAAAGGTACACAAGATTCCTGCTCTGGTCACTTCTTTGGGTCATCATGCCCTTATGAAGTTTCCAGTGCACATTTAAAATATTCAAGGAAATATGTATGCTTTTCTCCTGTTTATCTGTCTTTGTCAGTTCAATTTCCAGATCCAACCAAGGATCTTAAAGCGTTGAGGAAAGCTTGTTCCTTCCCCACAGTAACCAAACAAATAATGAGCATACAGCATGACAAGGGACACCACCTGCCTTAAGCAGCCAGAGAAAACCCCCTTCACATGAGGGAACCATCTGGGCTAGAGGCTGAAAGAACAAGCACGGAGTCCTCCAAGTAAAAGGAGAGAGAGGTCAGGCCTAACAGAAGCAGCAGCCAAGACAGGAAAAGCTCCAGATGTTCTGAGAGGACATGGAGTCTAGTGTGGCAGGAGGGACACTGAAGGCGTGTCCTGGGGCCACACGGTGAAGAGCCTGCATGGCCTTCTGAGGAGTTCGGAGAGGTCCTAAGTAAGAGTAACGGGGGTTCAATGGGATCACTCTCGTGACAGGACCAGAAAATGATGCCACCACCATCACACTGAAAAAATAACCCAGGTTAAGGGAAGCAGCAACACTGGTGGAAAGAAAGGAGAAGCGGCAGCTCTTCTGAAGATTAACAGATGGAACCTGGCAGCTGACTCTAAGGCTGAGTGAACAGGGAAGAGGAAGGGGGATGGGAGTTCTGAGGCAGTGACGTCTTTCATAACCAAGATGTCTTAGAGGAAGAAAAGCTTGCGATGAGACAAGATTGGCTGGTTTTGGACATGCTGAAGTAGAGGTCTCTGAAGAACACTGGTGGTATCTACTACTCAGAGACACAATCTGGACTTCAGGGAAAAGGACTCAGCTGGAGATAAGGGTCTGGGCTCTTCCTTGCAGAGAGGGCAGTTAAAGCGCCAAAGTGTGTACAGTCACCTGGAGCAAGCTTGAGATCAGCCACAAACAGAGACCCCAAAACAAAAGCACTGGGATATCAGAAGAAAAAAGGAAAATCTGTGAAGAACACGTAAAAAGAAGGATCTCCCCCAAAATAATAAAATGCAAGAAAGATCGATACTGAGAGAGCCACAGCAGTAGAAAGTTTAAATGAAATGAAAAGAGGGGTCAGGACTGTCAAATACACAAAAGCAATCAAACAGGATGAGGACCAAAAACAGACCATCAAGATTTGCCTGGGCTGGTTTATATCCTGATCTGCTATCTTTCACAAAAGCTGTGCTTCAGAGGATGCCAAGTCCTTACAAAAATAACTACGGGAACGTCTACAGAGGGTGACATATTTGTAACCAGAGTCTTGAGGACAGGGGGCACTGAGATACATGAAAAAGAAATATTAAGTCAATGCTGAATTCTTCTCACTTCTAAAAAACAAGACACACAGGATCTGGTTAGATAGAGCTTGAGCTGCCGAAGGGATGATCCCCAGAGGACAAAAGCGCTGAGGTAATTTTCAGAGCAGTTTTAATCCTAACCAAGGGCAGACTAAACCATTTAGGATAAACCCCACAGTGATGACAAAACTTGAATGGAAACAGGTTTTTACCTCATGTTCCTTGATGAGACCCTTGGTCCTTCCTCTGCGAATTAGCTTCTTTTCTTTATTGATTTGCTTTTCAAGTTTTGCAATACTGTCAGTAAGTTTTCCTTTTTCAATGTCTATTTTTAATTGTTGAATATACAAGGACATTTTATGATGAAGAGACTGCAAAAAAAAAAATCGAAGACTCATATTAACCATGGAAACAGGACATATTGAGAAGATTTCCATTAAAAAAATAAAAATATTTGTGGTAACCAAGGATAGAAATGAACTTATGTGCAATTCTGATTCATGCATATATCTTTGAGGAGGATGTTTTAAAATATACCAAACTCATAAACATATATTTTTTTCTTTCTAATAACTAAAAATGTGTTTCAGCTGTGAAAGACATGGTTAGAATTAAAAGACAAGCGGCAGACTGGGAGAAAATATATACAAAATATAAATAGAGAAATAAGTCTGTGGAGAAATAACAAGTAACTACAATGTAGATCCTGAATGGGATTCCGGAACAGATGAAAAAAGACATTTCATCTGTGGGAATCTGTGGAAATAAAAATAAAGTATAAACTCTAATTAATAAGGTACTATTACTTCTTTATGACAAAGATACTATATTAATATATTAATAACTGGGGAAACTGGGCATGGGTACACTGGAGTTCTCTGTATTGTTATTACTACCTTTGTAGTAATTTTGTAAATCTAAAATCGTTCTAAAATTAAAAGACTATTTTAAAATGTGTTTTAAGAAACCCTTTAACAGTAGGTATTCAATTATATTACCTTATTCTCTCTCTCTCCATATACTTACACACACACATTTAATACTCAATAACATTTAGCAAAAACCAACCCTGTAGTAGGTGCTTTATATAAAGCCTTGCAACAATCCTGCCGAGTTGGTGAGGCTATTCCCAGTTCATCAGTGAAACTCCTAGGAGTTAAACAACTTGCCCAAGGTCATTCATTAGCTGCCGGATCCAGATCTATCTGCCACCAAAGCCCACCCCTATTTTCTATGAAACTCTACATGTGTATATATTAATATCAGGATCATAAGCCCCAGGCACAAGCCTCAGACACACATGCATGTTCTTACCTCCCACTTGGCACAGATGTTTCTACTCTTTTCTTCCAAAGACAGCTTTACATCATCAGTTACACTACTTTTCAGTTCTTCAACAGCTTTCAAATACTTGGTCAGACTGTTAGTACTAAAAATTATCAGTGCTTCCTAAAAAAAAACCCAAAAAACCCCACAAACAAGAACATGAAAGCCTTACTCTACTGCCATGTCCTCAAAGCTAATTTAACAGGTAGAATTTTAGAGATTTTAACAGGGAGAACCAGGAAAGAACTCCACAGAGACTACTTAAAGATTTAGGGGAGACTTTTATGTGTAGACTGAGGTTAATCTCCCTTTTACGTGCCTTTATTTCTTTTGAAAAGAACTGCAAAATATTTATTATTCAAATGTAGTTACACCTCCGAGGCCAAAATAAAGACTTCCTTATGACATTCCAAATAATTTTTGGTCCCTTTCATAAACAATTAACAGGCTTATTATTATGAGCCCCTGGCAAAGTATCCTCTAAAGTTTTTAAGTATTGAGCAGATGACTACACTTCATAAGCAATACAGTCCGAAGAGTGTACTAGCTTGTATCAGGTATCAGTGCTGCAATAAGACACAGTTTATAGTAGGGGTAATGTAGCAAATATTTAATACTGTGCGTAATCATTTTATGTTGCAAGGAGGCAACATGCTCTCATTGATTTCAAAGGCTCATTTAGGGCCAACAACAATGGCATTCCCATGGACTGGAACGTGCCTGCTCCTTATCTCACACTCAGCTACTCTTACAGGATCTTACCTGGCACTACTCTGTAAGAACAGAAACCTGGCTTAGGCAACCATCAGACAATAGAACAAAAAAATAGTTTAGTGGCTATGAAAGGGCAGAAAAATCTATAATATAGAGACAAGAAGATGAAACTAATTCTGGGGGAGAAGGCAATGAAGCAGCCTGGGGATTTGTTCGTTTACTTATGACATATTTATCATGGGTCTCCTGCAGGAATGGTATAGTCTGAGCCCTAGGGACCGCCTCTAAAGCCTCTGTGAGGATTGCTAAATTTATGGAAAGAGAAGACTTGCCAGCCCCGTGTGCGGGCAGGGGACTCCTGCAACTCATGTGCCCCAGGAGTCCCTGGGGTCTCGGGGCAGTAACTGGCAAGGCACGGATTCTGCTTCTGCTGTGACAATGGGTCTATTTCACTAAATGCCAGAGACAAAAAGGGGGAGGCCATGGCTTCAGACTTCGAAAGGAAGATGGGACAGGAAGAGGAAAGTGGTATGAGAACTAACATTGTAACTCCTCCCTCTCGTAGAGAAGGGGCCTAAGGCCTCTGCTTTTTCTTTCTCAAAAAGACGGGAGTCTTTCCTCAGCTGACTACTTCTGTCCTCTTGAAATCCAGCCTAGTGATTCTTTACAAGAACCACTAACTCAAGTTCAGCTCAGCACTCTCTGCATTCCAGGAGTAAAAATGGGGGGAAAAAAAGACAGTGGGAATTGGGCAAAGCTGGTGGCTGACAAGGTGCAAACAGTATAAGATAGTTGAGGGAAAAGCAATGTTGAAATAGCCGATGCCAGGGTCCAGTATGTTCAACAGTCCAGAAAGGCAAAAGAGGGCTGAGCCCAGACAAGAGGAGGACGCCACGAGGAGGATTAAGAGAGGCTGCTGGAGGAGTCCCTTTTCCTGGAAAGATTGGGTGTAGTAGCACAGAGAGTACTGACTGACTTCATCTTTGTTTAAAAAAAATGAAGTTTAGTTAATTTACAGTACTGTGTTACTTTGAAGTCTACAGCAAGTTGATTCAGTTATATATATATAATAATCTATATATTCCTTTTTAGATTCTTTTCTCTTATTACAAGATATTGAGGTTATTACAAGATATTGAGTAGAGTTGCCCATGCTATACAGTAGGACCTTGCTGATTATCTATTTTATATATAGTGGTATGTATATGTTAATCCCAAGCTCCTAATTTATCTCCCCACCTTGCTATCTCCTTTAGTAAACATAAGCTTGCTTTCTATGTCTGGTAGTCTATTTCTGCTTTGGACTTACTTTTTATCTCTCCAAAAATGCCTAGCCCATTTTAAATGTTCAGTAAATTTGGTAAATGTTGAATGAATAAAGGAACATATATTTCTCTACCTCTCTGATGTCTAAGGGTAGAGACCTTGTTTTACATGTCTCCCAGTGCCTCCCAGTATTAATTAACAGTGAGTCTCTGCTTTAGATATGCTTGGACATATCTTTCTTTTTTAAGTATAACTCATTTACAATATTACAGTATAACTAATTTACAATATTAGTTTCAAGTGTACAACAGAGTGATTTGATATTTTTATGGATTATACTCTATTTAACGTTATCATAAAATAACAGCTGTACTTTCTATGCTGCCCATATATCCTTGGAGCTTATTTATTTTATACATAGTAGTTTTCACCTCTTGATTTTGATACCATCTTAAGCTGCCTACCAAACCATGAAGTCAACCAAAAACTGTCTCCATCCAAAGTATTACTGGATCTTTAACTGCTGATAAGCACATGTCCCTAGTAACTTTTATTAAAGTATTTTAATAATAATTTTATTTTACATTTGGGGGATTTTAACCACTCAAAGCTTCTTCACATACCTTGTTTTCATTTATTTGGCAGTTGAATAAGACTAGAATTATTATGTCCATTTTATTGATTTAAAAAGCCAGAGAAATCAAATTCTTGCTTAATGTCATAGAGTCAGCCATGCTTTTTAACACTATACCACTGAATTCATTCAGTGAGTCTACAGTAAAATTTGAATTTAAAAAAATCACTTGAATGTTTAAGAGTCTCTGGGGAACAATATATAAAACTGGGACTTTTAAAAAATTATGATAACTTTATTATAATTACAGTGATGGAAACATCTTGATTTTAAATGAGGTAATGAAAAATGCCCTACATGTGACAGTTGAAACAGCCCCACCTTGTATTTTGAAATTAGTCCCCTCTGGCTCTCTTTTTGCCCAAGTAACTGCTCAGCCCTTGTAATGTATGATTCAAGTTCCTTTTGTGTTTCTTCCACCTTCAGCCTGACATCTAGGTCTTGGGAAACATCAGTTGAGTTCTTCAACACAGCTACTAATTTTACCATATTGATCTGTAATGACAAAAAATTATCAACTAAACACTTGGCCCAACTTCTTAGAAAATTCATAAATTAAAAAACAGTTTGAGTAGCAACTCATATTTTCCCACTAGATGTAGAAATATTCTATTTACTCTATTGATATTTTTCAACATGCTCTAAACCACAAAGAAAATAAAACGGAAAATTCATATTTTGCAAAAAATTTTCAAACTACAAGGCAATCCCTTTCTCAGTCCTGCCCGCCCAATGACTACTTGGTTTTAAAGACTAAATTCAGTAAGTAGAGAATATTAAAGACAGACCTGGACTTTCTCTTTAGCTTCTTGAATCTTTGCCTGAAGTCCAACTGTGAGGACATGCTGGAGAGACTCCTGGCTCGAAACATGTTGTACATCCATTTGTAAAGTGTCTTCAGTTCTAGACACAAGCTCTTCATACATAGAGCCTTTGGCAATAAGATGCTGTTAAAACACATTAGAGTGAGATAACAATAAATATTCTGATTATATGTTAAACATTAACCTCAATAATCTCATCAGGAAATCATAAAAAGTTAATTGCTAATCCAAAATGAGGAAAATTTATATCATTAAAAAGTTATTTTTAAAATTCATTTTGAAATTTATATTAATACAATCAGATTCTGAGCAACATAGCTTTTTATGTATTATTCTTAAACACTAAGCACTTAGATAAAATAAAGACTAGAGGAATACAATGCCAATAGAAAATAAGTTGAGGGAATAGTAATAAACCTTAAGGTGGAATTATTCACTTAGTCCAATCAGTCAGAAAGATCAATAAATGTTACTGGAGAAAAAAGCTGTTAGAAAATCATCTTTTTAGAACCATGCTTTTTACAAGGTACCAAAAATAAATTTCAGATGAATTAAAAAATTATATATAAAACATGAAAACTAGAAAGAGAAAAAAATTATCCATGAAAACTGATCTGCTCCCTGGGTTTGGAGGACCTTTAAAGGCAGAAATGCCTATAAAAACACAAAAATTTTGTATGTGAAATAAAATAACTTAAAAGTTAACAACTTGGCAAATATACTTGCCATATAAATGAAAATGAATCATGATTCAGAGAGCTTATAAATTCAATAAGAAAAATATTAAGGTCCCAAAGAAAATTCAGAAAATGCAATGACATAATTCATGGAAACAAATGGCTAACAAATATATGAAAGACAGTTCAATCTTACATGGAATCAAATAAGTTACAAATTAAAATAATGGGGCACCACTTTTCAGTTATTAAAATAACAAAAAAATTTAAATTATAACTCAGAGGTGGCACAGGTATAATAAAATAGAAATTACATTGTGTGATATCAACTATGGAGATATTGATCTTATTTATCATAGAGCAGAGGAACTGTGGTGATTTTTATTTTCCTCTTTACACTTTTATGGGCTTCCCTGGTGGCTCAGATGGTTAAAAATTCTGCCTGCAATGCAGGAGACCCAGGTTCGACCCCTGGGTCAGTAAGCTTCCCTGGATAAGGGAATGGCAACCCACTCCAGTATTCTTGCCTGGAAAATTTCACGGGGCCTGCTGGGCTACAGTCCAGGGGATTACAAAGAGTCAGACATGATTGAGCGACTAACACTTTCACTTTATACTTTTATGTGTTATTTAAATGTTCTGAAATTAGCAGGTTGATTTGCAATTTCAATTTTTTTCTATTTTTAATTATAAAGTAACAAAAGTTCCTGTAAAAAACTTAAACAAGAAGTATAGCACATGAAGAAAAAGATTTTCTTCTTCCCCATCCTTCCCTTGTCATTTAATCAATCATTTGCATATTCATTTAAAAAAGATGTACTCTCTATCTACTATGTACCAGGAAACACACTAAGAGGAGGGCTCACAGACATTTTTCTATAGATTTAAAAGTATAAAGTACAAAAAGCAACTGTTTTTAAAAACACTAAAAGTATCACATTACCCATACTGTTCAGCAACTTGTATTTCTTACTTAACAATATATCTTGATCCAGTAAAGATCTACTTGTTTTCATTTTTATTTCCAAACTTTTTAGTTTGTATTGGAGAATAGCCGATTAACAATGTTGTGACAGTTTCAGGTGGACAGCAAGAGACAAACACATACATGCAACCATTCTCCCCCCAGACTTCCCTCCCGTTCAAGTCATGTAACACTGAGCAGAGTTCCCTGTTCCATATAGTAGGTTCTTGCCGGTTATCTATTTCAAATATAGCAGTGTATACCTTTCCATCCCAAACTCCCTACGTATCCCTACCCCCGGCTCCTTCCTCCTAACAACCATAAGTTCTACTTAATTTCTTCTGATCAGAAGTATATTCCAGCATGTTTGTGTTTTCACTGTTTAACACCTTTGATTTTTTAAAAAATTCAATATTTAAAAAATACTGAATTTCTCATTCCTCACTCATTTATTACACTAAAAGAAATTCCAATTACATAAATAAATAAAATTAGGAAAGCACCAGCTGATAGCACAAGAAAGTTCACATATTTTCAAAGCAAGAAAAGGTATTATTCTTACGATCAATGAAAACACAAAATTATTCATATACACCTTTTCAAAATGTAGGAAAAACTTTGAAAATTCAAAAGAATTACACAAATAATTCATTATTCCTAGAACTTTCCATCTTGCTGCAATTTATAACACACTCTATAAATTTTATAGCTGAGCTGGAACTCGGTAAAACCTCAATTGTAGCTTTTTTCCAGGGATAACTGAGTGATATTAAAATACACTCTTGCCTCATTGCTCTTCAATGAGTCAACTGACTGAGAATAAAGGCAGAACAGAGTTTTAACCACATGCAGGTCCCTCCCTGCATCAGGTAAGAAAGGACAGTGGCTTCCATAGGGGCTGACCTTTCCAAGAGTAGACTGCATCATCTCATGTTCACACTGCAAGAAGCTATAGGAAGACTGAACTCACTCATCTCATTGCCCTCTGATGAAAGAGAATATTTTAATCTCCACTCTGGACCTGGGAAAATCAGTTCAAGAATTTAAACTCCTCAGGTATTATTACTCTTCAACTCTATCCTCTGTCTTCAGGCAAAATCATAGCAAATGATCCAGGGTTGAGATTCCACGTTATTTTTTTTAAAAAAGAACCCAACAAAGAAAATTCAAACAGTGGTTTTATTTACTCTTTCCTTTAAAACTTTTTACCTTACTCCATAAGCCCACAGCTACAAAAGTTGTCTTGTTAATGCTGTTACACTCATACCTGCAAAGATTCTTCCACTGAGGGCTCTATATCACCCTGCTGTCTCAGAAGATCCAAAACAGATGTGGTTTCTGCTTCCCAGGTTTCCACTTGTCCAATGAGCTTTTCAACCTCTTTAGCCACTTCTAGTGGCCCTGAAAAGTCTTCATTTTCTTTTTCATGTTCTTCCCCAGCCTACAACATTCAAAATTATCACTCAAGAAAATGGTAACATTTACATTATAAAATAATTATCATTTTAAAAAGTAGTGTCTCTGTAGCAAATTAATTGAACAATGAAAATCTCAAAAACAATGGCTGCTTTTTAAACTCAATGTTTTAATAATATCTTCATAAAAGTTAGTGAAAATGCATACTGAACTTTTATGCCAAAAAATAAAAATAAACACATTATATTGCTTTTTTTCCCTGAGAGTGCTATATCAACATATTTTACTGACTTAAGATATACTTTTGGGACATGATAATAATACATTATGACAGTATAAATACTTAAGACATTTGTTCACAAAAATTTTCTTAAGGATATCATTCCTATCAGTTAGTTACTATTTTTCCATTTTACAGGAGAAAGTAGAGCTTAGAAAATTCTAGTATTGACTCTATAAACACATTTCTAAAACTGGTATATAATTTAATTAAATATAGCTAGCCATTACTAGTTGTGAAACATAAGGATCAAATTTCAACAAAATTAAGCCTTTTCGCATTAATAATCTTCAGTATCCTATAAGTTGATATGCTACAGCTTTACATGACAGACACATTCTGAAAGCTGTTTTTAATTAGATATTTTAAATATATGAGAAAAATATTCTATATTTTTCTATTCATAGAGCATAGTGCACAGGTTCAAAATGTTCCATGATTAGGTCTCCTACAGGCACTCCATCATGGCGACTGGCAAAAGCCAGATAAACATTTTTTCTTTAAAGTTATTATTCTGAAGGGGGCATATTTCCAAAATCATAGGTGCTACACCATACATGTGTATGATTTCTTGTTGTTGTCGTTTCTTCTCCATATTCTCATCTATAATCTAAAGTCATCCTCTGAATTACACAATAAAGCAAGAAATAAAGATTTTACTTCTCCCATTTTACAGAAAGGATGCAAGGCAGGCCAGAGGCTAGCCTAAAGCTGGACAACTGAGTACTAGTCAGAAGTAATCTGAAGAAAATAGCAACTCCACTTCCTCATGACTGCTTCTGTGTGTCTGCAAACTCTTCAGTGAGTTAGAGGCACAGGGCTTTTATTTACTTTTTCCTTTCAAATTTTTTGTTTATTTTAATCCATAAGCCTACAGCCATAAAAGCTATAGGTTTATGGCTATTGTTTAAGCGCTGATGACCACTGCGTGAGAGTACCACTTAGGCATTTTACTGAACAATGACCATACTTTTAGTGTTATCTAATAATCTCACTTATCTATGTTTCAACAATATGGGTTGTTTTCCAAAGGAAAAAACAGCAAAGTTAAATTATTTCCATATATCAATACAAATGAACTACATAAAATATGACAATTTACCATAACATTTTGATTGTGGTTTTCAGGAGGTTTGCTTGATGTATCTGTTGAAAAACCAGCAGTTAGGTTTTCTTCTTTGGATAGCTGAATATTTCCAGAATTGTCAAGAAAGGGCTCATCTTGTAATTTCATAAGTGGCAGGTTCACTTCCTATAAAAATTAATGTCATGAAATGTAATGTTTATATCTTTTATTCTAAGATATATGATTAAAAACAATCAGTTCAGTTCAGTTCAGTCACTCAGTTGTGTCCGACTCTTTGCGACCCCATGAATCGCAGCACGCCAGGCCTCCCTGTCCATCACCAACTCCCAGAGTCTACCCAAACCCATGTTCATCAAGTCGGTGATTCCATCTAGTCATCTCATCCTCTGTCATCCCCTTCTCCTCCTGCCCCCAATCCTTCCCAGCATGAAGGTCTTTTCCAATGAGTCAACTCTTCACATGAGGTGGCCAAAGTATTGAAGTTTCAGCTTCAACATCAGTCCTTCCAAAGAACACCCAAGACCGATCTCCTTTAGGATGGACTGGCTGGATCTTCTTGCAGCCCAATGGACTCTCAAGAGTCTTCTCCAACACCACAGTTCAAAAGCATCAATTCTTCACTGCTCAGCTTTCTTCACCGTCCAACTCTCACATCCATACATGACCACTGGAAAAACCAGAGCCTTGACTAGACGGACCTTTGTTGGCAAAGTAATGTCTCTGCTTCTCAATATGCTGTCTAGGTGGCTCATAACTTTCCTTCCAAGGACTAAGCATCTTTTAATTTTATGGCTGCAATCACCATCTGCAGTGATTTTGGAGCCCCAAAAAACAAAGTCTGACACTGTTTCCCCATCTATTTGCCATGAAGTGATGGGTCCAGATGCCATGACCTTAGTTTTCTGAATGTTGAGCTTTAAGCCAACTTTTTCACTCTCCTCTTTCACTTTCATCAAGAAGCTGTTTAGTTCTTCTTCACTTTCTGCCATAAAGGTGGTATCATCTGCATATCTGAGGTTATTGATTATTTCTCCCGGCAATCTTGATTCCAGCTTGTGCTTCTTCCAGCCCAACGTTTCTCATGATGTACTCTGCATATAAATTAAGTAAGCAGGGTGACAATATATAGCCTGAAGTACTCCTTTTCCTATTTGGAACCAGTCTGTTGTTCCATATCCAGTTCTAACTGTTGCTTCCTGACCTGCATACAGGTTTCTCAAGAGACAGGTCAGGTGGTCTGGTATTCCCATCTCTTTCAGAATTTTTCACAGTTTATTGTGATCTACACAGTCAAAAGCTTTGGCATAGTCAATAAAGCAGAAATAGATATTTTTCTGGAACTCTCTTGCTTTTTCAATGATCCAGCAGATGTTGGCAATTTGATCTCTGGTTTTTCTACCTTTTCTAAAACCAGCTTGAACATCTGCAGTTCACAGTTCACGTATTGCTAAAGCCTGGCTTGGAGAATTTTGAGCGTTACTTTACTAGCGTGTGACATGAGTGCAATTGTGTGGTAGTTTGAGCATTCTTTGGCATTGCCTTTCTTTGGGATTGGAATGAAAACTGACCTTTTCCGGTCCTGTGGCCATTGCTGAGTTTTCCAAATTTGCTGGCATATTGAGTGCAGCACTTTCACAGCAGCATCTTTCAGGATTTGAAATAGCTCAACTAGAATTCCATCACCTCCACTAGCTTTGTTTGTAGTGATGCCTTCTAAGGCCCACTTGACTTCACATTCCAGGATGTCTGGCTCTAGGTGAGTGATCATACCATTGTGATTATCTGGGTTGTGAAGATCTTTTTTGTATAGTTCTTCTATGTATTCTTGCCACCTCTTCTTAATATCTTCTGCTTCTGTTAGGTCCATACCACTTCTGTTCTTTATCGAGTTCATCTTTGTATGAAATTTTCCCTTGGTATCTCTAATTTTCTTGAGGAGATCTCTAATCTTTCTCATTCTATTGATTTCCTCTATTTCTTTGCATTGATCACAGAGGAAGGCTTTCTTATCTCTCCTTGCTATTCTTTTGAACTCTGCATTCAAATGGGAATATCTTTCCTTTTCTAAGGAATTTATTTTCCTTTTCCTTTATTATAAGATATATGATTAAAAACAATAAGGGGACACATTTAATTTTTTTAGGATTTATTAGGAACATTATAAAATTTCCCATACAACACTTCAGTCTCACATTATTAAGAATAAGAGAATAATTTAATAATTTAAGTTCAAAAATTATTTTTAAATATGTGCTTTTATGAAGCACTATACTAAATATAGGGTTTCTCTGGTAGCCTGGTAGTAAGAATCTGACTGCCAATGCAGAAGACATGGGTTCCATCCCTGGTTTGGGAAGATCCCCTGGATAAGGAAATGGCAACCCACTCCAGTATTCTTGCCTGGGAAATCCTCCAGACAGAGGAGCCTGGCAGGCTGTAGTCCAGGGAGTTGCAAAAGAGTCAGACATGACTTAGGACTAAACAATAACAACAAATATTAAATATAAAGATAAAATTTGCTGTATGTCCTCAAGGACTTTGAAATCTAACAGGCAAAAATGCTTATGTTACTCTTTAATGATAAATAAATTTCAACTAAAACTCTATGTTGACTGTCCACACAGAAATCTGAACATGAATGGTTATATCTGCATTATTCATAAGAGTCAAAAAAGTGAAAAGAAATCAAATGTTTGACAACTGATCAATGAATAAATAAATAAAATAAAATTCAACAGATTATGCTTTGCTGATAAAAAGGTATGAAGTACTAATACATACTACAAAATGAATGAATTTGAAAACATTACACTAAGTGAAAAAAAGCCAGAAACAAAAGACTACATATTTTATGACTCCATTTACATGAAATATTCAGAATAAGACAATTTTTAAAGCTGTGGACATTAGGAGAAAATAAGAAGTCATTGCTAATGGGTACAAAGTTTCTTTATGAGGTGATGAAAATGTTCTAAAATTGATTATGGTGATGACTTGCACAACATTAAATATACTGAAAACCACTGAGGAATTCACACTAAATGAGTGAATTGTATGCATGTGAATTATACCTCAAAGCAGCTGTTACCAAAAAATAAAAAAACTTACAAACTGAGGTTTTGTAATAAACTTTCTCCATCTTTTATTCAGCCTCCTCAGTTCTTTAGAAATAGATGATCCAACTTCATCATTGCTGACTTGAAATAAGAAATTTCCCACTTCATTTAAAGTAGTATGTTTCAGATTCCACTGGGAGAGTATCTCAAAGGGAACCTATATAACGTATAAACAATGAAATATTTTAATGACATAATATCTTTCTTTTACTTATAAAAGATCTTCACCAAGCTTGATTGCAAGCAAAAGTAAGTATGAAGGTTTTGCAGAGATTCTGACCCTCCCTGTTAGTCTACCTCTTCATCCTTGATCACTAATTGGCAGCCACTAGCTGTCTGTCATCATTCTTGATCCTGGACTTTTAGAAAGCATGTGATGTTCTACTGTTTTTCTAAGTAGCTGACAGGCTTTGCGCAAAGGTTTCAAATCTTTTCAGTTCATAGCCCCCTTAGGGTCTCAGGAATTTTTTCAAGGATTCCCTAAGCTAGAAAAAGTACTTAACACTTCTCATTCATAACTAGTCCGGTCCAAACAGCTTAGTGGTAATTTGTGTGCTGACAGGCAGATGTTTCTTTTCTCCCTCAAATTTTAAGTTTACCCGAGTTCTCTTTAGTAGCTCAGGGCATCTCAGCACAGATTTTGGAAATCGCAAGGCTTAAAGTCTTATTTTCTCAAAGATACGTGAATCTTATTAAAAGATCTTTAAAAGACAGAAGACCTGTTGAAAGCCAAAGATTTGAATTTTGGGTATCAATATAGGTTATATGGAGAAGTAATGACTCACTTGAATATTCTTTTTGCACTCATACATTTATTAGAAATTTTGCTTTCATACGAACAACCTGTTTTTTGTTGAGTATGTTTAGCTTTTATTTGGAAAATGTTTAATCTGAGAGGTTGTCTACACTTATTTGCAATAGAAGAAAGCAAATGAAAGAAAGGAAACTACCTCAAAGAAAAATCATAAAACAGGTTATTACACAAATGGCAAATAAAAATGATAATAAATTATACCAAAATTTCTTTCACACTTCTCCACATAAATCTGAAGTATTTGTTTTTCCTCCTCTAGAAAGTAAGAAAGGTTTGAGAACTGAAAGGTACTCACCCAAACGGGAAAAAAAAACTTTCTAATTTATTAATTTATTTTAAATGTATTTATAAGCTATCCAGTACTCCATGTCTTTTATTTCCTTTCCAAGGAATTTAGCAATATATATTCCAAATGCTATACTGTATGTGTAAATTATACCTCAATAAAATTCTGTGTGTGTATATAAAACCTACAATGAAGAGGAAAATTCCTTTTAGCTATTATAGGAGAAAGAAAGAACCTAAACTCTTTCTAATACTTTGGAGAATTTTTCCAACAATTGTTTACTCATTCCTGGTCTCTCGTTTTTGGATTGAAAACAAGGGTATCCAAACAAAATGAAAAAAAAAATTAAAATTAAGCAAATGTCATAAGACTGAAAATACCTCTTTCATCTGTTCCTTCTTTGTCTCCTCAAAACAAGCCTTTAGTAAATGAAGGTTTTCCATATAGGTAGCCCAACATGCCAGAACTTTTTGTAGAGTGGACTTCACATTAAGTATATTTTCTTTATACATGGAAAAATGGTACTTCATCGTTGTATATTGTTTACTAATATTTGGATATTCTCCAGCTATAATGTTAACAAAACAAGAGAGCAATTTAAAAAAAAGTTTTTCATTAAGGAAATAATACTAAGAAAAATATTTGCATACTAATTGACGGTGGTGAAATAAATATGTACACTAACAGTATTAAAAGTGAATGCAAGAATTTTCTACAACATACATATATGTAAAACCAATTCCTAAAGCATTAAGATACATAAGGAAAGTGAAACAAATGAAATGTCATTTTTAAATGATGGTCATTCCATCAAAAAGAAAATATAGCTTTACCCAAGTTGTTATGAATTTCTTCACATTTTTGAAATGAAGTTTCAAGTTGAGCTAGGAACTCTTTTTCTTCAATAAATTTCTGGAGGGAAAAATGAAAATAAAACACATTGCAAACTTTTTTTAATGTATCAAGAAATCCAGACAGAGACATAGACATTGATGAAGCTCTTAGGCACCAAAATTTCTTTACAGTAATTAATACTACATCTTTGGGTAAATTGTTCATGAAGAAAGATAGTTAAGATCAAAGAAACATACATATGAGTATTAGCAATATACAAGTATGAGACCTGACAAAGTTTGTCTTAATGTAGTGACACAGTTCTATCTTGGTTTTTCTCATGTCTTTATTAATATTGAATAATTTTTATTAGGTATGTTGAGCATGGTACAAATAGATACAATCTATCATCTATGACACAAAGACACTTGAGAAATACCATTAATCAAGTTATTATGTGTCTTAAACAAGCAAAATCTTCCATGGAAGAACAGATAATTAAAAATACAAGCAAAATCTTCCATGGAAGAACAGATAATTAAAAATTCATTTATTATACACTTATGTGCCAAGAACATGATTATTTAAATGAAAAATAAAGTAGGAAAAAGAAGTTAAAATATTCAAAATCTAATTTAGAATGATGATTTCTATTCAGGAATGTACACAGTGTTTAAATCATAAACTATAAATAAATATTTCCTCATCATGTTCTTCCAATTTTTGCTCTGAAGTTTACTATCTTAGATTTTTCTTTTTGGGCCTCATTCCAAAAATGGAGAAACAGGGAATGATGCACTGGTGGTCCAATGGTTAGGATGTGGCACTTTCATTGCTGTGGCCCCAGGATCAACACCTGGTTGGAGAATTAAGACACTGCAAGCCACACAACATGGTCAAAAAAATAAAAACAGAGATATAGGAAGAAGGATAATAAGGCCTAACTACAGAAATGACATTGCTAGGATGCTTTAGTTTTAATTTATCATATAAACATATATATTTAAATCATTGAAAAAATTTTTCCTATAAATTGTAAGAGTTAAACCCCTCCCCAGAAAAACCTCCAAGACAGAATATACTGTTTCGCCCACTCTTAAAACTTGAAAGGCTAAGATTAAAATGATCTAAGAAAAATTTAATTTTTGAATAGAACCATATATCAGAGTGGGGAAAGATATTAAATAATATATCCAGTAGGTGGAAGTAGGAATTTTTTTAGAGGAAACTTTCTCTATTATGTAACTTAGCCTGGTTAAATCAGTTTTCTCTGTTGTGCTACATAATGTTATTTTCTCTTTCTTACTCTTCTCGATGTCTGTTATTTGACTACTTATAATCTTTTTATTTAGGTTATATTTAAGCTACCAAAAGCTACTAAGAAAACTCATCGCAAAACCTGAAAAGTTAAGGGATAGTGTGCTCAGGAAACATGCAAACCCAGGATCATGGAGAACAGTTGTCTAAGACATGAAATAAAGTAACTTACATGCCAATCTTCCAGCAATAATTCCACAGATTCTTTGCTCCCATATTTGATGTTCCAAACAAGCAATTTTGATTTCACTTCCTCTAGCAAACCAAGAACTGAGCATTCATAGTAATGAAATTCTAGACGTGGAATGACTTTTTTCCCTGAAATGTTGTTGATTCTGGAAGACAGTGCAGGTTTTAGAATTTAATTTAATATGATTGCCCAAATGTGAAAAATCTATTTGGCATTTTAAAAAATATTGAGGCTTTAACATTTTCTGTTAATCACATGGAACTCAGATACATCCTCATCTCTTTTTTTTTTTTAAACAAAATAAAAGAAACATTGTGATGAGATATAAACCAGCTATTTCTAAGATAAAAACACCTAACAGAATTATGGTTTGAAGAAATTATTCCTCTATTGAGAAATTCTATGATAAAATGTTAATCTCTAAAACATTTTATTGAATTTGAAAACTTCCATATAAGAATACAACTATAATTTCCATATTAACATATTAACATATTAACGGCTTTCATTATTAAAGCTAATACCTTCTTAATATCATTCTTGGAATAATGAGAAAAGAGAAGATGATGTGGACAAACACCAATTAAATAATCGTTAGTTTACAGTTTTTTGGAGTTTATTAAGTGCTCTCATATACTTCCTCCCATTTCACCTAGCATTCCTTGTGAGACATGAACAGAGTGATTACCATTACTCTATATTTACAAATGAAAAACTGTGCAGAAAGACATAATAACTTGGCCAAAACCAAGATAAAGAGCTCAGTTTATGCCTTTAACTCCAGAACTTTTTCTACTACCATATCCTCCCAGGAAATAAAAGAGGAAGTATGTTAGCATGATATTATGTTACTATTACATAAAACATGAAGGAATTGTTATCAAGAGGTAAAGACTAATTGTCAAAAATTATCTACAATCTGTATTTCCTGCTGCCTGCAACACCATGTTAGTGTCCATACACAAAGGTGTCAGCAGTTATGAAAGGATGGTGGTACAAACCGTCTTTTCATTTCCTCCAATTTGTCAGGGGGTACCAATGGCAAATGGTTTTCATCTCTATTTTCAAATGCCAGGAGAGTATTCAAATGGCAGTCAGATTTATCCATCAGACTCTGAAAAGAAATTTAGTATGACATGAACCACGTGTATTGTCAAACCCTGTAACCAAGGGTTTGTTAATCTCATTTGCTCTGTGCACGCACTGCACCTTTTTTTTAAAACACCATAAAGTCCTTACATTTTCAACTAAAATGTTATGAGTAAATATTTCCATCATAGATGTTTTAAACTAGAACATTTTACAGACAGGCAGACTGTGGTTTCTCTGGTAAATGCATTATCAAAATCTTTTGTTTTCAGATGTATTTTCCATTCAGTTGTGGGCTCAAATGCTATAAATCTCACCTATTAAATTCTTTCATATCATTTTAATGAGAACCCAATCTCCCATGTTTTAAAACAGTCTCCCCTCTCCTTTTTGGCCAGACTTTACAGCTCCTTTAGAACTTACTGGACAGATCGTTTTGGGTCCAAAAAATCTCCAGGGGAATCATCTAAACCATCCTCAAATACTCACTATATTTCCTTCCCTTTCCTCTAGGAGAAAAGTCTTCCTCAAGAACAGTTCTAACAAAATATAGATTTTTCCCTGTTTCTTTTTTCTTTGCCAACCTGGAATAAAGTAATTTTCTCTTGCGTTAGAGCCATGGCTTCATAGTAATCCTGGGAGACTGACATATCTTCATCTATAAGCTTCTCTACCTCCTGGAGCCAAGTTTCTATTTGATAAAGGGGTGAGGGCAAGACACGATTCAACTCTGTTTGCCACACATTAATCTGGAAAAAAAAAGAAAAGATGTTCTTCAGTAGATACTTTTCTAGTTTATTTGTTCACATACAGTATACTTAATCCTCTAAAGAATTCTTTTAAAACAACCCTTTAAACACAGGACTTTAATTCTGATATGTTAGTCAAGGAAATACTGATCAATAGATATATTTCTAAGTATCACTGGCTAGCTGCTGATCGAGAAGATAATTTGTTCAAAAGCCTCAAAAGAGGTGCAAGAATGAAAACAAATGTTTTGATCAACCCACAATCAGTTACAAGAAGGAAATTAGAAATAGTTACAGCATGCCACTAAGTAGGGATAGACTACTGTACTGAATGATCATTTGAAATCCTATGACCCCTTGTCTTCTCTGACATTACATCTATAGATAGCAAGCAGATTTACAGGTTCTTTTCCTCACCAGCCCCAATCGTATATTTACATTAGATATCTCTACCATATCTCCTGACTATTTGTCCTTCATCAAAGCCCCCTTCCTCAGTCTTCCCACCGCTCCGACATGTGTGAGTCACACGCATGCCAACCACCCCAAGCCCTGATTACCTTCTCAGGCCTTTGCTTCCTGTGCCCCTTCTGCCTGAATTTTCTCCCTGCTAAGGAACCACCAAAACTCACTCACACATTCATACATTCCCT
This sequence comes from Antilocapra americana, assembly GCA_007570785.1. Lineage (NCBI taxonomy): Eukaryota > Metazoa > Chordata > Mammalia > Artiodactyla > Antilocapridae > Antilocapra > Antilocapra americana. The sequence continues at coordinate 10,070,743 of ML664174.1, forward strand.
CACTGAGCCAATTATATGTACATGAATGGCAACAGGGAGGTGGCTTAAATACATGTGTGCTTAAAACTGAAAGTAAGAAGCAGAATAACATGTAATACCAATTTACACAACTTAATACATGGTTGCATAAATACATTACTGCATTTTGAAAGAACATATAAACGAAAAGATACACATTAAGCACATCACAATGGTGGCCTATGGAGAAAGAAGAACGGAAGGAGCGTATGAGGACAAAAGCAAACGCACACAATTGGTGTGTGTCAGCTGCTCAGTCATCTCTCACTTTTTGCGACCCCATGGACTGTAGCCTGAATAAGTGAATAAAAATAGAAGTAGGGCCTTGTCCAGATCCACATGTCATGAAGACAAGAGTAAGTTGAGCCCAACTGTCCACACATCTGAGGGTCAACCAGATAAACAGCCACAGCTCCTGCCAGACCCACCTAGTGTGGGAAACTAACAAGTACGTGGTTATAGTAAAGTCTGGAGAAGTCAAGTGAAGGTTGCTCAGTTGTGTCTGCCTCTTTGCAGCCCCATAAACTGTAGCCTGTCAGGCTCCTCTGTCCATGAATTCTCCAGGCAAGCACTGGAGTAGGCAGCCACGCCCTCCTCCAGGGGTTCATCCTGACCCAGGGATCGAACCTAGGGGTCCTGCATTGCAGGCAGATTCTTCACCATTTGAGGCACCAGGGAAGCCCCCAGTACAGTGTGGTCAGCAGTATAACAGAGCAAAGGGTTGGGGAGGACCCCACACTGATGATGAAAGTTTTAAGTCTGTACTCTCTCTTCTATCACAGTTCTACTGAATAAGTTGTCACTTAGAGTTCAGTAGCTTTTAGAGGAAAGAACGGGCAAAAATTAGGTTACTTTTTAAGAATAGGGTTCTTTAATTCATAACTAACTCATTGAAAAAATTTATTGGATGCCCACTATATGCAAGGCAAGAATAAAAAAAAGAAGATCCCAATAAATCCACAACTCAAGTATAAAGATGTAAAATGAGAACAAAGCCAGGCTCTTTTAAAGTAGTCAAATGGAACTATTCATAGACTAGAAGCATGAAATTTTCCTCATTTTGGTTTGCTTTTTTTTTTTTTTTTTTAGCATTATTGAGGTATAACTGACAAAACTGTAAGATATTTAAAGTTTACATGATGGTGATTTCATACACATTCACTTTGTAAAAGGAGTCTCACCATCTTGTTAATTAACATTCATCATTTCATGTATTTTTTGGCTAGAACACTTAAGCTTTACTCCCTTAGCAAATTAGTGATATAATACAGTGTTAACAACTATAGTCACCAAGTCTTACATTATCTCTTCAGGCCTGAATCATCTTATAGCTGAAAGTACTCTTTAACCAACTTCTCCCTATTTCCTACCACCTCAGTCCTGGACAATCACTTTTCTACTCTGTTTCTACGACTTTGATTTTCTTCTTTTTTGGCTGTGTTACACAGCCTCCACGATCTCAGTTTCCAGGGATTGAACCCAGGCCACAGCAATGCAAGCCCAGAATCCTAACCACTAAGCCATCCGGGAACTTCTAAGTTTGACTTTTTTTAATAAAGATTCCACATATAAGTGATGCCATGCAGTATTTTATTAATTGCCTTGCAAGTTTATTTTCTCAAAACACATATAGCAAAAGACAGCTTTACAATCCTAAATCATTAATTATATGCTGTGAAGCCTCCAGTTGGAAAAAAATGAAAAAGAGGTTTTCATTATTATGAATTTAATATAAAGAAGCTAGGATGTACTATTATATATATATATAGATAGATGATTTATTTCCCAAAAAATAAACAGAAAACTGGCAAACAACTGAGCAAAAGATAAGCTAAGAATGATACCTATAACTCAGCTTTTATTCTTTTCCCAACTGAAAGAAAGCTGTATACTTTATTTTTAATTGGAGGATAATTGCTTTTCAATGTTGTGTTGGCTTCTGCCGTACATGAGCATGAATCTGCCACCGGTATATGTATGTCCCCTTCCTCTTGACCTTCTCTCCCTCCTCCCACCCCTCTAGGTTGTCGCAGAGCACCAGGTTGAACTCCCTCCATCAAAAAGCTGTATATGTTTTGAATGAAGACAAATGTGAGTTTTCTGACTGTGGGCTGTACTCTCTGCAGCACTAGGAAGAGGAATGACAGAAGGCGATATTTACCTTTCATTCTTCTCCTTCCACTCTTAACATAGAAAACTAGTTCTACACTTTCTTTCTCAGTGTTGGAAATTACTTTTGAATTTGGATGAAAATGTATATAAGATCTTGTTCAGGTCAAAATAACACAATGTGGCTATTTCCTATAGCAGGCTTAAAATGAAACCATTTATTAAGATACTCTGAGATATCTGTGTCCTCAACCAATTGAACCAGAAACTGGATGGTATTGACGACTGTTATATGACAACTTTAAAATGAATGAGTTTCATTGTGTAACACCAAGAAAATGAGTGGCACTCTGCCTAAGGATTGGATTTTCAAGCTACCACCAATTTGTAGCACTTAACCTTGTAAAATAGTTCTTTTAATGATTGTTCTCACTATTTTGGGTGATTTTTCCAAGTCATAGGCCAGATCTTTGTGGCCCGGAACAGCCTAAACTATACAGACAGCATCTTCTTCCTCTCCTGTCTTGCTGAGGATTTGTAAGAGAGTTCCTGGCCTTCACAGGGACCAGAGTTGCCAAAGCTGTGATCAGAACAGGAGCTGATAACGCAAGGAGAACTGCCGCTTAACGGGAAGATCTCTGGAGCTGCACTGGTCCTTCGACATTAGGGACTCGGGAAGCGTGGCTCTTTTTAAGCCACTGAGCTAGTGTTAAACACATTTCACAGACGGTGTGATAAATGTATTCTGAAAACAGGCTGTCGCTCCCGGTGGTCAAGAGTCTTGAGCAGGGATTGGCAAAGTTTTTCAGGGCCAAAGAGTATTTGTGGCACATAATCTCTATTGTGACTCTGTAAATTCACTAAAAGTCAATTAGCCATTTAAAATGAGTAGATTCTATGGCATATACACCACACCTCAATAAAACTATTTAGAAAGAATGAAGACAGGACTTCGTTGGTGGTCCCAGTAAGAATCCTCCTTCCAATGCAAGAGACATGAGTTCAATCCCTGGATGGGGAAACTAAGATCCTACATGCCATGGAGCAACTAAGCCTTTGCACCACAACAAGGGAAGGCCCCAAGCACTACAACTAGGGAGAAGTCTGCATGCTGCAATGAAGAGATTGTACACTGCAACAAAGACCCGGGGAAGCCAAAATTAAAAAAAACCCTGCATTATAAGATAAAAGAAATTTTCAAGCTGAAAAAAAGTGAGTTCAGATAGAGACTCAAATCTCCAGGAAAGAACAGAGAACAATGGAAATATAAATAGTTATATAAATATGAAAAACTAATTTTTCCCTTAATTTCTTTAAAACACATGACTGTTTTGAACAAAAATTTATAATATGGTCTTGAGGACTTTAAAATATATGTATGTGTCATACATATATTTATATATAAAGCAACCAGTCATAAAAAGTGAAAGATTTGATTGAAAGACTTCTACATGTTGTAAGAAGTTGTACAACTTAGAATTTTATAACTTTAAGTAGATGGCAAAAATTTTATAATGTATATTGTAATCACAGTAAAAATACAATATGAGATAGTTAAAAAGTCAATAGATAAATTAAAATGGAATTTAATATGTTAAAAATTAACATAATCTATAAGAAGGCAAGAAAAGAAAGAATAGAGATACCGAAAACAGAGGTATGTGTACTTAGTCGCTCAGTCATGTCCGACTCTTTGCAACCTCATGGACTGTAGCCTGCCAGGTTCCTCAGTCTGTGGGATTCTCCAGGCAAGAATACTGGAGTGGGCTGCCATGCCCTTCCTTCTCCAGGAGATCTTGGAGGAGGGATTGAACCCAGGTCTCCTGCATTGCAGGCATATTCTTTCACTATCTGAGCCACCTGGGAAGCCTCCCAAAAAACGTAAGGGATAAACATTAAAAAGGGCTTCCCAGGTGGCACTAGTTAGTGGTAAAGAATCCGCCTGCCAATGCAGGAGATGTAAGAGACACAAGTTCAATCTCTGGGTCAGGAAGAACCCCTGAAAAAGGGCATGGCAACCCACTCTAGTATTCTTGCCTAGAGAATCACATGGACAGGGGAGCCTGGCTGGCTACAGTTCATGGGGTCACAAAGAATCAGATATGACTGAAGCAACTTAGCATGCATGCAAACATAAAAAAGCCTAAGATGATAAACCTACACTGAACCATATCAATAATTACATTAAATATTGTCTAAACACTTGAGTGAAAAAGCAGATGTCAGAGTGGATAATAAAGCAAGATCCAATTATATGCTATCTGTAAGAGATGCCCTTTAAATATAAAGACTCAAATAGGCTGAAAATAAATGCAGGAAAAAGATGTGTCATACAGTCAGCATAGGAAGAATGCAGTGATCATATTGATATCAGATTAAGTAGAAATCTAGAAAAATGGTCTTACCAGAGATAAACAGTAATATTTCATAGTGGTAAAAGTGTTGATTCAGCAAGACATAACAGTCATAGAAGTACATATTTAATAACAAAGTCTTAAAATACATGACACAAAATTTGACTAAATTAAAGGAAGGATTCTACAGATTTTTAACAATCCCCTCTCAGAAATTGATAGAATGAATATCTGGACAAAATGTCAGTCAAGGCATAGACAATCTGAATATGACCAACCACCTTGTTCTGATATTTACAGAATGCTATATCAGATGACTACAGAATACATGTTCTTCCGAATATACCATGTGTTATATACCATAACACATGAGTCAATAAATTTAAACTGACTGAAATCATACAAATATATTCAGACACACATACACACATTTATCACTACACTTTCTCTCTGGGTTTGTTCCTACCCACTTCAAGCATCTATTGATATTGACACATGGTACTGTGGCAAAGCAGAAAGGAGGCTGCAGGTCAATATTGTTAGAATAAGGATTCTGATTGAAAGAACTGATGGCAGATACAAAAACTTTGGATAAGCCAGCAATTTCTCTAAACAGAATGTTATAAATTCCTATTTATATCAACCACTACTCAAATGAGATCATGGAGAAAATATAGTAACATTCTCACCAATTCCTATTGAAGCATCTACCCTGTCTTTTACAGAACTCCTAATGGAAGTCTAAAGTTTTGATCCAACAAACAAGCTGCCCCACAAAAACGTTCTAATCAACATAACACAGTAACCTGGTAGTTGAGACCATCCCAGGCTTCTCTCAACTGCAACTGATCTTTATTCAGGTCATCTACATTCCTTTTTATTGTCAGGACATCCAAAAAGCATTCTTTTTCTTTGTTGAATGACTCCAAGAAGGACAGCAGGCTCTACAATTAGAAGAGTAAAGACTGAGATGTTTAAGCCAGTTTATAAAATGTAATTTGCTATTTGAAGGTATATAGCTGTAGATTATATTTACATTTTTACTTAGATAAAACTAAAATTCCCTAAATCTAGGATCCTTTCACCAATCCATTTTCTTTCTTCAGTGCACCCTCACAATCTGGGCACCCTTATAGTGTTACAAGTCACAGCTTTTGCCTCTACTGCAACAAGGCCACCCAGCTCTAGAGGACAAATCATAATAACCCATGAAAAATATAAGTTTCTCCTCCCTAAATATGTGTTCACAACAGAATAAGAATGAGTGGAAATAAGAATTATATGACAGCAGTCAAGTACAAATGGTTTTTGAAGTGTCTATGGTTTACTGAGCTTCAATCAATCCTTCCCAAGTCATTTTATATGGACTTTAGAGAAATACTTTGTCTTTGCCCTCAAAAACTTAATAAATAAATCTTTTCTTGGCTTGTATTTGTGTGAAATACTGGTGTTTGAGTCATCAACTGCATAAATACTATTTAAAAGATTACCCATAATTTTTGGCCATATTTCTAATTAAATTTTGTGTTCAAACTGAGGGATAATTAAAGTCTTTCTAAAAATAACCTCACATAGTTTATCATTTAGGAAATCTGAATCTGTGGTACTTTAATAAAGCAAAGCGAGAGCAAGGCACATCCTGTGGACACTGAGCATATTGATGAAAAAACTCTAAGGCCAGAACTCGGAGGCAAGAAGCCCACGCAGTTCAGACAGAAGGAAGAGGAGCTCCCTCCCTTCAGTGGTGACTCCAAATGAAAAAAAAAGGGGAGGCCAGCAAGTCACACCATCCACAGAAAGGCTGGACTGGATTCATCCAACTCCCTCCCTTAACCAATGTGGGGATGAAGGCCTAGAGGTGCTCCTGCTGGGCAGACCCACGAGAGTCTCCTTTTCAGGACGGTGACCAGGTGGGGAGCACAGTCTGCGTGGACTGGGTTCTGAGAAACAGACCTGTGGGCCCTTCACATTGGCTCCTGTTAGTCTCTTTCAGGATGGCTCGGGGAATAACTGCTTACCCTGGAGATGCAGCAGGACGCCAAGAGAGCTACAGCTTTAAAGCTAGAATTCATTCAAATCCTACCTCTACCATACAGTATCTATGTAACTTTAGATAACTCCCTTGGCCCTCCTAAGTCTTATCTTCATCTGTAAAACAAATAACAATACCATACTCTGCAAGATGTTATAACATGTAAAATGCTTGTCAGCAAGGTGCCTGATATGTAGCAAATGTTCAATATATGGTGATAATATCAATTGTCATTACTTCCCAAAGGACATGCTGGCTGAAACCCTGCACTGTACTTCTGGGATGGCTCCATTTCAGATTTCCTAACATTTTTTTCCTTCAAATTCTTTCTGAAAAGCATATTTCTGCTCTAGACCAGGGATCAGAAAAAGTGTAGTGTAAGAGGCAAGATAGCAAACATCTTGGGCTTTGTGTCTTGGGCCATACGGTCTCTGCTATTACTATTCAACACTGTGATGAGAATGAGGCCACAAACAATCCTTTAATGGACATGGCTCATATACAATGTATTTAATAATATATTCAATAACAATGTATTCATAAAAACAGAGAGCAGTTTGCCAATTTCCACACTGAAACCTTACTACTCAAAGTTCTCTAAGGATCAGCAGATCAGCACCATCTGGGAGCTTGTGGGAAATGCAGAGTCTGAGGCCCCATCCCAGAACTACTGATTTAGAATCTGCACTTTTACAAGATTTCCCAGAGGCTCTGTCCCCAGAACTCAGCATTAAACTGAGTTAATTTGGTATTTAAATAAGTAGCTCTGAAATATTTTTTTTCTAAAAACATCCTACTCTTCCCTAAGAGTAAACCACAAAAAAATTTGCTGTTTAAAGTCATACTTACTTCATACGTTTTACAGTAGGTCTCATTTTCTGAATCCATTAGCATTTTCTGTACCTTCTTCTCTTGTAGAGCTAACCAGACTATAGCATCTTTCACCTTTCCCTGTAATTCACACACACCCATAAACACACATTTAAAAGTCTATCCTAAATAGACTGTGATTTTTTTTTTTAACAACAAAATTAACAACTTCAAACATCAGTGAAATAGTGTAATCACTATACACCAGTGACTCACTGTGAAAAAAAAGGATTTTGCTTGCTCATGTAGCACCTGAAATTTTAAAATGGATTGAAACTAAAATGTGAACATAACATGCTACAAGAACAGGGCAATCAAGCTCTTAGCTTTTGGCTTATTCACTTCCATCATTCTTCAATTTTAGAGAATGTTATTCTAAATTATTTATTTATAACAGGCATTTCAGAATTCTGCTTTCCAATAAGCCTAAACATGGGTAACTCAAGAAATGTTTACATCTACTAAATAAATGACATCAAAACATATCTTGAACAATTTAAAGGTGCTACAAATAACATTATTAAAGGCTTTGGTTAAGCTATCCTATGGAAATGAGCAACATTTAGATTCTCGTTTAGGTGGTAAGCTTGCACACATTTAGCAGCAAAATTTACTTTGCTGGGGGATAAAGCAAAAGAAATTACATCTTACTTCTACTCTCCTTTAACCTTCGTTTACTCTTTCCTTCCTACTAAGGAAGAGTGTTTCTATATATTTTTGCATCTGATTTCATGGACAGTTGAATTTTTAATTTTAGCTTTTAATAAGAAAATTAATTAGAAAAAAGAAGCTCCTCAGCAGGTCAGAAATAAATAAAGGGCATTGTAAGCCCAAGTCTCAGCTTGAGTCTCTCTTCCAGAGTCAGCAACAATCTGGCTTGGTGCCTCAAACATAACAGTTGGAAAAACATAGGCCTAAATTCGTCAAACAAAATGCAGTATTACGACTGCATGAGTACATGTCTGAGGAAGTAGTTTACATTTAAAAATAATACTGAAAAACATTTTACTAAATTCACAGCACTCATTTATCCATATAGAAGTTGTTTATTTTCAGCTCAGTGATTTTTATGAAATTTCCACCCACAATACTTTGTATCACTAACCGAAAGTCAAAGGAAAAAACTGTAAAAATCTGATGGAAATTCAAGAGTGTCTCAACAAACCAGGATTACGAGTGGAACACAATGATTTCATTTATACGAAGCTAAAGAACAGGTAAACTGGAAATAAGCTAAAATTAGACTGTGATGATCGTGCACAGCTTTGTAAAGATACTAAAACCACTGAATTGTACATGTTAAATGATTTAATGTTATGGTATGTGAACTGTATCTCAATAAAGCTGCTAAACATTACAATAGATAAAAGTCTGATATCTCTAAAATATGTTTAAAGCCTGCTATAATTTGTCTTATATAGTACCTATACAAATGTTGTCTTAGGTAATTCAGCAAAGTTTAATAAATTACTGCTTTTAACTTAAAAAAAAAAAAGCAAAACTAATCTACAGTGAAAGAAACTGGAGTGCTGGTTGCTTAGGGTAGAGGAGTACAGACAGAAGAGAGGCACAATGAAACATCTGGGTAACAGGAATGTTTTATGTCATGATTAAAGTATGACATGTGGTGTGTGCATTTATCAAAGCTCACTGAACTGTACACTTAAGGTCTGTGTGCAAATTATGCCTCTATGCTAAAAATTAACCCATTAGTAGGGTACAACAAAAATGAGCTTGGTTTGTACTTATAAAGACATACCTGGGCTTCATCTCCAGACCTAGGTGCCTTCTTTGAATACTGCAGAAACTGTGCCACATAGGTCATGATCGACTTCTCATCAGGATTCACGACGTCCACGTCTGCAAAATACACCCCAGTATCAATCAGCTACAGGTGTGTTTACTGCAATACTCAGGAACAGTATTGAAATGAACTTGAAACGAGTCAAAGCAGTCAACCGATCATGCAATCTCTGCACACTCACCCTTGCTCCAAGACTATGCAGTAGTTAAGAGTTTAGATCTAGAGTCAGATGGAGCTGGGTTGAATCCTGGCAGGAGTACATGCACAGCCTTGGTTTCCTAATAATAAAAAAGTCACTGTGCATGTTGTGTGTATGAGGAAGTAAGTAGTCAGGGAGGGTGGAAAGGGAAAGGAAAGCCTTCCTTTTTCTGGTGACACAATGCAGAAACTCTTCCAGGAGTGTAAGAATATAGAGCAAACGGAATTCACTCCTGACACACTGGTCTCTGCACTTGTACAGTAAAGAATCTCAAAGAGTATATGCTGTATAGAAGATCTGTTCAAAACATCCACAAGATTTTATTCATTCATTCATAGAACAAATACATTTACTGAGAGCCTTCTATGGGCCAGTCTTTGTGCTATACTGAAATTGTCCATGGTGAAATAAATTTGGAAAATGCTGATTTACACAAATTTAAAATATTATAAATTAATTAAAGGGCAGAACATCTCCAGGCCTATAACAAATTAAGTAATTTGCAAAATCAAAAGAAAAGATTGCAATACATTACAGGTAAAATGAACACATAATTTGGGGATGTCTTTAGCTATATTGTCAAAATAACCAGTGAAAATATTGATAAGGAAATCCATGTTTATTAATTACATTTAAATCAATTTAAAAAATATTTACAGAGAGGCAACAAATGCAGGTCACAAGCATAATATGTAAGGCTCAGACTTTGCTCATAGGGACTGTCTCATCCCTTCATTCAGCAAGTAGATGCTAGACTCCTGAGTAGATGCTAGATGCCTTAAGACATTATTTGCCCTTCAAGGAGCTTGCAGTTAGGAGAAAAACAAATAAACTATGCATGCTTTAGGAAACATGTTTCCTAGTGAGTGCTTTAAGTCAGCTGAGAGAATAAGTGAAACTAATCTATATCCAAATAATAAAATTAAAGACAGTTAAGCACATAAAAAGAATCAATAAAAAGGTAGGAGTGGGGTTTCAATAAAGAAAAGATCCCTAAGAGTTATTTTATCTTTTATTGGAAAAAATATAAATAGAGAGATACATAAAATAATTATATTGCCTTAACTGGGTACTTTAAAATATTTTCATTGGATAAGAAGGTATGCATAGTGAATTAAAAGTATTAACAAGATTGTCTCAAAAGATAATTCTCTTATTCAAATATGACTTCGGTATTTGGCCTGCATAAATAATCATGATATACTTCACATTTTTGACCTATTATTTAAACTGTTATGTAAAATGAATTACAGGAAATCATTTATACAGTGGAAATTTGTTTTGATTACATTGTTTATTCCTCTAGTTGCATAGTTATTTTCACATACTAGAATAAAGAAAATAGTTAACATTAATTGGAGAAGGAAATGGCAGCCCACTCCAGTGTTCTTCCCTAGAGAATCCCAGGGACAGCGGAGCCTGGTGGGCTGCCGTCCATTGGGTCTCACAGAGTCCGACACGACTGAAGCGACTTAGCAGCAGCAGCAGTTAACGCTAATAATAAAGACTTAGCAGTCACAAGGAGAGAAGCAGTTAAAAAACAGAAATAGGAAATAGAGCAAAGCATGGGGGGAAATGAAGAAATTTTTAAAAGATAATGAAAAGTCAATAAGGAAAGACAAAAGATTGAAAAACGAAAAGAAGTAAGAAAAATAAAGGAGGGAAGAAAAAACAAGAAGATGGGCAAAGATCAAATAAGGATTATTAACAAGCAACAAGAAATCAGACTAACAACAAACCTAACATTATAGAAACATGGAATCATTAACCTAGCTTAGGAATATCACCTAATTCAACTTTTACAAAAACAACTAAGTTTCAAAAAAGTAAGAATCAGTAGCAGTGAGCATATGCAGCATCCAGACCTTGGTTTCCAATACCATTCTCCAATAAAAGGAACCAGGGCTCCTTGGAGGAATGACTGATCCTAGGACTACAGTAGGAAGTACAGAAGATGAGCCTGGTGCATCCCGTAGTGCCAGAGAAAGGAACTGCCCATGAGCGGACTTTTCTCTAATTAGAGCAATAAAATAAAGTAGTATTGGATAAAATATCCATGAGTCTTCAGTGACATAAATAGTTGGATAAGTAAATAAATGGAGAAGACTAGGCAAATCTCCTGTGCAGAATTCCAAATAATTTATGCAGCCAACCTGCCCTCAAAGAGAGTGAGCATAACTCTCCTGAGTGTGGGCTGTGCCTAGTGATTTCCCTCCAGAGAGGAGAGTATGGGATAGGAGAAACAAAGAGAAACTTCACAGTGGGGAAAACTCACAAATACTACCTCAGACAGGAGATCAAGGTCAACATCAACAGTGCTGTCAAGCTGGCAGTCCGAGAAGAAGCACAACACAAATTCCAGGAGAGAGGCATCCAGCAAAATACCTGACCAGTAATCCTCAAAACTATCAAGTTATCAAAAACAAAACAGAAAAAGGTCTGAGAAATTGTCCCAGTCAAGAGAAGCTCAAGGAGACAGGATGACTATATGTGATGTATTCTGACAGGATCCTGAAGAGAAAAGGGGCAATGGGGGAAAACTAAGAAAAGACGAATGGAGTACTGCCTTTATTATAACACAATATTGACTCATTAATTGTAACTAGTATACTGTACTAAGATATTAACAATAGGAAAAACAGGGTGTGGGGTATACAGGAACTTATTGTACTATCTTCCCACTTTTCCTGTATATCTAAAACTGTTCCTAAAAATAAAATATATCAAAAAGTAAAAAAGAAATGAAGTATCAATAAATGTTGCAACATATTATGGGTGCACTTTGAATATTATGCTCATTTATAGAAGTCAGTCACAGAGCAGTTCTCCTGGGTTCCTTACCCTACTGCTCCCCACCCAGGCAACCTTCCCCCCAAAATTCTCTTGCTTTGTCAGCAAAATACAATAGAGAAAGCCGGTCACAAAAGGCCAGGTATTTGTATAATTTATGTGAAATTTCCAGAACTGGCAAATCTATAGACAGAAAGTAGATTAGTGACTGCCTAGGGCCATGAGTTGGGGCAGGCATGGTTGGCAGGGTTGGGAGGTTGCAGGAAATGGCGAGGGACTACCAAATTGGCTCCCTGGGTTTATTTAGGGGGTACCAAAAAAGTTCGAAATTTGATTGTAATGATGGTTGCAAAATTTTGTGAACATACTAAAAACCATTCAATTATAGAGTCAAATGGATATGCCATATGGTGTGTGAATATACCCTAATAAGGTTATTGAAAACCAGAAAGGTTGAGTGACAAAGCCATAGTCACTCAGTCCGTGATGTGCTTACACCAGCTTGAGAGAGCTGATCGTTAAATTTTCATCAGTTTCATAAGTCAGTTGTTAAATATAGTCGGCATTAAAAATTAAATTACGTAAATGTATAATTACATAAATTATATTAAAACAAGAGTAATAAATACTCAAAACTCATCAGTACTCAACTCTTTCACTGCATTTTACTTAGCTACACTCCTGGGGCTATGCTTATAGTATCTGTAAGGTAGAAATAATATACAATGATATACTACTGTGCATGTTTTCCCTATGTGGTCAGTGACTTCACATTGGTGGCAAGATTTATACCACAGAAAATGAGGGCTTGATTTGCTGTTTCCTTGAGTGCTAAGAGGGCTCTCCTGGTGACTCAGAGGGTAAAGAACCTGCCTGCCATGAGAGAGACTCAGGTTCAGCCCCTAGATTGGGAAGATTCCCTGGAAAAGGGAATGGCGACAGTGGAGCCTGTTTGGCTACAGTCCATGGGATCACAAAGAATTAGACACGACTGAGAGACTAACACTTTCTGAGTGCTAAGAAAGAGATGGAGAAATTGTTAATAATGCAGGTTAATCTTAAAAGTATGTCCTGTCTATACCTGTCAAACTGTGACTAGAATAAAACTCAAATTCTTCCAGTATTCTTTCAGCAAAAGAGTCATTCACATCACTGAAGAACAAGTGAAGTTCTGGCCTCTTTGCTGTTCCACTTTCTTATTAATGCAAAGGAAGTTATCTACCCACACTGATGTCAGAACTATACTGGTTCGGCAACTGCAACCAGAGGTTGGCTACAGATGGATTTAAGAGTTTGGCAAAAATCAACAAAGGCATCTGGGGACTATATGAAAGTTATAATAAAGTGCATCATATATTTTTATTTGTAAACTTGCTACACATCCTTTAGACATGTGTGTGTGTGTGTGTGTGTGTATATATATATATATATATATATACACACACACAAACATGTACACACCTGTTTCAGAGAGCCTAATATTAAACACTGACCCACACACCCCTGCTGTTGAGTCGAGACTAGAATTTGTACCTCTTGGACTGTTAGTTCATTGTAACTTTCACCACATGCCGTTTTTATGACCTTAAAAACATGTTTTTGTTTGTTTGTTAATAAATAAATAAATAAGCTTTGGGTACATTATGAAGGGGCTTCCCAGGTGGCACTAGGGGGAAAGAACCCTCCTGCCAACGCAGGAGACATAAGGTCTGATCCCTAGGTCAAGAAGATCCCCTGGAAGAGGGCATGGCAATCCACTCCAGTATTCTTGCCTGGAGAATCTCATGGACAGAGGAGCCTGGCGGGCTACATCCATAGGGCTGCAAACTGTCAGACACAACTGAAGCAACTTAGCATGCACCTTAGGAAACAATGCGATCCAAAGTACAGTGGTTTTCCAGAACTGAATTATTTAAATCTTAATTTCATGAAGTTAAATATAACCTGATAATTATCTCTTTGAATATAGCCAGTATTTAGGATTTTGCTACTGTAAACAATCCAACAAAACTGAACACAGTCAATGGCAAAGCTGGGCCAGCCACAGAGGGAGAAACAGAGAAAGTAGTTTCCGTCCTCACAGAGGCCCAGCTTTAATTAGGGGAAGGAACAGGAAAAGGGAGGTACATAGACAACTCAAGTGAAAAGTGTCCATCACTCAGTCATCTCTGACTCTTTGTGATCCCATGGACTGTAGCCCACCAGGCTCCACTCTCCATGGAATTCTGCAGGCAAGAATACTGGAGTGGGTTGCCATGCCCTTCTCCAGGGGATCTTCTTGACCCAGGGACTGAACCCTGGTTTCTCGCATTGCAGGCAGACTCTTTACCATCAGAGCCACCTAGACAACTCAAAGTAATATCTTACTTGAGAAATTTTAGAAAAGAATTATCAAATCAAGGAGGACAGAATACAGAACACAATAAAAGAAAATTAAGACAAAGACTCACATTACTCTGCAAAACAGCACCATTTGCTTTCAACTATTACATCATCCCTTCAAGTGCTAAGTTTAAATAATTGGTAGGAACTCTTAATTTCATGAAATTTAATAAAGAGTTTAAAGTTAAACCCTCCAGGACTTAAATATCATGCTGTTATGTTTGCTCATATGTGGATACTATTTTCAAATCCTCTTCACACTGGACATTGTTTCAAAAAGAAAGAAGCTTCTTTACCTTCTGGTTCCAGCATTTTGGGGATTTTTAATTCTCGTTCTGCAATTCTGAAGGCCTCTTTCAGATTGTCTCTGTTGGATCTGTGCTTCACACTCTTCATGTCAATCAGGTCTGGTCGCAAGGCATGAATGACAGCTAGAAAAGCCATCCCATTTCTCCAGCTTGATTTAAAATCTGTCACATTGACAGATTCATACCTATCACAAAAGAATAAAAATATTAAAAATACTATTTAAAAGACTATATCAAAGTACCTCCACTCTATTCATCAGGACCTAAATTTCAGCAAATCAAATTATATCAGTCAATCTAGAAAAGTATTTTATTTTAGTCATGAGGTCAAATTAAAGTAAAATGCCAAGTTTGATGAGGCTCACGACACTACAAAATATTGGTTCTCAAAGTGTAGCCCCTGGCCCAGCAGTAAAGGCATCACTTGGACTGCAGGTAGAAATTCTCAGGCCCAACCCCAGGTCTACCTGAATCACACTCTGGAAGTGGGCCTGAAATCTGTCTTTAAAAGTCCTTCACATGGAGAAGGGCATTGAAGCATGTTAATTGTCATGTGTCTAATCAATCGCCAGCCCAGGATTGATGCTCGGGACTGGTGCAGCGAGATTTCCCGGGGGGGAGGGGGGAGGGAGGGAGGTTCCGGAGGGGAAGCATATGTAAACCCATGGTGATATCATGACAATGTATGGCAAAAACAATTAAAAAAAATAAAAAAAAGTCCTTCACATGACAATGATACTCAAGTTTAATGCTCTTCATTCAACAATCTGTTGACTTGACCAAGTGTGGATCTCTACGAATCATTAAGTTCTTTTCACTGGAGGAAATAATTTTATTTCTCATTGGAAAAAATTAAACAATATTTTGTGCCAAGTCAATGGTCAACAGTTCACTGGATAGACAACTGCCTTTGTCACTCCTCTGCTTAGACCCGATTATGAATGAATGGATAAACAAAATGTAGCATGTTCATACAATGAAATATTTAGTCCAAAAAGTAACAAAATTCTGACACATGCTATAACATGGATGAAACTTAAGGATATGATGCTGAATGAAATAAGCCAGTCACAAAAGGAAAACTACTACATGATTCCACTCATATAAGGTACCTTGCAGAATGAAATTCATTGATAAAGAAAGTAAACTTCTGGTGGCCAGAGACTGAAGGGAAGGCGGGGGTTGGGAGGTGTTAAACAGTTACAGAGCTTTCTCAAGATGAAAAAAGTTCTGCAGACAGTTAGCAGTGATGCTTACACCACTGTGAATGTACTTACTGTCACTGAACTGTACCCTTAACAATTATTAAAGTGGTAAATTTTGTTATGTATATTTTATCACAATAAAAATTACTTGAAAAAAACATCATAGTTTGTATTTTTAGAATAACATTGCTCACTCTGGCCCACAAGGCCTTACAAGCTTTGGCTCCTCCTGACCTCTCCCACCTTTCTCTCTCTCCTTTCTTACCATGCTGCAGTGTGGCTAGACCACACTGACTCCATCTTGTCAGCTCCAGCTTAGGCCTGCAGTCCCATCCCTGCTTCTCTCTGCTTGACTGGGCTTGGCCTGCTCACGAGGAATGTGCCCAAGACATAAAAGTTCCCCATCAACTTTTTCTCTTGCCTTATCTGATATGAAAACTGGAAGAATGCCTTTTGCTGACACAGATGATTAATGGTCAGGACCCCCAGAGAGAGGAAAAAACCCCTGGTTCCTGTTGGTGAAGACATATCTCTCCTTTCGTAACTGATTCTGTTTTTTAGCTTTGGCCCCTTTAAATCTCTCTGTACCCCTTTTGGGGGCCCGGAGTGCCTCTGGATCCCTGTCTGCCTGATCCTTCTGTAAATGACCCACAATAAACTTCATAATTGCACTTTATGGAGTTGCCTACTTCAATCTTCAGTCTTAAAAGTTCCCTCTCAGTTCAGAGGATATTTTTCAGTATCTCCACTTTCCAACACATAGTAACACCAGCCTCATTCCTGTTTCTCGACAGCCCTTTTAATCCTTCTGCCTGGACACTCTTTCTCCCCAGTCTTCATATACTTAAAGCCATCTCTTCAGGTCTCAGCTCCAAGGTCTCCTCAGAAAGGAACTCCATGATCACCTCAGATAAAGGAAATCCTCCTCCTACCCCTGACATTCTCAACCATAAGTCCTTCCTAACTTTATTGCCAACTATACCGTGCACACATATAAGGCTAAAATTAAGAGAATACACAGTCAACTAACAGTCTTGACTTTTAAAGAACTCCTAGCATGGTGAAACTTTTTAAAATCTAAATCCACCTTCCAAATACGTAAGGGAATTGTGCCTAAAGACAAGGATATTTGAAGACTACTTTATTTGTAAACCATAATGGGCCACCTAAACATGAGCAAGAGAGTGAGGTAAGTTACTCAGGTGATACCACCTTCTAGTCTTTAAAACTAAGAGTGGCTGAGCTCACAGACATCTACATGTGAAAAATTCAATGTGAGAGGAAGGAGAAAGTGAGCATCTTCTTCTTATGAGAGGGAAGTTTTCAGGTAGGTATTACACCTATTTGGCCAGATTTTCAGACCTGGAGGTCGGTAAGGGTGTGTTGGTGGGTAC
This sequence comes from Antilocapra americana, assembly GCA_007570785.1. Classification (NCBI taxonomy): domain Eukaryota; kingdom Metazoa; phylum Chordata; class Mammalia; order Artiodactyla; family Antilocapridae; genus Antilocapra; species Antilocapra americana. The sequence goes on from ML664174.1 coordinate 10,088,208, forward strand.
AGCTGCCCTGTGTGTCTCCCCTAGTCACAGCAGGCTACTTACGAGGCACACTGCTCCTGAGCCCACTGGAGAAGAGCCTTCTTTGCAGACATCTGCCATCTTTCTTGGACTTTGGAGCATTTCTTAGCTGGAGGACTTGAGGTAGGAGAGGCGTCAACTGCACTCACACTGTCCAGGGAAGGCTGACTGTAATTGCCAGGAAGAGTCCGGGCAAGCTCCTCAATCTGAGGAAGACATAATAATTGTTAACGTGTATGGGTCATAAGTTAGCAGCATTGAGACAAAGCCTTCAGCCAAAACAAGACCTACAAAGTATCATTTAACAGTAACAGTTTACTTGTGGTAAAATGAGCACTGCGCAAGTCCTTGAACAGTGGCATTTGGCATCTGGGGCTACTCTTGGGTTTTATTTCAGGACTTCTGTCACTCCTGCCCTCACTCAGGCACGGTGATCCACACTGAGGGCAGGCATCGATTCACCCCCTCTACTACGTTTATAGAGCATGTCACTGGTGCTCAACATGTGCAATCAAAACTCAGCTAGCTTAACTGAGCTAGTCAAGAAAATTTCTGGAGAGACTGGGTCAATTAAAATGCATCCTTGATTATGAACCATTAAATACAAATGTACATACAGGAAAAAATAGACACATTGAGATGTTAAGTTTCAAGAGAGGAAAAAAAAATCACTCTTAAGTATCTGAAAAATAACCTCATTGATCATTTCAGAAATCTAAATGTATACAGCAAGAAGACAGTATTTTCACTTGTAATGCAGGCAAAAATTTTTTAAAGATAACAGTGATGAATATTCATATATTGCTGGAAACTCATAAATTGATTCATATTTCTTGGATGGCAATATGAGAATACCTACAGAAAATGTTAAAAGACAAATCCAGAAACACATGTGTTATTGAAAGATGTACACTTTTTTCAATGATTGCAGATTTTCCAAATAACATTTAATAGTAGGTGTCACCAACACAATGAACAAACCTGATCTGGTTTGCATACCACCTTGCACCTAAAATGGCACCCAGTGCATATATATATACACATATATATACACACACACACACATGTAAATATAAATATATTTTATGTATATATATTTTATATACATATATGTATTTATTTGTGTAATATATATATTTTATAGATATGTATATATACATATGTGTGTATATATTTTATGTATATAAAAATATATATATTATGTATATAAAAATATATTTTTATGTATATGTGTGTGTATATATATATACATGTAAATATAAAATATTTACCAAAATTTATCTGCTGAGCCATAAAGCAAGCCACAGAAATTCTGAAGGACTGAAATAATTCAGATTATATTTTATGACCATGCTGAAATTAAACTAGAAATTAGTGAAGATATAACAAATAAACTTCAAATATTTGGAAATTAAGTCACAGATTGTTACAGAACCCATCAGTCAAATGAGAAATCATAATGAAAATTTTAAAATCTTTTGAACAGAACAAAAATGAAAATATTGTATTCATTGATTAAAAGATGCATTCTTTAAGAGCTGTCAACTTTTTCCAAATGATTTTATACTTTAATCAATCCTCACTAAAATTCCAGTAAGTTGTGTGTGTAAATTAACAATAAGCTTACCCAATGGTATATCTTAATTACATCTCAATAAAAAAAAATTATATGGAAATACAAAGAGCAAAGAAGCCAAGGTAATCTTGATGAACAAGTAGGACAGCACACTATCAGATATCAAGACTGACTGTAGAGCTAAAGAAATTAATCTAGTATAGACTTGGTGCAAGATAAATCCTGGGACAGAGCAATCTGAAAATGGAGCCACACCTACATGACTACTTGATTTATGAAGGTGATACTAGAGCGTAGTAGGAAGATGATGGTCTCCTCAATTAATGCTGGGCAGGTGGACACGTGAAGTGGAGAGATGGGTGGGATGGATAAACTGGGAGAGTAGCACTGCCATGCGTAAAACAGAGAGCTGTGGAAAGCTGCTGTGCAGCACAGGGAGCTCAGCTCAGCGCTCGGGGATGACCTAGAGGGCTGGGAGGGAGGGAGGCTCAAGAAGGAGGGGTATACGTACGTGTGAAAAGGAGAGACTTGAAGAGGATGAACCTCACAGACACGATGTTAAATAAAATAAATCAGATACAAAAGAGTATTACATAGTGTGTGCAAAAGAATTCAGTTATAATTCCCTTTCTATTGTGTTTAAAATGCTAAACTAACCAATGACAAAGATCAAAGTAGTGGTTATCTTTAGGGAAGAAGAGCAGAGACTGGGAGAAAGCTCTGACATGCTGGCCATGTTCTATCTCTCTATCTTCAGTTACATGGTGTTAGGTGGATGTGTTTAATTTATGAAAATTCATCAAGCTCTACACTTTAGATTTGTGCCTTTTTCTCTGTGTGTGTTATACTCTTACCAAAAGTTCACTTACAATATTAAAACAAAACTTTAAAAAGCTTTTATTTTGCAAACTTTATAAACCAAGAATGCTGTTTAGAGAAATTTGGCCCGTGGGAATGATTAAGACTATATGCAAAAGTTTTATCTTAAGGATAAACTTTTTGGAATTGCTTACAGTCACAAAAAATTGTGAGCATTCTCAGAGTCCATTAATGAAATACTATGCTTTACTATAGAACATCATGCTTGCATTAAAATATATATAAACCCAGAAAGATGATAATTAGGATAGGTTGAAAACAGTATGGATACCACAATCCTATTTTGTTTAAGACAGACATGCATGAATATATACATTAATTCCTGCTATATTAAGTCATGAGGACTGTACATCAAATTAATTAAAGTGGTTATCTATGAGTGATGAAATTATACATGACTTTCTATTTATTATTTATGTTGAAATGTTAAATCATACTTCAAATACCCTAAAAATTATGGAAAAATATTTAACATGCCTATGAATTATCAAATTTTAACATTTCACCACATTCAGTTCATAATTTTTAAAGAAACAAAACATAGTTTGAGCCTCTGTCTTTGTGCATTCAATTCCATTTCCTTCCCTTCCCAGAGGAAAAAACTCCAAATTCTAAATTTAGTTTTCATCATCCTCATGCATGTTATTCTACTATAACTACAAATATAGGTAATCAGAAATGATACAAAGTCTCACTTGCAAATGATACAAAGTCTCTATTTTGTACCAACTATAGGTATCCAGAAATGATACAAAGTCTCATTTTGTTAAAATTTTACACAAATTAGTTATGCCACTTTCTAATTTTCCTAAAATAAGCACTTGCTTTCCATATAATTTTTAAAGTTATTTTTAATTATGGAGATAACCTACATGTAAACTTTTAAGTAGCTCCAGAAAACATGCACTAATTCAAAATTCCAGGCCTGAAAGTATGTATTTATCTATCATAAGTGTCATAAAGTTAGGACTATAACCATCTTATTTGCTATTATTTTCTTAAAGTGTCATAAAGTTAGAACTATAATCATCTTATTTGCTATTATTTTCTTAGTGTCCTAGCACAAAAGCAAGCACATAGTAGGTGTTCAAAAATACTCATGGAATGAAAGGAAAGTTATGAGTCAGTCTTGGGACAGAACTAGACGTTGCAGGACTATTAGAACAGACAAGGGACCTCAAAAATAGGGAGATTTTTACCAAGTTTAGTGGATTAATTTTCAAGAATTTACTCCAAAAGCTTCCCATTCTCTCTTCTACCAGAGTAAACAATAATAAAATTTTACCATGGCGAGTCCTATTCAGGCTGGGGCTGATACATATATGCTATTTCAGGATGTCATGATAATTTATCATTCAATTTTCAATTGAAGAGTAACATAAGTGACAAAAGGTTGGCTATATATTTTTCACTGGAAAAGACTTCCAAAGGGTCCCATTTCTAAAGAAGCTCTAGCGTCAAGTCACACTTCTGCGCTACACTTATTTGATACTGTGGTAATTAGAAGATGAATACTTTTCATATCAAACTACTCACATGAAAGTGCAGTATAATTGTCCAAATGAGGCCAAGAATAATGCATGGGTTTCCATCTATGATGTCAGTAACATGAATATTTATTAACTTGATCTGGAAAAGAAAAATGCAGGTTAGAAAAGAGAAAATATTTCACAGCATTAATCACCCCAACTAATTTTCATGTGAATTTCATACTCACTGATTGGTTTTTCAGGAATGTCAGAGCATTTTCTATATTGATTCTACACTGGAATGTATTAGATCCTTTATCTCGAGGCTAGGAGATTAAAGCAAAATATATTACTCAGAAATGTGATTTTTTTTAATCCACAAAACTTCTTAACGTCATTTTAAAAGCTTACCAACCTAATTTTTAAAACTTACCAATTGCTGTCCTGAGAGGACTTCCAGCAGGTCCAGGAGGACATGTCCCTTTTTAATGTCTGTGAACAGGTCTGTTACAACTGAGGGAGGGGTGTGCTACCAAAGGTCACAAGAAAAGTAATCATTAACAGTTTGGAACAAAAACATGGTAACATTAAGAATCTCATAAATGTGCTTTTGGATCTTTGCAAAAGCTAAGATTCAGCAGTGATTTTCTTCTTAATTAAGAGCATGATAGAAAACACACAAAGTTCCATATCCAAACATGATAAGGAAAGAAGTGACCTTAACTCACAGTAGATTTCCAATAATACAACACTCTTTCAGCTTTCACTGAGAGCTTAAAACCTGTGCAGAGAAATGGCATTCAAGATACTCAGAATCAGCCAATAATAACCTATTTGGCGAGGAGATCACATTTCTGGAAAAACCTGTTTATGGATTTATTCTTTTTAGAACTACAAGCATTGGGCTAGGATGGGTAGCCTGTGAGACAGGCTCATTCATTTTTGTATCTAGTTTACTCCAGGCACTTGGCATCACTGAGAGCCAGGATGGCATGGAGATTAAGATCAAGGTCTCGGGTCCAGACTGCCTGGGTTTGCATCCCAGGGCTATCACTCATGTTATCACCTTGGTGGCTCAGATGGTAAAGAATCTGCCCGCAATGTGAGAAACCCAGATTCGATCCCTGGGTCGGGAAGATACCTTGGAGTAGGAAATGGCAACCCACTCCAGTATGCTTGCCTGGAGAATTCCATGGACGGAGGAGCATGATGGGCTTCATGAGCCCACGCATGGGGTTGCGTGAGCAACTAACACTACGCTACTACACTATTACTTATAAGCGGTGGGACCTTCGAGAAGTCATACAACTTCTCTGCGCCTTATAGTCCTTGTTTTTTAAATAGAAACAATACTATCTATATCATGGGATGTTGTGAATTCAATGAAATATAATGAGTAGTCAGTACATTTAAAAAACAGTGTCTAACATAACACTCAATATATAGGACTTCCTGTTATAATTTCATTTGCTAAAACAGATGCTACTGCTTTAAATATTTAATAGCATTGTCTCCCACATCCTTAACAAAAGTGCCCCCTTTCTGTGTTGGGAAAGAATAACAAATATATGAAAACAGAATACCAAAGATCAAGGTGACATTCAACACATTCCTTCAAACTTTTATCTGTCACCATTGCCATCTTGGAGACCAAAATAGGAGAGAACAGGAGGAATCACTTAAATATATTTTTGGCTTGATTTGCTCTGTTTTTCCTCACCTTTGCCAACTGTGAGTTTATCCAGCAGGTGAAGGTTTTCTTCTGAGTGTCTTCTTGTTCAGCTAATTAAAAAGGACAACAGCAGTTAGAAAATGAGAAGTCTCAGAAGCCATTTGAACACATCAGAGCATTAAAGGTCTGTCACCTTGGGAATGTGCACATGTCTCACAATCTTATAAACTTTCTTGGAACTTAGTCTAAATTTCAGATGTTTGTCCAAGAAGTGTTTTGGAAATAACATGTTGGTATGAGATTTTTTTAAAACTCACAGATTAACTGCAAGAGACAATGGTTTTTTAATACGTTTTATTGACAAAAGAATTAAGCCCCTACATAACCTTGATAGTGCTGTACAAAGACCTGTAAAGAAGAAGAAGAAAAAAAAGAAGTTGATAATCCAAAAGGACTTGCAGTCTAAGCCAACAACTCTCGGAATTTCAAATAAACCCAGAACAACTGAAAACATCCAAAAGGCTCATAAAGTCGTGGCAGTTCAGTCTTGACATTTATCATGAAGAATATATTGCCACTGAATTCATTGTAAATGAGCTGCAATTAGAGGCAGAGAGACCTGAGTTCAAATCCTGCCTCTGTTACTGAGTAGCTATGGGACATGGAGCAGGTTCCTCATGGAATGCGCTGGGAAGCACACACTGCTAGAGACCGTTAGTGATTCATTCGAAGTGAATGGACCTTGGCAACGAGGAATCACAGAACAAGTGCCAGCTCTCATCATGACTAACCAGGCAGAGGGTCCCAGCAAAGATCCGCACACTCGAGGTGGGTCATCTCTTCCTTCCTGGGGCAAGAGAGAGCCCCACACCAACACCATGCTTCCCCTACACTCTGTCTTCCTCCGACATCACATGCTGCCATCTCTCTTTCTCTCACACTTCATATCCAATGCCTCAGGAAATCCTCTTAAGTCCACCTTCAAAATACATCCAGAATACGACCACTTCTCCCCACCTTCACTATAACCATCCTGGTCCACGTTAACTCAGATCAGGAAACCGCTCCACTCCAAACTGCAAGGGCTCCTCACTTCACTCCTTAAAATGGCTACCAGTCCCACACCGCCTGCCCCTGCCCTCACCCAACCATATTCCTTTTGCTCATTCCACTCCAACCACTCTGACCTACCTGTTTTTTGTTTGTTTGTTTGTTTTATTAAATTCTCCAAACACACTCCCACCTGAGGGCTTTTGTTCTAGCTCTCTTTTCTTCCAAGAATACTCTTCCTACAGATATCTCTACAAGCTAACTCTCTCATATCCAAATCTTGGTTTAAACGGCACTCATCTGTAAAGTGGAGAAGGCAATGGCACCCCACTCCAGTACTCTTGCCTGGAAAATCCCATGGAAGGAGGAGCCTGGTGGGCTGCAGTCCATGGGGTTGCTAAGAGTCGGACACGACTGAGCGGCTTCACTTTCACTTTTTACTTTCATGCTTTGGAAAGGGAAATGGCAACCCACTCCAGTGTTCTTGCCTGGAGAATCCCAGTGACGGGGGAGCCTGGTGGGCTGCCGTCTACGGGGTCAAACAGAGTCGGACACGACTGATACAACTTAGCAGCTGCAGCAGCATCTGTAAAGGTCTATTCTGACCTTCCTAGTTTAAACAGTAACAATCCTACTTCTTCTGCCTGTTGTCATGCTTGATTTTATTTTTTCTACAGTACTTACCACATTTAACATTCTATGTACGCTACATATGTAGTATTGTTGTTCAGTTGCTCAGTTGTGACCCACTCTTTGCCAACCCATGGATTGCAGCACGTCATGCTTCCCTGTGCTTCACCATCTCCTGGAGTTTGCTCAAACTCATGGCCATTGAATCAATAATGCCCTCCAACCATCTCATCCTCTGTCACCCCCTTCTCCTCCTGCCCTTAATCTTCTCCAGCATTGAGGTCTTTCCCAATGAGTCAGTTCTTCGTATCAGGTGGCCAAAGTACTGGAGCTTCAGCTTCAGCACCAGTCCTTCCAATGACTATTCAGGGTTGATTTCCTTCAGGACTGACTGAGTTGATCTCCTTGCAGACCAGGGGACTCTCAAGAGTCTGCTCCAGCACCTTAGTTCATCAGTTCTTCAGTGCTCAGCCTTCTTTATGGTCCAACTATCACCATGTGTACAGGACCACAGCTTTGACTATACAGATCTTTGTCAGCAAAGTGATGTCTCTGCTTTTTAATACACTAAGTTTGTCATAGCTTTTCTTCTAAGAAGCAACAGTCTTTTAATTTCACCATCTGAAGTCACCATCTGCAGTGATTTTGGAGCCCAAGAAAATAAAGTCTGTCACTATTGTCTTCTTTCTCCCCCATCTATTTGCCATGAGTTTGTTTCTTGAATGCTGAGTTTGCTGAGTTTTAAGCCAGCTTTTTCACTCTCCTCTTTCACCTTCATCAAGAGGTTCTTTAGTTCCTCTTCACTTTCTGCCATAAGGGTAGTGTCATCTGCATATCTGAGGTTATTTGATATTTCTCCCAGCAATCTCGATTCCAGCTTGTGCTTCATCCAGTCCAGCATCTTGCGTGATGTACTCTGTGTATAAGTTAAATAAGCAGGGTGATAATATACAACCTTGACATATTCCTTATCCAATTTTGAACCAGTCTGTTCCATGTCTGGTTCTAACTGTTGTTTCTTCACTTGCATACAGGTTTCTCAGGAGGCAGGTAAGGTGGTCTGGTATTCCCATCTCTTGAAGTAGATGGTTTTCTGGAATTCCTTTGCTTTTTTGATGATCCAGCGGATGCTGGCAATTCGATCTCTGGCTCTGCTACCGTTTCTAAATCCAGCTTGAACATCTGCAAGTTCACATACTTTTGAAGCCTGACTTAAAGGATGTTGAGCATGACCTTGCCAGCATGTGAAATGAGTGCAATTGTGTGACAGTTTGAACATTCTCTGGCATTGCTCTTCTTTGGGATTGGAATGAAAACTGACCTTTTCCAGTCCGGTGGCCACTGCAGAGTTTTCCAAATTTGCTGGCATATTGAGTGCAGCACTTTCACAGCATCATCTTTTAGGATTGATTCAAAATAGCTCAGCTGGAATTTCATCACCTCCACTAGCTCTATTTGTAGTAATGCTTCCTAAGGCCCATTTGACCTCACACTCCAGGATTTCTGGCTCTAGGTGAGTGATCACACCATCATGGTTATCCAGGTCATTAAGGCCTTTTTTTGTACAATTATTCTGCATTTTCTTGCCACCTCTTCTTAATATCTTCTGCTTCTGTTAGGTCCTTACCATTTCTGTCCTTTATTGTGCCCATCTTTGCAATAAATGCAAATAAATAAAATGTTCCCTTGGTGTTTTTAATTTTCTGAAGAGATCTCTAATCTTTTCCATTCTATTGTTTTCCTCTATTTCTTTGCATTGTTAATTTAAGAAGGTTTTCTTATCTCTCTTTGCTCTTCTTTGGAACTCTGCATTCTGAGGGGTATATTTTTTCTTTTCTCCTTTGCCTTTCACTTCTTTTCTCAGCTATTTATAAGGCCTTCTCAGACAACCATTTTGCCTTGTTGCATTTCTTTTTCATGGGGATGGTTTTGATCACCACTTCCTGTACAATGTTACAAACCTTCGTCCATAGTTCTTCAGACAGTCTGTATATTATATATATAGTAGGTTTATCATTTAATTTAAGTACCACACAACAGAATTTAAGTACCACACAAGCAAGATGTTTCATCTGTGAAATATTCCAGGGCCTGGAAGAGTCTGGCCAGATTCTAAATAAATATTTGCTAAAGAGTAGGAATAACAATAATTTTACTAATTATTATTGTTATATTTTATTTATTGTACTAAGAAGGTCAAATCTAATTTTATATGTTTACATTCCTTCTTTGAAAAGCTGTCTGTTCTATCTTCTAAAACACTGTTCTCCTTTGACTCTTCCCATTCACCCCTATTAATCTCTAACATGGTTAAACTGAAATGGTTGGCATGACACCTAGTTTGAGTTCTCAAAAATGTTTTAATCTGATGAGAGCTCAGGGTCAGAAAATAAGGAGAACCTGAGTAAATGGAATTTTAGGGTCTTTATAATTGTGACTAGCTAGAGATTAAAGATGCACTGAACCTTGTTGGATTTCCTCAACTTCTTTAATCCATTTCATTTTTTCTGTATTACCAGCTCAAATTAGTTGTAGCTCATTTATACATTTCGAGCACCCAATCTATAATCTACACAAATATAAAATAACCAAAAATTTCCAATGAAAACCTTGTTATCTCTGACCTAATTTGATTAAAATCTAGTAAAAACAAGGAGAAAAACAATAAAATGAGCAGTAAGTACAAATCCCCACCCGGAACTCTATAGTTAGCAACTGAAACCTTCATGAAAAGCTTTAAAAAGGAAATTTCATGGCTTTTAATGAATGCATTGTCCAAATTTACAGGATACTTGGTCATCCTGGAAATCAGAAACCTTCAAATGCAACAAGGACCCTTTGTTAACAGCAAATAAAGATGTCCCCGGTGTCATTAAACATCCTTATAACCACTCGATTGAATGGTTTTGTCCGTGCCATGTCACTTACCCTTTGACACTTTTTCCCACACTTCCATACTGTCTTACCCTTGAAAAGTGCTATTAATTCAACAGGAATCAGAGCCAAATAGCTCACCTTATGGCAGGATAAGTAACCTTTTGTTCTTTTCAAAAGTTGACCCATTGGGGAAAAAATAATTGAGATCCACATACTTTAAAGCAACTTAATTTGAGTGGGTAAGATTTTATTAATGTTGGGTTTTATTTTTTAAACTTTCAGAGTAACTTTCTAGTAAAATAACTTTTCACAGAATGGCATAAAGAGAATAGGACCTTTTATTTTTTTATTCTATTTCTTTAACTTTTTAAATTTACTTTTATTTTATATTGGAGTATAGTTGTGTTAGTTTCAGGTGTACAGCAAAATGATTCAGATATATATATATCTGTTCTTTTTCATATTCTTTACCATACAGGTTCTTAAAGAGTATTGAGTGGAGTTCTCTGTGCTATACAGTCTTTGTTGATTATCTATTCTATATATAATAGTATGTACATGTTAATCTCAACTTCCTAATTTATTCCTCCTCCCCACCTTTCCCCTTTGGTAACCATAAGTTTGTTTTCTAAGTCTGTGAGTCTATTTTTGTTTTGTAAATAAGTTCATATGTGTCATTTTTAGATTTCACACATAAGTGATATCATAACATAGTTGTCTTTCTCTGTCTGACTTACATCACTTAGCATGATAATCTCTAGGTCCATTCATGTTGCTGCAAATGGCATTACTTCATTCTTTTTTATGGCTAAATAATGAGAATAGGACCTTTTAATCAGCAGGTGTTAGGGATGGGAAAAAAAACAAAAGCAGAAAGAGAATAATAAAATCTACCCTAATGATGAGTTTTTTAAAATACCAAGGAGTATATAGAGTGAGAAATTCTCTCTCCTGATTTTTTTAAGGCAAATAAGAAATATGCATAAGGCAGGAAAATGTAGTCAGTGAATTTTATTCAGACCCATATAGGTGTCCTTGATTATCATGCTTGGAAAAAATCTGGCTGACTTTGACAAAGGAGGTATAGAAGGAAAAGATTTTCTTTAGGTGTCATTACCATAAAAATATTTAATCCCTGAGTTTATTCTTATTCAATCTGCCTTTTGTGAGCCGGTAACTCATATCTTTAGCTAGAAGGGAACTTAAATGAAAACAAATTGAGTTAAGCTCAATTAAAGAGGGTGGATTATAAATTCATTGCTAAGCTCATTATAAAACTACCACGGCCACTGGGTCTCAGCAAGGTCCAGTTTCACAAAAGTTCATCTAAAATGTTGACTCCAGCAGTCCTTCCCGATATTAAAAGTTCAAAGACAGCCACCCAGGCATAAGAAACTCTAATTTACATTTTCACTAAAACACAGAGCCATGCATTACTACAATGTGGCTTCTCCAAGAATGTTCTTTAGGCATGAGGTCACCAAGGAAGCTTTGTAACCTCCTCCTTTCTTTCTTTTTTTTTTTTTTTAAATTTTCTTTTTACTGTGTTGGTTTTGCCATATATTGACATGAATCTGCCATGGGTATACATATGCTCCCCCTCCAGAACCCCCCTCCCTCCTCCCTCCCGATCCCCTCCCCCTGGGTCATCCCGGTGCACCAGCCCCAAGCATCAAACCTGGGCTGGCGATTGATTTCACATATGATAATTAACATGTTTCAATGCCATTCTCCCATATCATCCCACCCTTGCCCTCTTCCACAGAGTCTACGAGACTGTTCTATACATCTGCGTTTCTTTTGCTGTCTCGCATGCAGGTTTCTCATTACCATCTTTCTAAATTCCATATATATGCATCAGAATTGAAAGAGACACGTGTACCCCAATGTTCATCGCTGCATTGTTTACAATAGCCAGGACATGGAAGCAACCTAGATGCCCATCAACTGACGAATGGATAAGAAAGCTGTGGTACGTATACACAATGGAATATTACTCAGCATTAAAAAAAAATTCATTTGAATCAGTTCTACTCAGGTGGACGGAACTGGAGCCTATTATCCAGAGTGAAGTAAGCCAGAAGGAAAAACAACAATACAGTATAATGTAACCTCCTTCTTTCTATCCAGGAATTTCCCTTTCTACTGGTGGATTACTGATTACACGTTTACTGCACATGGCCCCAGATTTATTACTTGGATCTTTCATTCTCCTCATTAAAATCTTTTGACCATTCCCTAATTCCTTAATGAATTCTTAGTCTAACATTCTAGGTCATTCATAACATGACTGATCAACTTTTCCCTGATTCACCTCCCATAACTTCTCCACTCATATCCTACTGCCCTAGGCAAACCAGAGTATCTACAATTCCCCAACTGAGTTGCAGTGTTTTCTTCATCAATATGCTATGTACCTTCTGGATTGGACAATCCCCTCTTATCCCTCTGGACCCACAGAAACCCCAGTACCCAGCACCTGGGGGGTATTAGATCGACATTTGTTAAAATAAGACATATCCTGTTCAATGTTCCCTTTGCAAAATAGAAAGTCTCTTCTGGCTCTGGCTTACCACAACACTTCATTGGATCTATTTTTTTAATCTTTACCATTAGAAAATATATAATCCTCATAAAACATTTTTTCAAACTGTAATAGAATTCAAAGTTACTCTTAACTTCCCCAAACACCCACTTCCCTTGCCCTGAGACAACATTGATTAACAATCTTCTGTACATCCCTTCTAGATTAGGCAGGCAAAGAAAAGAAATTCTAAAGGGCAAGGATTTGTTTTGATTGGTCACTGGGTCTCTAGCTCCAGGAAGTAAGAGACACTCAGTCAAAACTTGTCGAATGAATGAATGAATGAATGAATGTATACGTAAATTAATTACTATACATGATATTTTTTAAGTTGATAATTCAAAAAAAAACCATGATTCAGGTACACTATTTAAAGCTGAAAAGCATCTGGTAAACCATAAGAAAATGTTTAAAAAGTCATAAACCTTCCACATTAACAGGAAGGAAGAAAATTATATCTAGCTAGTAAAAAGAACAAAGTAGATACATATGTGCCCATGTGTGTGTGTGTGTGTGTGTGTGTGTGTGTGTGTTTTCTTAAGTGAAAGCAAGTTTAAAGTAACATGTTTATAATTATCCCATCTGTATTTTTATGATTGGATAGCTCCATAAAAAACTCAAAAAGAGTTTTGTTTCTACCTCACAGTAATTACCACTTATGCTCATGTACTGCAGTACAAACCTTAAAACCTTTATCTTTTTGTGTTTTTGCTTCCTCTTAACCCAGTGCCATGTAGAGAAGAGATACTCAATAAATTTAGCTGACTGAAAGATTTAGTAAAGATTAAAAGACTGAGGCTTAAACTGACTTGTTGCCTGAAGAATTTATTGGCAACTGTTACTAGGCCTAGGTCTTATCCTAATCCTTGGTGTAAAAACCCCTGGGCAACTTTGGACACAGCTGGGGAGGAAAAGACGGGGACAAATGGAGAAAGTAGCATCAATATAGATGTACTATCATGCGTAAAACCGATAGCTGGGGAGAAGTTGCTGTATAACACAGGGAGACCAGTCTGGCACTCTGGGATAACCTAGGGGGTAGAATGGGGGAGAGGGGAGTATATATCTTATACATATAAAAATAATGTATAATTATGGTTGAGTCATGTTGCTGTACAGCAGAAACCAACACAACACTGTAAAAAATTTTAAAACAATATAAACTCAAATAAATAAATAAATAAATAAAGTGAATAAATAAAAACTCCTGGGCAATTTCTTTCTCCTGCTAAGAAAATGTCTTGAACAAAAGGGCATGTACTAATGAGACCCTGTTGCTCTCCCTTGAAACAATCCTGCCAACTCCTTGCTAGTTGGGACAGCCACAGTAAGAATAAATTCAGTAAGACAATAATACAACACATTTTAGCCATGTGTTCCTACAGCTGTCCCAAAGAATCTTACCCAAGCTGTTATCCAACAGAAAGGGAACTAAAAACAATAAGGCCACCTCTTCTATTGTTTCTCATGGAGATGATAACGATAGAAATAAACGAAGAAACGAATTAAGAGAAAGAAAACACACAGGCATGCACAATCAAAACAAGCAAAGCCTAAAATATCTTACGAATAAACAGGAAAAGGCCTGTGACTGAACTACCAAAGGGGAGACTATTAACCAACAGAGAAAGCAAGGGGACAATTTACAACACATTTTCTTGCAACCAACCATACGCCAAACAAACAAGCAAGAAAGAAAAATAAATAGTACCAAGGCTGAAGCCTCACTTGTTAAATCAGAAAGGTGAGTTTAGAAGCTAAGTCTTAGCTAACATATCTCGTAAGCACAGTATGCAACCATGTCTCTACCTCAAAATTATTTTCATTCAAGTACTTCCTCCCTGGAGAATCTACATTGTCACTATGGAAAAGAAAAAAACAAAAAACAGCAATTGACTGTCAAACCAGCATTCCCAGACTGAAGCCACACTCCACCTCCCTACTTCTCCCCAAACTTGTCCTTGTCTATGTTTTCGTCTCATGGGTTTGACACCACCATCTTTTATCAGCCCCAAGTACAGCCTATTGCCAAATCCTGCCAACTTTGCCTCCACGTGGCCCTGGAACATGCACTTCCTTCTCTACATCCAACGGCCCTCCTGCCTCGTCTACCATCAGCTCTGGCGCAGACCGCAGCCATGGTCAATCATGTCGGCTCTGCTCCCTTCAATCTATTCTGTGCTTCAACTAGTAAAGCTGCCCACAGCACCTTTTCCACCCTCTGATGGTTTCTCTCTGCTCTGAGGATCAAAAGTAGAACAGCCTATGAAGCCCTGAGTGGTTCACCCACAGCATCTCTCCAGCCTCAGCACATAGGAACACTACCCTTCCCCAGTGCCCAGCACTCCAGACACTCCATCTTCCTCCAGGACCTTTAGAAGTTATTGTTCCTCTTGCCACACCTGTTTGTACCACCCTTCCCCTTCATCTACTTAACTTCTAATGACACTTAGGGTTCAGTTCACTTGTTGCATCCCAAAGGAAACCTAAGCCAATTCGTCTTCCTCTACTACTTAGCACTTGCCTCAACTTATAATCACTGACAAGGTTGAACATGGACTCTAGAACCAGACTACCTGAGTTTGATCCATATTTGCCACACACACACAAGCTGTGAGCCTCAGTCTTCTCATCTGTAAAACGGGGATAGCAGTACCTACCTCATGGTTGTTAAGAGGATTAAACACTTGTGATGTAAATCAGAGATCAACAACTGATAACCCCAAAGGCCAAATGTAGCCTATAGCCTATTTTTGTAAATAAAGTTATTTTGGAACACAGACACATTCATTTATTTACATGTCGTCTGTACCTATGTTCATGCTAAAATGGCAAGTTGCACAGTTGAGGAAGAGACCATACGGACCTCTAAGTTAAAATATTTACTACTTGGTTCTTTACAAAAAAAAGTCTACCAATCCCTGGCCCAGACTATGCTCGAGCTATATAAATGAATATTAGCTACAACATGGATGAATGGCATGAAATCATTATGCCAACTGAAAGAAGCCATCACGAAATACCACATATTATGACTCCATTTGTATGAAACATCCAGAATAGGACAATCTATAGATACAGAAAGTAGATCAGTGGTTGTTCAGGGCTGATGCAAGGAGGAGGAGAAGGTTTTGGAATAATATTGAAAGGGTACGGGGTTTCTTTGGGGATGGGAGGATAATAAAAATATTCTAAAATTAAGTGTGGTGATTGCACAACTTTGTGAGTATACTAAAAATGACTGATTTGCACACTATAAGTGGGTGAGCTGCATGGTATGTGAATCACATCTTGAATTGTATCTCTATAATGCTGTTACCCCCAAAATAGCAGCTAAGACCTGTGAACTTCTTTGCTTACTATCTGCTTCCTCATTAGCCTGTGAGTCCCAGGAGAGCACAGGCCAACTCTGATTTTGCTCCTCACCTTGTGTGTAGTTAAGTGCATTTCATGTTGTTTGGATTCAAAAAGTATTTGTTGGTTATCCGGCTGGAAGGTGCACATGGGACTTTGCTGCTATTTTTCCCCAGTCAATCCAGAGATTTAAGGTCTTAGTTGGCTGGGAAACTCTGTGACACACAACAAGGAATTTCTGCTCGGGGCCTTAGCATGCAGGCTCCAGCCAGGTCATGTAGCCACATGAGACAACCACGCCCTCATGCAAACACCTGAGACCTTCACACTGAGGCTTTTGTTTCCAGCCACACAGAACACAGCTCCTGGCTCTCTGCAAAAACAAACCTCGCATTTCCAGCACATGAAAATGAGCCCTCAATGCAGATGACATGCCTAGGATCTGAGGTGCTTTTTGTTCCTCTTCTTTCTTACCCTCTTCTGACTCACCTGAGTTGCTCAATAAAAAATATCTGTGGAATGAATAAATCAAAGAAATGACTGCATTTCTTTTAACACATATTTCTTACTCTCTACTACTTTTTAACAACCACATTAACAATGTGAACACTCTTCTTCTGAAAATCACCTTCCTCTGAAGGTGTGAATCCAAACACCTTCCATTTGAGCCAGCAGTCCAAACACCTCAGACTTCTGGGTTCAAAAGAGCCACAGTGAACTAAAGGGATGGTGCTGTGGATTACAAATCTAGGATTCTTACATTTTTGAACACCAGCTAATCACCTGGAGGTCAGAAGTTAAGTGCAGGGTTCTATTCCTCAATTCCCAGAGATTCTGACTAAGGGGGATCACACAGCTCACTCTGAGAAACCCCTCGCTAAAGTAATTAGATGGGTTTATACATGTGACTTATTCTTGAGAAAATACAAGGGAACAGGAAGGACCTGGCAAAAATAGTAATGAAATAATAAACTCTGAGATGTTAACATAAGGAATTAATAACTCAAATATAAATCTATCCTAACTTATGGGGATCCTAAGACACACTTCAAGGGACTCAGAAGGCATGCCATGTCCAGGAATAAGTAGGACTCAAGGGTAAGGAACAATGAGACTATTTCCTTAAAGTTTCTGGGAATGGTAACCCACGCCAATATTCTTCCCTGGAGAATCCCATGGATAGGGGAGCCTGGCCGGCTACAGTCCACAGGATCCCAGAGATCGGACATGACTGAGTGACTAACATTTCATTTTCATTTCTAGTCAAGTGCTCAGGCAGGCATTCTGTAAATGAGAAAACTGTAGATACAAAAGGTGAAGGACTTGTAGGGACTCGTGCAATAGGCATTTATTGAAAATCTACTATGTCCTGGATACGGTGATCCAGATGTCACATCTGGCTGAGGGAAAAATTCAAATCCAGATGTTTGATACCAAAATCCATTTTCTTTTCATTATAATTAAAAATCAGCTGAAATGCCAGACCTATGTCTCCTCCAGCTATTGCCCTATTTCTCTCCTCCTTTTCAAACCCAAACTTCTTGAAAGAATTGTCTACCCTGGCTGTCTTCACTTCCTCACCTACCACTCACTTCTCAACCCACAAAAATCTAGTGGCTACCGCTGCCTCTCCACTTAATTCTCAACTGGGCCACTTATAATATGCCCATTGCTAACCTCGTGGATACTTGTCAGTATTTTTTGGACTCCTGAAACTTTTGATACTATTTACTACCCTCTCCTTCTTGAAATATTCTCTTAGGATTCCATGATGCCACACTCAGCTGGTTTTCTTTCTACTTCTCTGGACACCCCTTCCAAGCCCTGCTATGGGTTTGTTTGGCTTCTTTTATCTCTGGAATGTTCTGTCTAGGCCCTTCTTCTCTTTCTCTAGATTCTGTCATCTACTCACACGGAACAAATTACCATTTATACACTCACCACTTCCACATCTTTACTTTCAGCCCGTGTCCATTTCTCCTGAGCTGTGTGTATGTTTACCCCACTGTCTTCTGGGTATCTCTACTTAATTATTCCAGGGACACTTCAAACTCAACATTTTCAGAACTGAGTTACCATCTCAACCAACTCCCCCTCCCACCAAAGTTGTTCTACATATTTTCCCCAGTGAATGGTTCCATCGTCTGTTCATTTGCTAAAGAATAAACCTGAGTCATCTTTGATACTTGCTTCTCCCTCCCTTTCCCACACCCACTCAATCAAAAAGCCCTGATAATTATCTCAATAAAACTGAAATAAAGTAAAAATGTTTTCATATGATATACCTTATATGTGGATCCTTTAAAAAAAAAAAAAGAGGGGGTACAAATGAACTTCTTTACAAAACAGACGTAGAGTCATGGGTGTAGATAACAAATGTATGGTTGCCAGAGCATGAGGGGGAAGGAAGAAACTGGAAGACTGGAAATGGCATATACACACAATTATATATAGAATAGATGACTGATAAAAACATACTGTATAGCTCAGGGAACTCTACTCAGTACTCTGTAATGGCCTATATGGGAAAAAAATCTAAAAAAAAAAAGGGGGTGGGTATATGTATATGTATAACTGATTCACTCTGCTGTACATCTGAAACTAACACAACATTCTAAATCAACTATACTCCATTAAAAATTTTAAAACTAAATAAATAAAATAAAAATTTCTTAAATTCAAAGCTCTGAAAATTGGGCCTATTAGATATCTCCGTATAACCATTTCTTTCTATCCGTACTGGCGCCTCCTGGATCAGAACACCATTACGTCTCAGTTGCAGTGTGGTAACAGACTCAGCTGGTCTTCCGTCTCCACATTCCACCACACCCCACAGCTCCCGCTGGGTGATTTCTACGTCACCAGTTCTGAGTACGCTTGATTTCCCCTAAAAGTCGTTTATCCACCAAAGTTCTTCATCATAATAAATTATATAACCAACTGCTCAACTGCTCAATGCAAAAATTTAGAAATTATCCTTAATTTCTCCTATAATTTACCCCCACACATTCCAACATTCACAAATATCCTTTGGGGGGGAAAAAAGTCCACAATTCTTCATCGCGCTGCTACCACCCTGGTCCAAATTCTATGATATCTCATCATGGCTACAACAAAACTGGCTTTCCTGTTTCCCCTCCCACTCCCAGATAATCCCCTCTCCACCCAGCAGCCAGAGTGATCTTTTGGAAAATGTACATCAGATCATGTTACTCCTTTGATTAAAATTTTCCAAAGGTTTCCCTTCCGCACACCTTAACTTCAGAGCTGACGAATCCCAGCTGACCCAGCTCTGCCTTGCCTTGCTCTCCAGTACCAATCACACTGCCCCTCGCCCACCACAATCCAACCACACCAGGCTCCCCTGGCTCCACAAATTCACCAAGTTTGTTTCTATTTTTAACCTTTTCCTTGAGCCATTGCCTCAGACTAGAATGTTCTTCCCTAGTTCTTTGCACAGAAGCTCCATCATGTTATTCAATCTCTCCTTAAGCGTCTTCTTCTTCTCTGGGTCTGGGTGAATACTCTGTCACAACCTGAGCTAAAGAAGATACCCAAACAACAATTACATAAATCCATTTTTAATATTTTGTATTTTTTTAACTATTTATCATCTCTCTAATTGAAAAGCAAGCATCATGGACTCATGAAGTTTGTTGGAGTCGTTCACCTCAATAATCTCACAACCCAAAAGAGTGCTTGATTTAAAAAAAAAAAAAAAAGATAGTGCTTAATACAAGTGGGGTTTCAAGGAACACATGTTGCATGAATATATTAATGAATAGATTGACCTGTATTCATAAAAACTGTAATTATGCAATGAAGCAGTTCAGTGCGAATTCACCTGTACTTTCGAAATATTTTGATTTGAAGACATCAAACCACCCTGGAAGTTCTGCCAAGTAAACATTCAAACTGAGGCAGACAGAGGCACACAGCAGAACTAGTTCCCACTATGAATATCCTTAACTGAAGACAGGGCCAACAACGCCAACGTTTTGGAAAGATCTTACGTGTTACTCAAATTTGAGAAGGGCCACTTGTGTTCTGTATTTGAACAAGTGCCTTTGACTGTATAGCATTTCACTGCCCATGTGACTGGCAGTCCCCTGTGTAGCAAAGGCTGAAAGGACCAGAGCAAAACCCGAGGGTGCTGCCCACCCCAGAGGCAGACAGCAAGTGTGTGCAGCTGCTCTTCTCCCTTTTCTTCCCATGCTCATTCAACATGCGTCACTTCAAAGGCCTGAATGATCAAGAGAGACTGACCAGGACAGAGTATTCACCCAGACTTTCATACCTCTCCTGTAAAGATGCACACATTGAGAACGTCACACACTGCATTTCTCTAATAAATCATTCATAGCCTTTATCTACCATTTTTAAATGACTCTAAAAATACCTGGTGGTTATCAGTCGACCTCACCTCCCATACATACTGAGAACAACAAACATCAGTTAGCTTTTACCAAGTTTCTCTGCTGAACATTCTAGAAAAATGGAACAGTTTGGAAGAATTATAATCACCAATGGTGAAACCAGATGAGGGAAGTAATTCCTTGCAGAGGCACGTTTACAGTGATCTCTGATTTTTAGAGTATAAAATCACACACTAAAACCACTAAATGATGTAAATTAATCTCTCATATTTATTTCAAACTTTATCATTTCCTAAGGGGAAATCATTTTGAGTTTTAATTTTTCTACCATACTACTTCAAGCTCCAAATAGGTACACCTCCTCCCAACACACAGGCATACACAAATGCTCAGAAAAATCTTTTATCTCCCATGGGACTAATTAAAAAGGATTCTGATTTCTATAAGGAATGAATGAGATCTTTGTTAACCTACTTTAACAGGACTCTTAAATGACCCTGGATTTATCTTGCCCTACTTTTCAAAATGTAACCGACCCAGAATAAAGTAAGCTTATCCCCAAACTCCTGGCAAAAACAGAACCAAAGTTCCCAGAAGATGAAACAGTATATACCACTAAGGGGTGGCGGTGGAGGGGGGAAAGAGAACTTTCCTGAAAAACACTATTCACTGCAAACACTACTTCTTACAGAGCTATTGTATTTTTCATTTAATTGAAATATTTTTAAGATTATGAAGCTTTACAATATGAAGGTGAATAATCCTCCGGGGGGGGGGGGGGGGACCTAACAAAAGACCTCAGCTACTATGATTTCAAGAATTTTCTGGAAGGTTTTTTTGTTGGAACAGTACAGCAATGATAGCTGATGAAGGACTTTAACTTAATTAATTTCTCTGGGTGTAACAATCATCTAATTGGCAAAAAAAAAAAAGAAAGCCAGAGATAATTTGCTTTTATTCATAATAATGAAGCAGTCTGCCTTGGTTAGAGGAGCAAAAATACTGTCTGCAGATTTCTTACTCTTCATTCATCAGTTCCATCAAAATCCCACAGTGGGGACCTGAGTGCAAAAGAGCAGAAATTCTACTCAAAAGAATTTTATTAAATCTAATCCTCTTTCTCAGACTTTATACAGCTTCATTCGCTCACTGTCATAAGGCTGAATAGAATTTCTCTAAGAAACATGATATTAAAACACTATTGAGCCCTTAAATACACACCTCACTGCCTTGTTTCTAAAGAAATCTATATTTCTATCCTGTCTAATTTTCCTGAACACAGAACAATTCTTCAAATTCAGGGTATTTTATATATATTTTTTCCGTCTAAATTAAATTTTGACTTTATATTGGAATATAGTTGATTTACAATATTGTTTTAGTTTCCGGTGTACAGCAAAGTGATTCAGTTATACATACATCTTTTTTCAGCTTCTTTTCGCATATGGGTTATTACAGAATATTGAGTTCCCTGTGCTATACAGTAGGTCTTTGTTGATTATCTTTTTTATATATAGTAGTGAGCATATATTAATCCCAAATTCCTTATTCATACTTTTACATTGGAATGGCCACTCATTTTTTCATTACACCGTCATTCATAAAAGCCTAAATAAAACATGTCAGAAATTTCACTGGCAATAAAGATACAAGATTTCCTTTGCAGGGTATCTAACACACACTTAGGTACATCTGATTACATCTAATCAGATGGCTGATTAGAACAAGTGATGTCCAAAGACGAAAGGAAACTCCAGCATAAGAAACAATTACAGAGGGTTCAGCAGGAACAACTCCAGTGAAGTTCTTACTTGTATTATTTGTTGATGTCACTTTCACTTGACATCAATAGGCAAAAGCACAGCTTAGCTACACATCTCTGGAAGGTGCTCAGTCTATTCATCTTTGCAGCCTTAACATCCTACCTATCGTTGGCATCCAATATTTACTGAACAACTGAATAAAATTCACCATTACATCACATAATTATGCTTGTAATCTAACTCAATGAACATAAATATATTCTAATACTATTAAAATTAATACTTATATTGAAAGCCATCCTTCAGATGAATACTCAGTAAATCATGAATATATTAGAGTAATAACTACAGAGACTCACATTTCACTGCTCAGTCTACAAAGCAATGTCTACTCAGAAGGCACAAAGGCCTTTTCAATCTTTTAAAATACGTCATCTGGAAGATAATAGCACTAAATAAAACATACGAGCACTGTTTGAAACAACACAGTAAGTTGGCCGAACATGGTTTTATACAGGGTTATGCAGATGATTAACCATCCACCAGCATTTTAGCAAGACTGCATGAAAGTTAATTCCTCATATGGTGCAAAGGTAATAGAATACACACTCCTTCCTAGTCCTTTGTCTAATGGATGATGAATTCTGTATTCGAATACTGTTGTTCTAATGCAGCATCATGGGCCCACCTCATTTTTCAAAGCAAAATAATGTGCTCAGGTACCTAAATTTCTTGTGTCCTTTTATGGCCCCCAAATTATCATGTTTATGTGTTAAAAATAAAACTTAAATATGAAATATATTAATTGTCCAAAATAATTCAAAACTATCACAGCTGCCACTTAAAATATCACAAGATAAGTCAGCCTAGCCAGTCAATTTCATTTTTTTTTTAAATATAGTTGATTTAAAATATTGTGTTAAATTCCAGGTGTCAGTTTCACTCACTATTAATTTGACTTACAAATGGGTCCTCTACCTGTGTTATGCTTTTAAGCTTTCCACGACATAGGAAGTTCTCAAGAAAGAGTTTCTTTGAAAACAGGATCTTTGATCTACAACAATTTAAACACATTAATATAAAATAGTATTTAATGGTCTTATTATTTGATGCTATTATAATAGTGAAAACACACTAAATAAAAAGGAAGGTCTTTGGACATTTTAGTTGCTACTGTTTTATTTCAAGCAGCTCAGCTTCTAACTTTGGCTCTTCTCCATCTTATTATCCATAGTCAATATCTGCAGAGTCATATTATATTATATATTATAATTGCAGAGTCCACCTAACAGTTTCTTATTTGTCCCATACTTTCCTATTCACCGCTGTTGCTCGAATCCACCACCCAGATATTTGCAAAGCTTTTATTTTTTACTTAATTTTTATTGGACTATAGTTATTTTACAGTGTTGTGTTACTTTCTTGCTGAACAGAAAAATGAATCATCATACCTATACATTTATCCACTCTTTGTTAGATTTCCTTCCTGTTTAGGTCACCACAGAGTACTGAGTAGAACTCTCTAGTTAGTTTCTCCAATTTCACTTTCTCATAGCTCTCAAGTCTTCCCATACCTCAAAGTCAGATTAGTCTCCTAAGGTACAATTCTGACCATGGATCCTGTTCTCTCCTTCTCAAGACCCATAGCTACCCGCTCCCTAAAAGCATAATCCTCAAACTTCTTGAGCTTGAATTCAACTTCTTCCAGAATCTTCATCTTAGAAATGCTACTGAAGAGATCCCTCCTTTGGTCTCAAAATTAAACAGAACAGCAAAGAAAATCCCACACAACTTGAAAACTTGGTGGTATTATTCAACTTTACCCCTTACTGCTTCTATAATCATATCTACCTGATACATCAAAAAATTATCCTCTGAACATAACTTACCCACCTGACGAGCTTAGCAGAGATGTTATTTAAGATTAAAAAAAAAAAAAAGAGTAGTTACTATTCTCTTAGGATAAAAGGGAAGGAAGCACCTATTATTTTGCCAAGTATGAAATCCAATGGAAAGGTGTGAAGAAATTCTATAATGGAAACCTTGATTAAGCAAATAGCAGCCATTTCTTTCTCATTTTAAATAGCTTGAGCTTTCATATATATAATTTATTTCAAATATGCACCATCCATTGTAGCACAAAATGCACTAAACTAAAATAAATTCCATTTTTTTACATTAATGTACTCAAGTCCACAAATTTCATTTCCTTTTTCTCCCCAAAATCCAACCATTTCAATGCTGTTATCCTCATTACACTAAGAGAACTCAAATCTCTCTTTACAAAAACGACCCTTAAAAATCCCTCCATAAAGACATTTTCTCAAAGATCACACAGATGATAAACAAAGAGAAAGACAAAGTTGTTTGTTTATTGTCATGCTCTATGAATTTCAGCAAGGCACTGCCTGATTCCTTAGGTCTGATGTCTTGTTGGCCCTGCACACATAAGATACCTGTTTTCATAGCATATCAACAATGATTCACCACATTTCAATGCAGACATTTTAATCTTTCCTTGAGCATATTATTTGCAGGCAAGGTGTGGCAGTAACTGTCTCATCTTACATAAGTTTTTGGTTAAAATAAAACAGGCATTGTTAGTTAAGTAGCCCTCTTTCTTCCTTTTAAAAAGGCTCTGAGCCACATGCACCCCAATGTTCATCGCTGCATTGTTTACAATAGCCAGGACATGGAAGCAACCTAGATGCCCATCAACTGACGAATGGATAAGAAAGCTGTGGTATATATACACAATGGAATATTACTCAGCATTAAAAAAAAATTCATTTGAAGCAATTCTACTCAGATGGACGAAACTGGAGCCCATTATCCAGAGTGAAGTAAGCCAGAAGCAAAAACAACAATACAGTATATTAACACATATATATGGAATTTAGAAAGACAGTAATGAGAACCCAACATGGGAGACAACAAAAGGAACGCAGATGTATAGAATAGACTTGTGGACTTTGTGGATGAGGGTAAGGGTGGGATGAGATGGGAGAAGGGCATTGAAGCATGTTAATTGTCATGTGTCTAATCAATCGCCAGCCCAGGATTGATGCTCGGGACTGGTGCAGCGAGATTTCCCGGGGGGGAGGGAGGAGGGAGGGGGGACCCGGAGGGGAAGCATATGTAAACGCATGGTGATATCATGACAATGTATGGCAAAAACAATAATAAAAAAAAAATAAAATAAAATAAAAAGGCTCTGAAATGAGCAGCAAAAAAGTTTCTTATGAGCAGTCATCCTGAGCCTCTCATTTTGCATAAAATCTCTTTTTCCTATTACTCCAAGGATCATTAAGCACATGTGAATTTTGGGAAATACAAGTCGGCTTACAAAGTGGACAGAGCTGAATGCTTTTAAGACTACTGCCAACAGCCTGCAGTTTGGAGGTGACTAATGTTCATGTTATCTATCAATTTTTTGTCTACATAGCTAACAATCCTGCAATGAAACCAAAGTTACCATCAGAAGTACATACAAGTTCTTTCCTTCCTTCTTCTCTTCCTCCTTGCTTTCTTTCTCTCTTTCAATAAGAAAGAATTCAGGCCAGAAGAATCATTGTAAATCTGCTAATAACAATATAGAACTTAACTTCGGGAAACCCATTCATTTCAACAGTTAAGCCTTCATCCTACAGTCACGGGAACTCCTTGGTTGAGGGTATGTAGCTTATGTGAGCAGCTCTTGTTCTGTGTAAAGTCAACTACATTATAGTACTGGCTTTCCACCTCTCCCCCTATAGAGCAATATACCCAGCCCCACATTCCTCTAAAGAGACCCTAAAGGCAAATCATTCACACTGGCAGAACATGTACATCATATTTCCACTGCCAAACAGCCCACACTCATCTCCTATTGCAAACCAGACTGTAAAAACCAAATATTATTAAAAACATGCTACAGGAAACTCATTTACCAGTAATTTGTTAATTATTTTGAGCTATTTGTGAACCTGAGACTAATGTTACTTAAAGATGCCCATCCATATTCAATATGTGAAAGATGGCTGTAAAAATTTAAAAAATAACAATTTGGTGTGAGTTGACTAAAATAAGGCTAAGATTTATGTGCACTTTTCAAAGAAAGTTGTTAGGGAAGTTCCCTCTTTCAGATTGTTCTCTGAACTGTGTCACAGTGGGTGTGGTACAGTGGAAAGAGAGCTATATTCTCCAGGTCAAAACCCAGCTCTGCTGCTCGCTCGCTAGCTGTGTGACCCTGGGAGAGTAATTCCACCTTTGTGAGCCACAGCTTCCTTCCCTGTATCTGGAAGATAAAATACCTACCTTACAATGTGGTTGTGAGGATCAAATGAGATAATGTATGAAAGGGCGCTGTGTAAGCTAGAGCATGCTACATAAAACTCTGCAGTGGGGAAGAAAGCATTTTTAAATATAACACTTATAATATGAATACTATCCTAAGTGCTAGAGTAGGTGCTATGGGAGAAAAGAGAAGCGTACATCTTAGCCAGAGGAACAGTTGGGCTTGTGGAGGAGGCTGAGTCTGCCTAAGTTTGGGAGGGACAGGGACAGAGGGGGACTGGATGAGCTGGACTCTCGTGGGAGGAGATGGCAGGGGAGCGACAACCACCTTAACAAAAGCACACAAGCGGTGGGTGGGGTGGCGGGGTCCAACTCCTCAGGGGACTGTGGGGCTGGGGAAGAGGGTGCTTGTCGGAGATGAGGGCACAGCAAACAGTACGTGTGAGCCACACC
This sequence comes from Antilocapra americana, assembly GCA_007570785.1. NCBI lineage: Eukaryota > Metazoa > Chordata > Mammalia > Artiodactyla > Antilocapridae > Antilocapra > Antilocapra americana. Next base: position 10,115,184 of record ML664174.1, read on the forward strand.
AAGAAGTTTAGACTTTATTGTACATGTTACGCAAGGCCACTGAATTGTTGTTCCGTCGCTAAGTCATGTCTGACTCTTTGCAACCCCATGGACTGCAGCACACCAAGCTCCTCTGACCTCCACTATTTCCCAGAGTTGAACAGAAATGTCAAAACAAAAATCAATGAAAACCAGACTTCTGGTTTACAATTTTTTCCTGTCCAGCACACAGTTTCTACTCTAGCCTTGTGCTCCTAGACAAAAATCCTTTGGAACAAAGACTTTAACTGCAATATATACAAAGAAATTATGATGCATTTACTGAGTTCCTACTCTGTATCTGGCAGGCACTGTGCTAAGCCTGCATAATGTTCATCCTCAAAGCACAGGGGCAAGATAGGCATTATCACCCATATTCTAAATATGAGGAAACCGAGACTCAAGATAAAGTCTCTTATCCAAGTTCAAAGAAATGGTAAGTGTCAGAGCCAGCATCTGAAATTAGGTTTACCTTTAGAAGTCTGCATCTTGTGACTGCTTTCAGCCAACTCCACCACCACTGCCGCATCTGATCTTTTCATATGAGTTTGTATGTTTGATTGGTTGTTTTTGAGGTTTTACTGACTTCCAACACTATATTAGCTCCTGTTATATAACATAGTAATTAAATATTTCTATAAGTTTCAAAAAGACCACTAAATTAAGTCTAGTTACAGTCTAAGAGAAATAAGTATCAGAGGTGTAATATACATAATAAATATAATTAACACTTCTCTATGGTACATATGAAAGTTGTTAAGAGAGTAAATTCTAAGTGTTCTCATTAAATAGACCTAAATTTCTCCTATTTCTTTGATTTTGCATCTATATGAGATGATAGATGTTCATTAACCTGCGCTATTCATTTCATGACGTATGCAAGTCAAATCATTAGGCTGTTACACCCTCAACGCATAGAGTGCTGTACATCAATTATAGCTCAATAAAACCAGAAGGAAAAAATAAATAAATAAATATCAGGATCAATTGATTCAGGAAAAAGAAAGAAACTGGATTTACCTGACCATTTATTGATTCACTATCTTCCTGACACATTTTAGGTCACATGAGAATACATGCAACCAAAACATCAGAAACAAACAAGAACATTGGGTTTTTTCAGATAAATGAAAAATTGATTCCAACTACTGATGAAGAGTATATGACACCATAAAAATGTACATTTTTATTTGTAAAAGTACAAATAAAAAATAAATACACATAAAATGAGGCTTTTACAAATTCTTACTTTAAGTACTCAACATATTATGTTTCTGAGCCTATACAGATTATATGGTGTTTACTTTTAAAAGCCGTTGACCCCTAAAGTCAAGAAGCTAACCATTCAAAACATTATTTTTAATTAAAAAGAGATATCAAAGGAAAGTCTTTCAGAGACCTTTATCATACATGATTCAAATAAATATAACGCAAAGCATGGCAACTATAGTTAACAATACTCTATTTTACATATTTAACATTGCTAAAAGAGTAAATCTTAAAAGTCCTCATCACAAGAACAAAATTCTGCAACTATGTACGATGGCAGATGTTAATTAAACCTACTTTGGTGACTATTTCACAAGGTAAACAAATATTGAGTTTTGTTATATTGTACACCTGAAACTGATATATTGTTGTATGTCTATTATTTTCCAATTTTTGAATAATAAATTTAAAATATTTAAAAACAAGTGACTCAAACCTGTGACTATGGCTTCTAAGTAACATTCTAAGAATGTTACATAATACTGTCAATAATCTTTATACTACTTTAAAACACCGAGTTACATAAATATTTTCAAAGACTTGCCATAGCCTTATTTTTTCTACACTAGCTAACTTGACTCAGCTCCAAGATTGGCAACAAAGGTAGAGTCTAGTGACTAATGAATTTTCAAAATACATAACAAAGATTGCCAAGAAGCATTAAAAAATACAGACAGTACTCGCACAAATTCACGTATAATTCATGTGACTGCAAGTTCATTCACTTTTAGTATTACTGTTATTTCTTTTTATTAGGACAAAAATGGCATATTACATTTAAAAGAGGATTTACAAAAAGATGTAAAATAAGCATAAACAATGACAAGCGAACTACGATCAACTATTTAATTTTCATTACAAAAAAAAATGCATGCACTGCAGAGGAAAAAAACAAAATACCAAATTCCTTTTAGGTATTCCTTATTTTCCTAAGCAGCTGAGATAGCAGTAAAGATAGTGAAGAATACTTGAAGCTTCTACAAATGGAAAAATACAGACATATGTATACATTTTGGGCTTCCCTGGTGGCTCAGATGGTAAAGAATCTGCCTGCAATGAAGGAGACCAGGGTTTGATCCTTGGGCCAGGAAAATCCCCTGGAGGAGGGCATGGCTATGCACTCTAGTGTTCTTGCCTAGAGGATTCTATGGACAGAGGAGCCTGGCAGGCTACAGTCCATGAGGTTGCAAAGAGTCAGACACGACTGAGCAACTAACACAACAACAACATGTATAGATTTGACCAAAATAGAGACAGAAAGCTGTACAATTTGTGAACAGATGACAGTGAGGTTTGCATAGTTGCCGTGGGGTTACCCCAACCAATATTAATTACCTTGCAGTGAAAAATGGAGATCCTCAATGCCCAAGGAAACCTGCTGGTCTTCGCTGGGAAGCACAGGACTAGATGCCATCCTTTGACTCAGTGAGATTATATCATGTCCATCTCAGTTAAAGAAGTTAACTAAAAATAGAAGGGATAAATGCTCATTAGTACTCCGCAGCTCTGCATTTCCAGTAAACATGCACTCCAGAAATCGCCCTCCAAAAGAATCACAGCTTTCCAGTGAGTGTTTGCTTAGTTCATGAGGAACAAAGTGACTACGCCTTCTTTTCTGAATCATAATCAAGATTTTGCCCTATGACCTATTCAGGCCCTTCAGAGTTGCGGGCAGAACTCCACAAGGGCTAGCATTGTGGATTCTGTACTAGCACTGAAAAGGAAAGCTACACAATTATATTCTGTAAGTTGTCCAGACGACGTAAAGCTGACACAAACTGATATCTTAGGTCTTTGTATTATATTATTGGCCTCCACCTATAGGGGTTTTTTTATAAAGCTTTTCATTTAACTTACTTCCTTTTCTGCTCCATGATGGTTGTCATTTACTGGAAACAATAACAATAGGGTCTGTGTAGTTTGCAAAGTGAAACTAAAAATACTGTATGAAAAAGAATATTTTCATGGGTTACCTATTATATTGAATTATTTTCCCAAGTCCTTATTTTTCTCCAGTATTCTTGGGTTTCTCTTGAGACTCAGCTGGTAAAGAATCTGCATGCAATGCGGGAGACCTGGGTTCGATCCCTGGGTTGGGAAGATCCCCTGGAGAAGGGTAAGGCTACCCACTCCAGTATTCTGGCCTGGAGAATTCCATGGACTGTATAGTCTATGGGGTCGCAAAGAGTTGGACATGACCGAGTGACTTTCACTCTCACTTGCTCTCATATTTCTTACTCTACCCCTACATTGACTCTTAAGAAATCCTTCCAGTAAGAGTAATTCTTACCATCAACTTTTTTAAAGTACTGCCTTATGTATGTGTATGCTACTATCACTATTCTGGGGGCTGAAAATAAATCATTGACTTCTCCCATTCAGATGATGACTTTCTTATCAAAATAAACCTAACCAAATATATAAGAACACGAAATGTATCAGGGATAGAAAGAGGAATGGGTAAGTGTACAGATATGTGATCAACAAAGTATAGAAAACCAATAATGGCAGAATCTTTGTGTTGAATACATGAGTATTCACTGTTAAATCTTTCAACACTGCTGTATATTAGAAATCCTTCATAATAAAATGTTGAGGAAGGAGACTAAAAAATAAATAAACTTGAGGCTAAGAGCTAGATACAATCAATCATATCTAATAAACCACTTTTTCAAAATGACAAGAACAAAAATCATTAAATATCCAACCGTAGAGCCAGACTTCAAAAATCTTTCAATCCTATCTTCCTACTGTTTATCATCTAAAACTCCTTTATCATCTCTCCCATGGATCACTGTTGTTAAAGATTTTTACCTACCAAATAAGCTTTTTAATTAATAATTTGTTTTATCCTCGGAAGGAAGATGAATCAGAGTCTCCCTGAGGTAACATTGCTCCTATGCTAAGTTGATAGAATTCTGACTGAAATAAAAAGTTGCTTATTAGTTCTGGCCAGTCTGTGCAGCCTGATGACTGATGAAGGTACAAATCTCCTCAGTTTTTGATGTACTGAAGACCGTCACTGCCTCTTTCCATACCAAGAGCTCCTGAACCCAAAGTGAAAAGAAAATACTTCTTCATGATGGCAGGAGAAAACCTGAATTCCAGAATCAATTTCTTAATGGCACCTGCTATTCCATGCCAGGGCTATTAAATAAAAGGACAACCGCAATAGTAGCAACCACTTACACAGCACTTACTATATAGAGGTACTGTTCTAAGCACAACTGTATGAGTTAGGTACTGTAATTATCCCATATTTGAAAAGACAAAATTGAGATGTACAAATGTCATAAACACACCTTCCCAACCCAGGGATTGAACCCAGGTCTCCCACATTGCATGAAGATTCTTTACCAGCTGAGCCACCAGGGAAGCCCTGTCCGTGGACATATAGAACTAAATGATGGAGTTGAGATTTGAATCCACATGGTTTGGGTTTCAGAGTTCATGCTCTTAGCTAAAACAGGTTGGGACCTCATAGAGCTAGCTTTGTTGTTGTTGTTCAGTTGCTAAGTCGTGTCCAACTCTTTGTGACACCATGGACTACAGCACACCAGGCTTCCCTGTCCTTCATTATCTCCCAGAGTTTGCTTAGATTCCTGACCATTGAGTCGGTGATGCTATCTAAACATCTCATCCTCTGCTGCTCTCTTCTTTTGCTTTCAATCTTTCCCAGCTTCAGGGTCTTTTCTAATGAGTCAACTCTTTACATTTCATTAATTCCTTCTTTCATTTACTCAGCTAGCATTTATATGTGCTATGCACTGCTCTTAAAGAATTCAATCTTTTGAGAGTGACAAATGAACACAATTGAAAGAAATATTCTAAGAAATGTATGTAGAAGGTGCTATGGAAGCAAAGGAGAGGGTGTGTCCCATCACGTGAATCTGGAGACAGATGTGATATCAGCAGTGTACTTAATATAAAACAGCATCTCACTCCAAATAGTCCTGTAAGCATTATTAGGATAATACAGAATAAGAATGTATCTGAGAGCTACTCATTGCCATTCAATATTAAATAAAGTATCAAATGTAGGAGAAAAAACTTAAACATAGAACCACAGACAGCAAATTGATAACCAGAGAATCAAGAAAATGTTCCTGTGCTAGCCTGGCATGTAGGATTCACTGTCTTCTATTTAAGGTCACAGGAAAAAATAATATTTGTAAAAAGAAAGTATAGACCTTAAAATAACTATTTGTCCCATACATTTCTGTTTTAAACAATTCTGTTTTGAATTTAATTAATAAATTCAAATTTATTAATGAACAAGTCAATAAAATGTAACAATTTTTATGAATTTTTCTAGAGTTTCTAAAAAATGTAAATAAAAAGTAAAGCCAGGCAACTTCCTGGCGGTCCAGTGGTTAAGATTGTGCTCTCACTGCCAAGCGCCTGCGTTCGATCTGTGGTTGGGGAACTATGATCCCACAAGTTGGAGTGCAGCCAAAAAAATTAAAGAAAAAAAGTAAAACCAAACTATGAAGACGGAATCAATTACAAGTGTTAGATTACTGATTCAAATATTGTTTTAGTACAATTATTTATCAAAACACGCTACAGAGGTCATGAGGATCTGACTGAAGACAAGGTATGGTGACATTTCCAGCATAATTGTTTTGGGTGAGAAACAGTTAACATCTCCAGAGGGGAATATACTTACTAAATGAGGCTCATGAAAAACTGGAATGGAATAGAGAAGAAAAGCTCTGAGAGATGTCTCTGGATCCAAATTGAGAAGCTAGAAGGAGTATGAGAAAGGGAAAGCAGAAAGAGGAATGAGGCTGGGCCAGGTACTCAATGAGTCACAAGCGTCTATCAGTCAAAATCCTGAGGGCCATCCTGTCATTTGCTTTCCGACTTCCCCAGGCGGAGCACAAAGGGCTGCCTTCATAAGTGGGATTACAACACAAACGCGGTCTCTTCCCATGCAGTCCTCATGGCCTTACTTTTCCTTTTCAAATAAAGGTTACAATTATGTAACATCAGGGTTCAGAAGGAAAATAATGAATCATCTTCAGGGACATACCAGAGATTAGGTAAAGAATTCATGTAGTGGCATTAAAGACTCAAAGATCAAGTAGAAGCAAGCGAAACTGGGGTTTTAAAATCCATGTATATTAATGCATGTGTTTTTATAAATGCCATAAGCTATTTTGAAATGACTGTGGTTTGCTTATGCAATATATCTTAATATGCATCCGGTATCTCTAAAACCTCAAAACACTTAAAAAGAGAATTTCCCTTTCTAAGAGAAATCTTGGCATTTACTATGGACTGTTATGATTAGAATTTTTACAATTCAAAAGTGAAATCTGAATAGAAATCATTTCTAATTGATGGAATGATTAGTGATTTTTATTAAATATTTTCTTCCTTTCACTTATCTGCATTTTTAAAATTTCAAATGATGAATGCCTCTTTCTGCTATAATGTGAAAAATATGTCATTTTGATGAAATAACAAGTGGGAAATGAGGTATTACTTAGTACAGGGTCAGTTCTCCAATCCATTTGCTATGAAAACTGTATATCTATTATAGCTTCATAATGAGAAAAATACGCTCTTGACACAAATGAAGTATTATAAAAACTCTTGAGTTTGTCAGAAATTTGCAGAAAGGCTTGCTAAACGTCATTTTGGTAGCTCTAAAGGCTCCACTTTCTCATTATTATATAGTTTGCTAATGAGCCCTGCTGCTCTAACAGCACTGAACAAAGCACTGTCAATGGGAAGAAAGAGACTGCTACGTCATCTTCAAAATCTGATTGGGAGGTGGATGTACCATAGCAGGACATGTCAAGTACACGCAGGTAGTTCTTTAACAGAGGGATTTAAATGTCAACATTTTCCCTGGGGTACCTCCCTGATCTTTCTTCTGTTCTTTCAGCTGACCATGTTATTTATGGTCCAGCTAGGAATTGTAAAGGATCTCCCTTTTGTCAGTTAAGATATTGAGTCTGTCCTAGCAACTGACAATTAACTCCAGCCTGCCTACAAGCTCACAGAAGAAAGTTGATGACATATTTGCTATGTTTCTTCATCTTTTTCCCATTAACTTTTCCTAATTCTGTTACTACTTATCTTTTCATCTTTACTTGACCAGAAGCAATAGATGTAAATTACCAGATCCATTGATTTTTAAGGTCCACTCTCCTATCTGCTTTCAGATACTATTTTTCTAATGATCAGCACAAAATGCCAGATTAATCCATCTTAATTATCCACCACACTTTTAGAAAACAAACATGCAGCAGTTCTCTGGTATGATGTTGCTACACTTGCTGCCTCACAACAAAGCAGTATCACTCACCAGCCAATACCAACTCTGCGGCTAAACCACCCACTACCACCACAGTAACAGCGCTCTGAGTGAATGGAGCCATTGTCCTGAAAGAGTCTTCTCTTGGCCTTGTGAAAGCTACTCAGTCGTGTCCAACTCTTTGCGACCCCAAGGACTATAGAGTCCATGGAATTCTCCAGGCCAGAATACTGGAGTGGGTAGCCTTTCCCTTCTCCAGGGGATCTTCCCACCCCAGGGATCAAACCCACGTCTCGCACATTGCAGGCTGATTCTTTACCAGCTGAGTCACCAGGGAAGCTCCAGCCAAGTCCCAAATGCTCTGAACTGCAGTGTTCACCACCTCAGAAAGGGAATAATACACATTTTACCTATTCTACTGAATTTCAGTGAAGCACATGAAACTAAAAATTACAGCAGTAACTAAATAACATCTACTAAGTGCTTACTACGGTAGATGTACTACAGTATATAAACAGTATTTACTACAATCCAGGAAATGACTTTATCCAGATCAGTCCATTTCTTAATTGGCAGTAAAAATTAAAAGCTAATGACAATATAAAAATGAAGAGTAAAAAAACTTAATGATCAAAACCTCCAAGGCTATAAAACCTGATGTGTGAAATCAGCACAGATCTAGAAAGCATGCATTCTGAAAGTAATTCTTTTTCATTTTCATCAGCCTATTTTAACTAGAAATTCTGACCTAGTGCTCCACAATCCAACTTTTAAAGCTCATCATCCCCCCAGCAAAAGTTCCCTGCCTTTGTTACTACCATAACACCAATCTCCAAAAAAACCTGGAGAGATCTTTAAGTTTTAAGTACTGGCAGTGATTTGGGTTTTTTTCATATATATATATATGTGTGTGTATGTATATATATTCATTCCTTTTGCCATCACCTCTGCCCACAACCCCATTGTGCTGTGCTTAGTCACTCAGTCATGTTTTAGAATTCTTTGCAACCCCATGGACTGTAGCCCACCAGGCTCCTCTGTCCCCGGGGATTCTCCAGGCAAGAATACGGGAGTGGGTTGCCATTTCCTCCTCCAGGGGATATTTCCAACCCAGGGATTGAACCCAGGTTCCCACATTACAGGCTGATTCTTTACCATCTGAGCCACCAGGGAAGCCCGACCCCATTATTTTGTTTCTAAATCGCTGCCAAAGACTCCTGGCTTTTGTATTAACTCTGGTTTTTCCATCTGTATCTTTGAGATATCCCAAAGAAGTCTAGGATTGGTAGTGAGATACTGCAGAAGTTGAAGATGAAACACAGGCCTGAAAATGAATGGAACTGAGTGTGCTGAACATCAAGACTGGTAGCAAGATTTCAGACAAGTATACACAGCAACACTCTCACCAACCCCACTTACTTCATGAGCACTGGTAGATGGACCTGCTCTCCAAACCACTTGCTCTACCCACAGGTGGGATTTCAGAGGATCCTTTTCTGGAGAAAGTAAAGTCCTTTAGAAAAGACCTCTAGAGACTGATATTTTGGGTTCCTCAACAGGAAAGTCAGTTCCATGCCAAATCACCCTACTATGATTTTCCACTAATTGGCTTTTTCATCCTTCACTCTTGAATGATCATATTGTCAAAGACCACCAGACATTTAAGGAGAGCCTCCAAGAATGAAAGAAAGAGATCAAAACAAACACAAAAGAGGAACCTGGAAGAACAAGCAAGTATAAGAAAGAAAAGAAAGAAAAAAATGAAATTGGTAATTGAATTTTTTTTAGAAATGACACCATAAAGTGAAGTTTATTTTAAAACTTATAAAAGCTATCAATATTGGTTACAAACAGAATCAACATTTCTTCCTTTTTTCTCCTTCATATGACAATGCACTATATAACAAGAGATGTATTCTAAAGTTTTGTTCTGCATGCTAACACATTTCACTAACTCTTTCTTTAACCATTGATTTTTAACAATATCAAAGCAAAAGCATATTCTATTAGACAAAATTAATTTTGGAAAGCCCTTGTAAAATTAGACTTCGTCTTATTTATAACACTCACACCTACACATATGCTGAAATGGAAAGCAAAGTGCAAGAAAACGACTTTGGCAGGAATGAACACATAAAGATTTTAATCAAAGCGCTCTGAAGAAGCACTACTGTTTGTTCTGTTTCTTCCAAAAAAGTCAATTCCATTGTCAGTGAAACAAGTGGCAATACCATACAGAAACTCAGAATGAATTTATAATTCCATAGGAATCTGAAAATTACCAAGGCAATTTTCCTTTTTAGGATCAAAAGACCACAGAGTTAGTGAAATGGGCAGCCATAGCAGAGTTCTGAGGAGAGAAGAGATACAACTGGACTTACGTTTCAAAACTATCATTTGGATTGATGTATGGAAACAAAATATGGGACAAGGAATTAAGCAGGGAGACTAATGAAAAGATTATCATAGAATGGGCGGACAGAGGAAGGCATAGGCAGATAATAAATGAAAAAGCAAGCACGGTAAAATGCTAAAGGTGGAATCTAGGAATTAAGAATATGGCTATTTACAAGGTTTTCTGACTGATGTGATGTCACATGTAAGAGAAAGAGAAGAATAAAAAATGACTCCTAAGGTTTGGACCTAGGCAACAGTAAGGATGGAGAGGCCATGAGCTGAGCCAGACAGAGAAGGCTGCGGATGGAGCAGGTTTGAGGGCAAAGCAAAATTTCCAGGTTTGAAATATCGTATGTACATCAGACATTGGTTCTGAACCCAGGTGACTGTGCATACTCCCTTTTTTCCAAAGTAAATGTTTCATATCCCATGGGATATTAAGTCAACAGGATCAACTCAGACCAGGAAGATGGAGTTTGGCAAGATAATAAGACAGGACTATGAAAAGAAATGTAAGTGATGTATTTTAAAAGATCAATAAAAAGGTTAGAAAATTAAATAAGGACATCTCCAATAAACAAAAGGAAGCAAAATAGGAAGAAAAAAAAAAAGAAAATGTAAAGGGCCAATCCAGTGGCTCTAACATCCAAATAAGAAAATAGGGAGAAAATTATCAAAGAAGTAATGCAAGATTTTCTAGAACTAAAGAACAAGTATTATAAAAGCATACTGAGTAGCCAACAAAATAAAAATTTTTAAAGACTCTCGGCAAAACACATGGTTGCAAAGACTAAAGAACCTCCCAGAGTACAAAAAAACAGACCATTTAAGGAAAAAGAATCAGAAGAGCATCAGACTCTGTATAAGCCATACTGGACGACAGAAGACAATGAGAAACATCTTAAAAATTTTTAGAAAAACTAAACATAAGAGCTTAAACTATAAAATTTTTAGAAAAAAAACATAGGGCAAGGGCTTCCCTCGGGGCTCAGCAGTCAAGAATCCACCTGCCAATGCAGGAGACAAGGGTATCCCTGGTCTGGAAAGAGCTCACATGCTGCGGAGCAAATAAACCCACGCACAACTGCTGAGCCTGTGTTCTAGAGCCCAGGGAATCGCAACTACTGAGCCCACACGTCTCAACTACTGCAGACCACGCATTCCAGAGCCTGTGCTCCTCAACAAGAGAAGCCACCACAATGAGAAGCCTGAGCCCCACAACTGGAGAATAGCTCCTGCTCGCTGCAACTCGAGAAAAGCTTGTGGAGCAACAAAGGCCCAGAACAGTCATGAGGACATAAATAAATAAAATTATTAAAAAAAAAACATAGAGCAAAAGCTTAATGACAATGGATTTCACAGTGATTCCTTGGATATGACTCCAAAAGCACAAGCAACAAAAGAAAAAATAAACTCAACTACAGTAAAATTTAAAATTTCTGTTCCTCAAAGGACACAATTAACAGAGTAAAAAGGCAATCCATGGAATGGGAGAAAATATTTGCAAATTATATACCTGATAAGAAATTAACATCCATAATATTATAAAGAACTCCCTCAACTCAACAACAACAAAGTAAACAACCCAGTTAAAATGAGCAGCAGTCTTGAGCACAACGTCATTGATTTTAAGTACAAATCAAAACTACAATGAGATGCCACCTCAAACCCATTAGGATGGCTACAAAAAGAAAAAAAGATAGAAAATAGCATCTGTTAGCAAGAATGTGGAGAATCAGAACCCTTGGCAGGAATGTAAAAATGGTGCAGCTGCTATGGAAAACAGTATGGCAGTTCCTTAAAAAATTAAAAATAGAATTACCATGTGATGATCCAGCAATTCCACTTCTCGGTTAATACACTAAAGAACTGAAAGCACAATCTCAAAAGAGATTTTTTTTTTTACAGTCATATTCACAGCAGCATTATTCACAACAGGTAAAAGGTGGAAGCAACCCAAGTGTTCATACATGGTGAATGGATAAACAAAATGTGGCATGTATATACAACAGACTATTATTCAGCTTTAAGAAAGAAAGAAATTCTGACACATACTACAACACCACAGAAAACTTGAGAACATCATGTTAAGTGTACTAAGCCAAAACCAAAAAGACAAATACTGTATAACTTCACTTGTATGAAGTCTCTACAGTACTCATATTCATAGATACATAAGCAGAATGGTGGTTGCCAGAGGTTAGGGGAGGGGGAGGGAGATGTTAATTGTTTTAATTAACTTTTAATTAAATTTAGGTAACCCATTGTTTAATAAGTATAGCCTCAGTTTTGCAAGATTAAAAGTTCTGGAAATGGATGGTGATAATAGTCGTTACACAACAATATGAATGTACTTAATACCACCAAACTGTACACCTAAAAATAGTTAACTGGGTAGATTTTATGTTATGTGTATTACCACAATTTTTAGAAATCAGATAGGAAATTATTTTCAACCTACAGTCTAGATCCAGCTAGTTTTAATTAAGTGTTAGGGTAGAAAACAATCATTTCTTGACATGCAAGGCTCCAAAAACTTTATTTCCTATGCTCTGGCTCTTAGAAAGCTACTAGAAAAGGCTACTCCAACAGAATAAGAAAGGAAAATAAGAAAGAGGAAGGAAGGTGTTCCAACAAACTAGAAAACTAAAGTAAACATGAGAAAAACAGAGTAGATACAGAACAGAGAAAGAAAAAACTGGAAATAGAACTGCCATGTGACCTAGCAATCCCATTGCTGGGCATACACACTAAGGAAGCCAGAATTGAAAGAGACATGTATATCCCAATGTTCATCACAGCACTGTTTACAATAGCCAGGACATGGAAGCAACCTAGATGTACATCAGCAGATGAATGCATAAGGAAGCTGTGGTACATATACACAATGGAATATTACTCAGCCATTAAAAAGAATATATTCGAATCAGTTCTAATGAGGTGGATGAAACTGGAGCCTATTATACAGTGAAGTAAGCCAGAAGGAAAAACAACAATACAGCATACTAATGCATATATATGGAATTTAGAAAGATGGTAACGATAACCCTGTATATGAGACAGCAAAAGAGACACAGATGTAGAGAGGTCTTTTGGACTCTATAGGAAAGGGCGAGGGTGGGATGATATGGGAGAACAGCACTGAAGCATGTAAAGTAGCATATGTGAAATGAATCACCAGCCCAGGTTTGATGCATGTTACAGGGTGCTCGGGGCTGGTGCACCGGGATGACCCAGAGGGATGGAATTGGGAGGGAGGCTGGGGGGGGGGGGGTTCTGGAAGGGGAACACATGTACACCCATGGCGGATTCATCCCAGTGTATGGCAAAACCAACACAATATTGTAAAGTAAAAAGCCTTTATTGAATTTGTTACAATAAGAAAAAAAAAAAAGAATAAAGGGAGGTTCCCAGGATGACTGCCACACAGCAGATCTAAGCAGGAACAAGTAGGGCTCTGGAAGACAGGACCAGGGTGGGAGCTACAGGGAGGGTAAAATAGAAAGAGGGGACATGAAGACAGGAAGAAGTGAACAGAGGAAGGAGCACAGACTGATGTCCGAGGGCAACTGAAGAACCATCACAGTGAGGTACTCCCTTTGGGTATTAAGCTAGAAGAATTGGAGGCTGATGGCAGAGGGTATTTGAATTAGTGACTTTGAAGATGGTGCAGCTCCTCCTAAGACAGAGTTCCAATTTGGGGTCTGAGAAACCCTTATAAAAACTCCTACCTCCACTCATTTCCCAAAGAACTTGTGATTTGCACAGAAAATTCTTCTAAGCAGAAATGCTGAGAAGTCTGGAAGAGAAGGATTGGGGGCGCTTTCAGCAGATGACCTCATTTTTCTCAGGAAAACAACAAGTCAGTTCATCTCTTGGGTATGAGGGAGCTAGGGTGGTGTAGGGTTCTTGAGAAATGAAAGGTGCTTAGAACAAGCATAAGCAAACCAAGCAGAGAGACATACATGAAGTTGGAGGGCCAAAGACTGGATCAGCACTGGCTGCAAATGGACCCAAACATAATTTTGGGTGCAAGGATGTCCCAGGAGCACACAGCATCTGACTGATGCTCAGATAAGAGGAGAAACAACTAGCAATTAAATAAACCTCTGCCAATTAAAAAATGCTCTAAAATTTCACACAGACACAAGGACTTATGTTCAAAAAGGTTCACGGAAGAACTATGTATAACAGAAAAAATGGAAACAGTTGAATCCCATCAGTAGGAGAGTGGATAAACTATTGTTGAATCATATAAGGAAAGACTATCCCAAAGCTAAAATGAATGACCAGTATCAGCAAGGTTATATACATCAAAACTAAAATGTTGAAAGCCTACTGTATGAGACTTGGAACTCTGCTCAATGTTATGTGGCAGCCTGGATGGGAAGGGAGTCTGGGGGAGAATGAATACATGTCTATGTATGGCTGGATCCCTGCATTGTTTACCTGAAACTAATAATATCACAACACTTGTTAATTGGTTATACTCCAATACAAAATAAAAAGCTTTTTAAAAAACTAAAATGTTGAGGGGCAGGGGCAGAAAAAGTGCAAAAGGACTGATACACTATGAAGCCATTTAGGTACTTCATGTGAATTATAAACACACACATATATATGTGGTAAAAAAACAGAAACATGATGGGAAATGACACTCACCAACTTCAAGGTGGAGGGCAAAGGAGTGGGAAGGTGGGGTTTCACCTCTACAGTTAATGATTCATTCTTCTAAAACGTTAACATCTAAGTAGGAAGTACAGTGTAGTTGTTAGAAACAGCCATTCATTTTTTTCCCCAGACCAAACTTTTAGTTATTTTCTCGAGCAACAAATGATGATTCTCTAAGACATGTATCCTAACTGATTTCTTCTTCTCAGATCATTTTACATTCGCAGATTTTAAACTATTCTGTCATCTGTTGACCCATTATTAAACAAATAAGTTATTAATAAAGTTTATAAGTGGTAAATATGATATAAAACAACATCATTAAGAAATATTCACTGTAAACATTTTAAAATTGTAATAAAATTCTTCTTAAGTTAGATAGGAGAGGTGAAATGGTTGAAAGATCCCTAGATGTAGAATTGGAAGAACCTGGAATTAATTCTACTGAGGTTAGACAGGAGAGATGAAATGGTTGAAGGAGCCCTAGATGTAGAGTTGGAAGAACCTGGCCCTGGTCCCAGCTCTGCCACTGACCTCATGGCCTTGGATAAATCATCAGCTTCTCCAAGGTCCCGTTTCTTCATCTGTGAAATGATTCTGTTTGAGCCAACTCATAGGCTTTCACGTTCTTGCCAAAGAATCTAACCCCAAGTTCTCTGCTGTGCATTTAAAAACACTGGATTACAAGAAATAATATTCCTGGAGGAACGTTTGAAAGACTGAACACTCTCCATTCCTGGATGTGGTCTTTGGATCTGGTCCTGCCACCAGGGAGCTGTGAACTTGAACTGTATTGTTTCATTCCCTCCAGAGAATCGCATTATTAAAATGTACTCTGGCATAATCCCATAAGCCTTACCGAACAGGATATTATAGAAAACAGCCAAAGAGACCTACTGTTGTACTTCTTACACAGAAGTTTAGGAGGACAACCTCCTTTACGAGAACACACTGTGGAAAATTCTCAGGTCTCAGTACCAGGAAAAACTGTGATCCAGAGCATTTATCCTTTTAATCTAATGACCATGTTATTTTTATAAACAAAGTTTCCCTCTCTTTATTTTGGCTGGTATAGCCCAGATCTAGCAACTACAAATGACTTTACAGAAAACACAGTTCTACCCCACTGGTTTTATGCATCTACTCATTTTTTCCTTGCTACAATATCCTTGCCAGCTTTTTTTCTATTGAATTTTATGCTTCTAGGCAAACTACTTCAAACTTTGTCTAGAATAAGGGAGAGTACAAATAAGTGAGTTAAATTAACTCGGACTTGCTGGACATTGTTGGACAACATCAGTCTTGTTGGTTATGATGAGACAACATATGCAGCATGCTGAAATTTACAAAGTGAGACACAAATGCAAGTTGTTCTCCATTAGTGAGAAAGAAAAATTTATTAGTGGAGGATGAAGTTTATGTGCTTTTAGTAAGTGAGATCTTTTTAATATTTTTCAATGTCCAGTTGCTTCAAGATATCTAGATTCCAGTTCTAAGCTCTAGGAAGAGATCTAATTTATAGACAACACAGTGAAGCATTCCTAAAAGACTACGAATGACTTTGTGACCCACTCTATTAATCATGTTCTGTTTGCCCCCTCCCGTCTTCTTGAACTAAGTACCTATCACCTGTAGCCTCATTCCCATGGAGACTCTGAGTCAAAGGGGAGTCTTGCCTAGAAGCAACGGATTAGCAAGGCCTCTAGGGGAGGTGGAGGGCGTCCCTGGTGGCTCAGACAGTAAAGAAACTGCCTGAAACATGGGACACCCAGATTAGATATCTGGCTCGGGAAGATCCCCTGGAGAAGGGAATGACTACCCACTCCAGTATTTTTGCCTGGAGAATTCCATGGACAGAGGAGCCTGGTGGGCTACAGTCCATATTGGACATGACTGCGTGACTACCCTACACACACACACACACACACACACACACACACACACACACACACACACACCCCACACGCACTGGGGTAAGTGGAACAGTGAGAAGTTGGGTTAAGAGGTACTAAAGGGCATAAATTGGTTTATTATTCACAAAAAATATATTCTTAAGAAATCTTTTCACTCAAGAACATATTTTCAATAATAACATTCTTTGTAAATGTATTTCTGCCTTTCCCACATGTCCCCATTCCCTGATCATCAGTCTCCTCTCTCTTGAAGATCAGCAGTCCAGGATCTGAGGGTGTTTTTATTTCTCTCTGCCCCAGTCCCCTCCCATTACAGCAGCACAAGCACAAATTAAATGTTCCATAACCCAGACAACAGATTAAAAACCAGAGACATTACTTTGCCAACAAAGGTCCAACAAGCCAAGGCTATGGTTTTTCCAGTAGTCATGTATGGATGTCAGAGTTGGACGGCGAAGAAAGCTGAGAGCCGAAGAATTTATGCTTTTGAACTGTGGTGTTGGAGGAGACTCTTGGAGAGTCCCTTGGACGGCAAGGAGATCCAACCAGCCCATCCTGAGGGAGATCAGTCCTGGGTGTTCATTGGAGGGTCTGATGTTGAAGCTGAAACTCCAATACTTTGGCCACCTGATGCAAAGAGCTGACTCATTTGAAAAGACCCTGATGCTAGGAAAGATTGAGGGCAGGAGGAGAAGGGGATGACAGAGGATGAGATGGTTGGATGGCATCACCAGCTCAATGGACATGGGTTTGGGTGGACTCCGGGAGTTGGTGATGGACAGGGAGGCCTGGCATGCTGCAGTTCATGGGGTAGCAAAGAGTTAGACATGACTGAGCGACTGAACTGAACTGATAAAATGTTGGCACATAAAAATGAAAAGAGAACAACTTAAACACTACTTATCAAAAACATCTTCAAAAAACCATTAAAATCATTATATATAAATTGCTGAAATTTTCCAAACAGTGTAAAGAAACCAAATTAGGTAGGTCTACTTGCCATTCAAGAAACTGGCTACTTCCCCAAGAAGTAGTTGTGTGACTAACAGATCACTTACTCTAGTTCCCACCCCAGGAATAACTTCAGCCCTGCACCCAGCCAAGACAGTGGGAGCCCTGTCTTGATCACCTAGTTCTTACTAGTCTCTTCCCAGGATTTCATGCCAGAGTAAACTGCAAGCATCCTGGCATCGCGGCAGAGGCTGTAGGTCCTGAAATGTCGACTTCAAATTCCTGCTAACATGGAGAAACCCTCACAAACTCCACTGCTGAGGGTGAAGCAGATCCACTGGCCCTGGGTCTTCTTGAGACTCTTCACTGTGAGCTCTAAGAAAGGGACTATGTATGCTTCACTGGTGTATTTTTGTCATCTAGCACAGTATGTGACACAAAGTTGTTCCACAATAAATGTTTGAGGAATGAGTAAACAAATGAACAAATGAGAGCAATGTTATGGAGGACACTGTTTCTACAACTTTCATGTGCCCGGTAGGAAGCCCTCCATTAAATTTCTTTTTTTAATAATTTAATGCTAGGAAATATTTCATTTCCTTGGAGACATGGGTTGGGTTTTCTTGTGGTTGTTTCTGTATTATTTTTGTTATTGTTCTCCTCTCTGAAAACAAGAACCGTATAATTAGTGTTCCTTTTTCACTTAGGATGTCTAGAAACACAGAGCTAACTCCAAGGTCAAATTGTAAAAATTACATTGGTCCTAGTTATATCTGTTTTTCCCTGACCTTTATCTCCTTTTTTGTTTTTACTTTTTATTGACATACAGTATCTTTCTCACATGTATTTGCTGTGCTCATCTTGAATTCTTTGTGAACAGGGTAAAAAATGAACAAATTAAAAAACTAAATAACCAAATCAGGAAGCAAACCAAAACTCAGAAAGTGTATTTTACAAGGAAGTCTTTTAATGCATACACAAATAAAAATAATTCTGAAATTCAGGTCCTCCTGAAGTCTTTTAATGCATACACAAATAAAAATAATTCTGAAATTCAGGTCCTCCTGAGTCACAAGGTATTTTTAAGAAGTTATAATATCCTCTTTGGTATCTCCATTTGAATTGTTTCCCTTCCTTCGACAAGATTGTCTTTTTCTCCCCACATGGCTAGAATCCTTGGCCACAAAAAAGTGAAATGCCCTCAAGTGTCTTCTGAAATGTATCTTAAGGTAAAACACCTATTTCTACTTATGATAATTTTTTTTCTTGGATTTCCAAGGTTCCAGAGGAACTGTGGTCCCAAACCATTCTGGAAGAAAAGGAGGGATGGAGAAGATAGACCAATTGTATTAAATTTACCAAGCCTTACTAGTCCTACCAATCTGTGGCCACAACAGTTGCATGTTCACTGGTCAAATTCTGAAATGACTGAAGCATTTAGGAAAATGTCCTAGTTAGACATTTCAGGTGCTGCACAGTGAGTGCAGGATCTCACTCTGATTATAACAGTATTTTTGTCAAATGTTTAGAATAACATGGCTGTACATGCAATTTTGTTTCTGTTGGGAACCATTTCTCCATAGATGAAGCATTTGTGGTCTTTAAAATTCCAAATACTGGTTATCTCCAAGACATTTAAAATAAATATTTCTCCATTTGAAATGTTTGCAGGCAAATACAACAGCCAGAAATATGCTGGCTGTTAAGATGAGAAATTTGTTTCTGAAATGTACTATTCCTTTAGACAAATATTTGCCAACTTTAGTGGCAGCTGCAGAAATGTTTTCACACTTTGAAATTAACTCGCTATTAAAAATGGGAAAAGGAAGAGTGATTTGCTTTTTCCTTTTGGTTTGCACTACTACAACCAACCCAAATGACACACATATTTATCAACAGATGCACCAGCTGCTGCTTGGCCAGGTACCCATTCTTTCTCTTTGTATTCTTACAGAGGAAATTCACAGAATTAACATTTTTCAGATAAGGGTCCCCTTTGTCTTAAAATGACTAAGTCCCACTATGAGCCCTCAATCACACATACATGATTGTTAAATTTCTTGCTTAACTTAGAAGCTTTCTGATCCAATTTTATTCTACTACTCAAGCTTTAGATAATATTATAAAAGCATAAACTAAATTCATGGAGAGTTAAGCGTCCCATGTGAGACTGACTGTATTCATTCATTCAGTTAACAAATATCCACTGAGCGCGTACTGTTTGCCTGGCAGTATATCAGTTACTAGGACTGTAAGACGAGTATGTGGGAAAGATACTCCAGAGATAGGAACAGTGTGCTTGAGATGCAAAACTGACAGCAGTCACTAATTGCCTGGGGGAATCCAAATAAGCAAGGCTTGTCCTAACGTGCTTATCAGAAAAAGAGCAGATTCTACCTTCTCACTCTGAAGATTTTCCTCGTAAAGCAGGAAAGATCTGGCAAATAGAGACTAGTGGATGAGGGGGCTGGCTAGGACAACTGAATCTAGTCAAATTACAAATCATTAGTAAGGGCAAAAATAAGTTTGCTCCTCCAATCCCCCACCATAATAGAGTTAAGAAATGGAATCAATGGAAGAAAATATTTGCAAATGATGCAATCAACAAGGGATTAAAAAAAACTGATAAAAATTGTGCTCAGTAGAAAAACTAGCAAACAAAAAAACAAACCAAGGGACTAATCTCCAAAATATACAAACAGCTCAAACAACTTAAAAAAAAAGAAAAAGAAAAATGAGCAAAAGACCTAAATAGATATTTCTCCAAAGAAGACATACAGATGACCAAAAAGCACATGAAGAGATGTTCAACATTGCTCATTATAAGAGAAACGCAAATCAAAACCAATGAGATACTACCTCACACCAGTTAGAATGGCCATCATCAAGTCTGCGAACAACAAATGCTGAAGAAGGTATGGAGAAAAGGGAACTCTCCTGCACTGTTGGTGAGAATGTAAATTGGTACAGCCACTATGGAGGATAGTATGAAGGTGCCTTAAGAAACTAAAAATACATATACCATATGATTTAGCAATTACACTCCTGGGCATACATTCAGAGAAAAGCCATAATTTGAAAAGATTCATGCACCCCAATGTTCACTGAAGAACTATTCACAATAGCCAAGACATAGAAGCAACCTAAATGTCCATCAGTAAAGGAATGGATAAAGATGTAGTTCAGTTCAGTCACTCAGTCGTGTCCAACTCTTTGCAACCCCATGAACCACAGAACGCCAGGCCTCCCTGTCCATCACCAACTCCCGGAGTCCACCCAAACTCATGTCCATCAAGTCAGTGATGCCATCCAACCATCTCATCCTGTTGTCCCCTTCTCCTCCTGCCCCTAATCTTTCCCAGCATCAGGGTCTTTTCAAATGAGTCGCTTCTTCACATCAGGTGGCCAAAGTATTGGAGTTTCAGCTTCAACATCAGTCCTTCCAATGAACATCCAGGATTGATCTTTAGGATGGACTTGTTGGCTCTCCTTGCAGTTCAAGGGACTCTCAAGAGTCTTCTCCAACACCACAGTTCAAAAGCATCAATTCTTCGGCGCTCAGCTTTCTTTATAGTCCAACTCACATCCATACATGACTATTGGAAAAACCATAGCTTTGACTAGACAGGCCTTTGCTGGCAAAGTAATGTCTCTGCTTTTTAATATGCCATCTAGGTCGGTCATAATTTTCTTCCAAGGAGCAAGCGTCTTTTGATCTCATGGCTGCAGTCACCATCTGCAGTGATTTTGGAGACCAAAAAAGTAGTCTGTCACTATTTCCATAGTTTTCCCATCTATTTGCCATGAAGTGATGGGACCAAATGCCATGATCTTAGTTTTCTGAAAGTTGAGCTTTAAGCCAACCTTTTCACTCTCCTCTTTTCATTTATTTATTACTAGCCAGTAATTTACCCAGAACATATTAATGGGCAGCATGCATGTTTCAGGCACTATGCTGTATGGTCAGCAAGATAGTCAATCTTCGGAAAAATGGTCTCCAAGGCAAGAGGGATACATAATCCCTCACCTTATTTGATCCCTGGTCATTGTTACCACTGTCCTTCAGCTCTGTTCTGTGTAGATTAAATCAAATAATTGAGTTATACTATGAGACTAATTTCCAGAAGGACAGGAATGGTGAATGGGCAGCAGTAACAAGGACCCAGGCTCATCTGAGCTGGAAAAAAGCAAGTTTGGCCTCAAGATCTCTGCCCATGGTGAGAGAAGCAAGGACCAGCACATGTGAGCTGCTGGATGGCTATCAAATAAAGGACAATGATTAGCCTGCAGGCTTAGAATACCCTAGTTGCACTAAGTCTAGTCTGGGAAGCCGAAAGGTCTTTGAAGAGGCAATGCCATGTCTCAGGATTCTTCCTAAACCAGTGGTTTAAAGGGCTTTCCAGGTGGTTCAGTGGTAAAGAATCTGTTTGCCAAGCAGGAGACACAGGTGCGATCCCTGGGTTAGGAAGATCCCCCTGGAGAAGGAAACGGCAACCCACTCCAGTATTCTTGCCTGGGAAATCCCATGGACAGAGGAAGGTGGTGAGCTTCAGTCCAGGAGTTCACAAAAGAATCGGATACAACTTAGTGACTGAAAAACAACAGTGGTTTACAGACCTGAGTTCTGGTCCTCATTCTGGCCCAAGCATAGAGAATGCATTTAACAAATCTGAATCCCAATTTTCTCATCCATAAGGGTGGAACTAGACATTTTCTAACAGCACTTCCAGCTAAATAATCCTGTGATTTTATGAGGCTGTAAAAAGTAGACTCACAGTCCACAAAAGTACCAAATCCAGCCATCTTAGCACTTTTAGAAAAGCATTATTTCAAGCAATAGTAATCAATAAAAAACAGTTTCTTGCTGCTCTAGAAGTTATATGCCTTCCAGTTCAGTTACTGAGCTATTTTGAGTTGTCATCGATCCTCAGTCTGGCTGGCAATGCCAAGGCCAGGGCGGGGGTTTGAACCTCTGGAATATCCAAGAGGACAATCAGCTATGTTCTCTAATGTGGCCATAGAATGAATGCCTTTCCCATGGACCCAGTGAGTGGGTCTGATGGGTACAAATCTGCTTTTCTAATGCTAAAGTTCAAAATATCACCTTAAATGACTGAAAATCACACTCTCATTACATGATATCCTCAGACAGTATCTCTCTCTCTCTCTCTCTCTCTCTTTAGTCACTAAGTCGTGTCCGACTCTTGCAACTCCATGGACTGCAGCCTGCCAGGCTCCTCCATCCATGGGATTGTCCAGGCAAGAGTACTGGAGTGGGTTGCCATTTCCTTCTCCAGGGTACCTTCGCAATCCAGGAATCAAGCCCAGCTCTCCTGTATTGCAGGCAGATTCTTTACCAACTGAGCTATGAGGGAAGCCCTCAGACAGTATTGAAACTAACAAATAAATTCTCTTTGTTGGTGAAAAATTATTTTTGTTCTCAAAATGATCATTATTTCTATGCTGTTGGGGTTTCCTTTATAATTTTTTTTAATAATTAGAGAATAGCCTATACCATTTAAAAACACAAAATTAATAACACTACTACCCCCAATGGATTCCCTAGGTGG
This sequence comes from Antilocapra americana, assembly GCA_007570785.1. Classification (NCBI taxonomy): domain Eukaryota; kingdom Metazoa; phylum Chordata; class Mammalia; order Artiodactyla; family Antilocapridae; genus Antilocapra; species Antilocapra americana. Next base: position 10,138,241 of record ML664174.1, read on the forward strand.
CTCAGGGGTTAAGAATATGCCTGCCAATGCAAGGAAATGTAGGTTCGATCCCTGGGTTGGGAAGATCCCCTGGAAGAAGAAACGGTGACCCACTCCAGTACTCTTGCCTGAAGAATCCCATGGGCAGAGGAGCCTGACGGGCTACAATCCTTAGTGTCACAAAGAGCTGGACATAGCTGAGCATGCACGCGTGCAGCCCAGTAAGTATAAAGCAGTCTATCAAACAATTTAGACACTTACTTACAAAATACAAAATATAAAAGTAATATAAATACATCCAGTAGGTAAGCAAACTTTGCACTTAATAATTCCTTTGCAGCTAATAATCACACAATGCACTCTTAAAATCACCTCTATTCTACCTACCTCATGAAATCATTGTCTATGATTCGAAAAGTAGAAAGGAAGAAAATACCATAATAAGTGGGCAACAGAGCATGCATGCCACCCTGCCTTACAGGAATTAGTGCCAATCAGTCTTATCAAAAATAATTATTACTCATCTGAAAATCAGAAAGCCAAAAAAGAAAAAAAAAAGTACCATCAGCTTTCAATGACCCAGGCACACATCAGTCAGTCCCCTTCCTTGATACAGGATATTACACAGAGATGATAAGACAGTGTATCTGCTTGTACGGATGCCTTGGTAGGTAAGGAGCCCATGCAACTGTGCATTTGGAATCTGGTTCAAGTCAGGGTGTGTTAAAGCTACCTTCACCCTGTGAAATGGCATCAATATCTGTCCATGATAGCCCACGGTTGTAGGGCCCAGTCACTGGAAAGCAGCAAGATACTATGTTGGTGGTGGGGGGTCGAGGTGGGTGGCCAAGCACAATTAAGGAAATAGCACCCATGCAATTTGCTTATTCTCAGAATATCTTCCCTCCACTTCAATTAAATGTTTGATAAATGCAAGCTGAATACCTCCAATGAACATGCAGCCAACTGCATATTGAACACATACAGCTAACAGCTCTACCTCCACAGCAAACAATGCAACATAGTCAAAGTAGAACAGGTGACTTCACTTCTGGCTATGAAGGAGTTCCAGGATCCAGAACTAACTTTCTTCTAGATTAGTTTTTTTTTTAATAGGAAACAATTATTTTAAGAGTGCAACGGGGAATGTGGGAGGGTCATCCTTCTGAGAGGGAAACAAGTGTGGTGAGCCCAGGACTGCTCGTGCTTTCTACCTGGAGACAGTGTGCAGACTTCGGTGCTTCAAGTGCACGCACTCTCAGTTGCTCAGTTGTGACCAACTCTTCGCAACCCTATGGATGTAGCCCGTCAACCTTCTCTGCCCACGGGATTCTCCATGCAAGAATACTGGAGTGGGTTGCCATTCCCTTCTCCAGGGGATCTTCCCAACCCAGGGATTGAACCTGGGTCTCCTGCATTGCAGGTGAATTTTTTTTTTTTACCATCTGAGCTACCAGGGAAGCCCCAAGTTAATGCCTTCTAGTATTTGATGTGCGTTGTACATGCATGCTTTGAGAGGAACACCAAATAAAGCCCAGCAACCCACTGAGATCAGAATTCAGAAAGGCTGAGTGGGGAAGGTTAGGCAGGGGATAAGGTTGAGCGGCAAAGTGGCTCCGGAACAGCCTCTCGAGGTGAAGTCGCCTTTCAGAGTCATCCTGAGTTGGACGAGAAGGTCATCACACTCTGACTTAATCAGTCACTGGATGTGGGGCCTCCATCCCCAGGCACCCCTGGGAAGGAGCATAACACAGGTGAGGTGGTTCACTGCTGCTGAGGCAATCCCTGGAAGGCTGACAGCACTCCCAGAGGCTGCAAGATCTGGATGGAGCTCTTAAATTAATCAGTCGAGTGATTTTTCTTCCCTGCTTAAAACACTTTAGAGGCTCCTCCTCACAACTTCCAGGCTCGTCAAGACCTGGCACTTTCCTCCTCCTTCACCCCCATCTCCTGACACTCTCCACACAGGTGCAGGCTACAAACATGGCAAGTGAGTCGAAGCTCTCTTTAACGTCCCATGTTCTCTCTCTCTGTTCTGTCTTGCACATGCTGTTTCTCCTACCCAAGCCCCAGGGGAGTGAGGAAATCTGCCTTTGGGCTCCCTACACACCCCATACCTCAAACTCGGCACAGCTTCTTGAGAGCACCACTTGCTTCTGTGCAGCCACAGCAGCAGATACCAAGTCTGATGCAAGTTCAGTTCAGTCGCTCAGTCGTGTCCGACTCTGCAACCTCACGGACTGCAGCACGCCATACATCCCTGTCCATCACCAACTCCTGGAGCTTACTCAAACTCATGTCCATCAGGTCGGTGACGCCATCCAACCATCTCATCCTCTGATGCAAAGTAGACACTCAACAAATGTGTGAGGACTCAGTGGAGGGAGGGAGGAATAGAACCACTAAGCATCCTCACCAGACACCTCCTTCTGACACTGTGCTGAAGTCACTCCTCCCTTTTCCCCACAAGGCTGCTGCACCCCCGCATTCTCTAATCCCAGAAATTTTACCTCTGTGGTCTCTGACAGAGCCCATTCACTTCACTTAATTTACCCTCAATTTTCTGTTTTGTCTGAGATGGTTGAGGAGGGGGAAGATGCTCACAGATATGTCTGGCCCCGACATGCTGGCCAGGGCCCGCCTCTAAACTTTGAGCTTCATGGCTGCTTTTCATCTCCTGGGCCAGACTAAGGGAACCCACCCCTCAACTCTCCACTGCTCATCAACCATCACCCAAGGCCCCTTCACAAAATTCTCTTCCTGATGGCACAATATATTTTTTCACTTCAAAAAAATTCAGTAGTTTCTGTGTTTTAAGCAACAGAAACAGCGCTACATTTCTATTTCATCACAGAAAACATCAGGTTCTGGTTTAGGACAACTTTTCCCCAAATTCAAAATACTTCTGAAGGGAAGAGATATTTATCATCTCATATGAATTTCCTTTTTCAATTTTGGTGCATGTTCAGCCTTTATTAACTATTAATTAACTGTCACTTCTTTATATCCACAGTACAGTGAAGCTTGTAGTGATAATAATATTAAAGGACTCAGAAGCTTTGCAATGAACCTCAAAAGAAAATTTCAGTTGTACTAAAGATGTTTACAATGTAAACAGTCTAAGTTCCTGAAAATGAACAGTCTAAGTATGTTGTGTCAGTTACTCTCCATTAAGTAGAATATGAGGTTATACAGGTGATTTTATTCCTCAGTTATGGCAGAAAACAGATAGCAAGGTTGAAGACACAGATCTGTATCCCAGAAGATCCACTCAAGGAAAAGTATATTAGTGTAAGATTCAACTATGTTGACAAGTGCTTTATATATATCCTAGAACAACATCAAACTATAGCTGATGTCTGACACAACTAAAACTAAATTTTTATAACAATGAAAACATGCCATTCCCATCCCAGTCCCCACAATGTTCAAGTGAAAAAATAAAACAAAGGTAATCGATTTAAGAAATAAAGAAGAATATAAATAGATACAAAAGCTAGGTAACTAGCCCTTGAATAATTTAAAACTGATTATAAGGCTTCCCTGGTGGTCCAGGGGCTTTCCTGGTGGCTCAGCTGGTAAAGAATCCTCCTGCAATGCAGGAGAGCTGGGTTCGATCCCTGGGTTGGGAAGATCCCCTGGAGAAGGAAAAGGCTACCCACTCCAGTATTCTGGCCGGGAGAATTCCATGGACTGTATAGTCCACAGGGTTGCAAAGAGTACAATATGACTGGGTGGCTTTCACTTTTTTCTTTCTTTCTTTCTGGTGGTCCAATGGTTAAGAATCTGCCTTGCAATACAGGGGATACCACTTTGATCCCTCACCTGAAAAGATTCCATATGCTCCAATACTGAAGCCCACATGCCACATGTATTGTCATTTTGGTATTTTATAGAACAAGGAGAAAGGAAGGGAGAGAGAGAGGAAAAAAATCTAGACCAATACTTTTCAAAAACATAGGGGAAAAAAATTCTTAACAAAATGTTGTTGTTCAGTCACTCAGTCATGTCCAACTCTTTGTGACCCCATGGACTGCAGCATGCTTTGTTCCCTGTCCTTCACCATCTCCCAGAGCTTGCCCAAACTCAGGTCCATCAAGTCGGTGATGCCATCCAACCATCTCATCCTCTGTGATTCCCTTCTCCTCCTGCCCTCAATCTTTCCCAGCAACAGGGTCTTTTCTAATGAGTCGGCTGTTAGCATCAGGTGGCCAAAGTATTGAAGTTTCAGCTTCAGCATCAGTCCTTCCAATGAATATTCAGTTATTTCTTTTAGGATTGACTAGTTTGATCCCCTGCAGTCCAAGGGACTCTCAAGAGTCTTCTCCAACACCGCAGTTCAAAAGCATCGATTCTTCAGCACTCAGTCTTCTTTATGAGCATGTATAAGGCCCAACTCTCATATGTGCTCAGTATATTGTGCCCTTTCCTGTGTAACTGAAACTGGATTTGGTTACACATAGATCATTATTATAAAGTGTAATAAAATGTCCACAAAAAGTGAGTCTGATTCCAAATATCAAAGGCCAAAACTGCTCACAAAGATTCACATATAAATGGAATTCATGGAATGCAGATAATTCCTGAGGCTTGACTCATAAGACTAAACATGGTTGAAAGAAGATCACAAGGAATATTTGCCCACAGTCAGTTGAGTGCCCGACCAAAGCCACATTCACTCGCTGCATTCAGGTCATTTAAAAAAAAAAAAGGCTATATAAAAGAAATGATAATGAATAGGGATTGTGTTCTAAAAAAAAATGTTTTTTCTAACTCTTCTATTGTGAGAAAAATTAGTGAAGAAGCATATGACTGATCCTACATTTTAAAATATAAAAAATAAAGGAGAACTGAAACATACTTAACCAATAAAAAAACAGCTGTGCTAAGTGGCTTCAGTCATGTCCAATTCTTTAGGACCCAATGGACTGTAGGCGGCCAGGCTCCTCTAGCCATGGGATTTTCCAGGCAAGAATACTGGAGTGGGTTGCCATGCCCTCCCTTCCAGGTGATCGTCCCGACCCAGGGATTGAACCTGCATCTCTTGCAGCTCTGGCACTGGCAGGCGGGTTCTTTGCCACTAGTGCCACCAAATTCATGGTAAAATAGAGTGCTTACTATGCACCAAGCATTTTACATAATGTACTAAGTATTTACACATATTTCATTTAAGCCCCATAAAGCATCTCTGACATGAACACTAGAAATATTACCAATATCAGGAGAGTGAAGTGCCTTATCCATTTGGCTCAGCCAACGAGCTGAGTCCCAGAGCCACATCTGTCTCACTCCTGAGTCCATAATCCCAACCCCTATTTCACATAATCCCTAATTACGACAATTAGAAGAGTTAAACTGTTCAAGTAATGATATAATTCACTCTTGAAATAACATTGGCATTTGTTTTTAACCAATAGCAATGGAAATTCCTTGACCCATGAAATTCAGTACCTGGAGTACAAATTAAGTTTTCTTTGGTGACTTAAAAAATCATCATTATTAATGACTGTACTAGGCTCTAGTTACCACCAAGCATGGCACTTTACATCTAGCTACTCATTCAATTCATCCTGAGGAGTACATTATTCAAGATGACATTTTTTAGGATGCAAAAAGAACTACTACTGCCTCTTGCATTGGCTCTGCTGCCTACCTTTGCCATGACCACCAGCAGGCACCTGACACTCTCTGAGCTTCCCCTTTCTCTACCATAGCACCTCCAGGAGCCCAAGGTCCACCTACCTCACAGAGCTTGCTATAAAGCTCAAACAAAATAATTAATATCAACATGATCAAGCAAAGGTAACTCTGCTCACTGTTACGGCAGCCTGGATGGGAGGGCAGTTGTGTACAGGTAAGGCTGAGTCCCTTTGCTGTTCACCTGAAACTATCACACCGTTGTTAACTGGCTCTACTCCAATATAAAATAAAAAGTTTAAAAATAAATAAATAAGAAACTATAAGCTGCAGCAGGATTGTAGACGTTATTATCTCCCCTCAACGAAATGCTTGGATTTTTAAACTCTTCCTCTCAGATATTATTGTAAAGAGGGGCGAAATTCACATATGCTAAGTCTTCTCATTCAACAGTAGCTTGCCTGGCTGGCCACTCAGAAGTACGTTATAGCTTCTAATGAAGAACATTCACAGTCGCGCTTTTGTTAGTGGTTTCTGCAAGGCCACGACACTCAGGCTTGAGCAGTTCACATTTCCACAACTGGTGTGAATATGCAATATCTTAACCACTAGACCCCTGTTCAAATTGCAGCAACAGGCTCCCTGATGTGGCAGATTAAACTCATTGAGAGAGGAATTCATTTGGACTTTTTCTATTTCTCTAGAGAAAGTAATCTGTACTACATCTCCGATGCAAAGACCCAGATTCTTCTATAGCAACATCCTACAAAGTAATTGAAGACAAGAAACAACCATGTGAACAGCTTCATAGGTAATCAGAAGATGTAAAGAGTTTCCTCTAAAAAGTTCTGACACATAGGAACAGATAATTTACCTAAGAGGAAATATAAATACTAAACAAACACATGCAAAAATGTTCACCTTCCCTAGTAGACAAAGAAACTCATATACCTTTACACTATATATACATTTGGGAAATTAATATAGTGATATGTGGCTTGAGGGCTTCTGGTGGCTCAGATGGTAAAGAATCTGCCTGCAATGTAGGAGACTTGGGTTCAATTCCTGGGTAGAGAAGATCCCCTGGAGAAGGAAACAGCAACCCATTCCAGTATTCTTGCCTGGAGAATTCCATGGAAAGAAGAGCCTGGTGGGCTACAGTCCAGGGGTCACAAAGAGACAGTCAGACGTGACTGAGAGACTAACAATTTCACTTTCACTTTTCCTTCATGTAGCTTGAATCATAAACATGCTCAATAGTCCCACTCCTGTGAATTTATCCTAAGAAATAAATAAATACACACATAGAATATATATATATATATATGTATATAAGTTAACATTGGAATGCTTTGCAAAATCTGATACATCAACCTGGGGGGTGGGGAGTTTTTTTATCAAAACAAAACCAATCACCTAAAAGTCTATGGAAAATAGTAAACAGGAAAATATTAAGATAAACAGCATATAGTGTTTAGATTCAATAAGAATATCACCATATAAATACACATTCATGTGGACAGACTAAAAAGGTAAGGTGCAAAAATGAAAATTGCTGTTAGTGATATAATACTTACAGAAATCTCATTCAAAACCTTTAACATTACTCCCTCACCTTCTAAATGAAAAACAAGTAACTCACATTACTTCTTAAAAAATCATTAAAATCAACTTTTGCCAGAATTCTTCCACCAAATGAAACAAAATACGTAAAATTAAGGTTATTACCTACAAAATAAGAAGTAGCATAAAAGAAAATATCCCCTTAAGAATGTGATTTGTGGTTAATAAAAATAATAATAGTATTAATAAACCTAAGTCCTCACAGTGCCCCTAGGATGTCTATCACTGGTTGGTACTACAAACCTAAGAATCTTCACAATAATCTTTTCTAGTTTGTTGAATTCCCCTGCAGTGCTTTTCCAGACTAACTGAAGAATTTAATCTTGAAATATTTGTAAAGTATGTTATCTGTGGAGTACTAAAGGGAAAGCACAAATATTTTTGCCTACGCTTGCTTATTTATGTGAACATGTTGAAACCTCCTCCTCTGTCTCAGCCTTTGTTAGATGAACTTTGGAAGTCCTTTGGTTTCTCCCTGGAGTTATGTACTATCACTCTCTCTTTTCTTTCTGCACACAATTAACAGCCTCTGTCGAACTGGCTTCTCCACCTTATCAGCTTCCTTTCTAGCATACACCAGCCTCCTGGAGAGCCTTTCTTGAAAGAAATGAAACCCAACAGACTATTTATGGTAACTGTCAGGATTCAGGGGATGAAGACCCTTTGTGGGCTCTGCCAGATCCCCCCCCCAGATTTATGGCTTGGATCACAGGGGGTCTGCCTTTCTCCTTCCTCTGTCCACAGCCAGCATTCCGGTGGCCTCGGAACTACAGGAACTACAGAAGTTAGTTTTTAGACATGTTGGTCTCCTTTCTCTGCCTGATGGGGAAACATATTTGCAACAAGAAAATGATATTAAAATTAACTTTCTGTTAAAACTTGCCTAAAGGGAGACTTCTCAGTATCTTTATTTTTGAAAGAAATTAACCCTACCTCAGTTTTTCCAATTTCTTCTTAATTCATGAGGCAATACAACTCTTTAAATTCTCAGGTAGAGAACAGACTTCTCTGTGCAGTCCTTCCCTTGATGGAGGAGAAGGTCATTCTCTCCCCAATTTTCTTACTTCTATACAAGCAAAGGTCCAAAGGTTGTCTTGGAAGATTCTCAAACACTCCAGCCTGAAGTGAGGGACTTCCTTCTTCCTGGATGTAACAGAATCCTCCGTGCTCTGTGACTCTTAACTATAGAGAAAAGGCTTTCTTTTTTCCTTAGGTTTATTATCCCAAAATGCAGCAGTTCAGCCTCAATCTGCATATCATCATCTTCACATCCATGAATTCCTTCTGTCTCTAATGTAAAAGAAGATTCCTCAAGGAGTCTTTCATATGATTAAAAGAACCAACAAAATGTACTAAATGAATGAAGTAAACTGTACTTAATAGATTGAATCAGATAGGTTTTGATTGCTGCTTTAAAAAAAAAAAAAGCATCAGCAGCAGACAATTAAATGCCTGAAATCTAGGAAGAATGGATGTCAGCAAATCATTATCTTGATTCCTGTATGGCCCTAAATATAAAATATATTAACCAACTTTCTGGACAAACAACCAGTCCCCACAACCTCACCGCTCTACACCCAGAGGTAAGGGTGTGCACTGCCCCCCCAGCAGGCCTTTTATTGGGGTTTCAGGCCCAATCAGATGATGTAGATGTATCAGGGGCAGACCAATGAGACCTAGACATGCCGGCCCTGCAGGGCAAAGTCACATTCAAGCTCCCACATGTGCCACTTCACATTCACAAACCCACTTACCACCTAAGCCCATGTGTGCCAAGTCAAATGGCCCAGCCTGTCAAATGTAGAATGCTACACCTTGAGACAGATAGCCATAAACTGGCATGATCAAGAAAAAGGAGGTAAACTTAGAACCCTAGAGCAAACGAATACATAACACAGGCTAGAAACTCAGAGCCACGACAATTTACACCAGTGTAGAACTCCCCAAACATTCTGCAATTCTATTTCAATCACAACATTAAAAAGCATGGAGATGGCTCTTCTTCCTATTCCCATAGTTTCCTTAACCTTTACTAAGACAAAACTTGAATGCAGGTAACCAAATCAACTGCCTCCCCCACAGGAAAAAGGGAAACTCTCAGAAATCTCTTGTTTGTACAAATCATTTCCCAAAACCTTCCTGCCAAACTTTTGACCTATTGTTTCTCAACTTACCAGTCTTTGGCAGTGTGTGGTAATAAACTTCAACAGTGAAGTTTTGGTCACAAATCATAGTTCCTATTTTGAATTACATTCTAAGTTATTTTTCTTCAAGTTGCATGGCCCTGCTATTTTTACATATGAAAACAGCCATAGTGTGCCTTTTTTCTCTCCCTGAGGGCTTCCCATAACGTGTTTATAGGACTGGAAGTTTTCCAAACCCAAACATAATTTATTGTACCATTTTCAATGACTGACAATTTTGGTTTTGCCTTTCTCTTATCCTAAGGGAGAATCCATTACCCAGCAAACTGATGTATCCCTCATCTTTTTATCTTCAGAGGCCAGTGATCAGAATTGCCTTTGGTCTCAACTGGTCCTTTTCTGGCTGTTAGCGGAGGTTAATCCTCAAACACAGGTTTGCTGAACTAAGTGACAAACTGGGCATCTAGCGACAGTGGTTCTGATCTCTCATTCTTTCACTTACTCACTGGGAAGCCTTAAACAAGTCAGTTGTTATTCTCTTAGTTTCTCTGATCATAGGATGATTACCAAGCTGTCAAAAGGGATGTATTTTGTTGTTCTAAGAAATAATTATACTATAATAGTATTCACTATAGCAATTATATAAGGCTTAAGCAACCAACTCAATACACAGCCACCAAATCCATACCATGTACCTTCATAAACCACAGCCCTAGCACACACTGGAATTAGGAAGCAAGAAAAGAATACATTGTATTTGAACTGATAGACTTATTTCCCTTAAGCCCTGGAATCAGTACACGAGAAAGGGAGGCCAAATCTTGAGCACCTACAGCTCTGCGGCTTTGGGAACTCTCATTATCTAGGGTCCCATCAGGAACTCATGTTATCAAGTTCCCAGCAGGGTCCTTGGGACTCCAAGAGGAATCTAGTTCATCAAGGCTGCCTGAGCCATCCCAGAGATTTGAATGAAGTCAGGTCTTGATCTACTTCAAGTCCTTAGGAGCTCAGGGTATCCTGAGAAGTATCTGCACTGGGAGAATTTGGAGGTTCAGGCCCCTGTGTGTGAAACCCCTTATGAAGTCCCACTGGAAAGAAGGAAGAAAGAGCAATCAAAAAACAAGACACTTTAGATAAAGCAAATTCTTGAGATCTGCTCAGAAAAAATGTAGGCCCTTCAGGTGCTTCATAGTTTAAACCAAAATCCTCAGGATGACCCTGATCCATAGATTGCCCCAGAGCATAAGCTCTGTTGCAGGAGGTTTGCTTCTAAGATACACCCCCTGCAACGGGCACTCTGGCCAGAGATCTCTTCCATCCTGAGGCTTCTGGCCTGGTCTGAGGGCTCTGGACCCTGGAGAGGCCATCAGCTAGCTCTTCCACCTTAGTAGCCAAGCATCAACATGGTGACACACTGCTAGTCCCCAAAACACACACACAAAATCCACTGTAAATATTTACATTCTGAAGGTTTTATTTGTTGTTGCTTAAGATGTGAGGTTCAGACACAGAAAACAAATTTATAGTTACCAAAGGGGAAGTGGGGAGGGATAAATTAAGAGGACTATGAGATTAACATATACACATTACCATATATAAAAATAGACAACCAACAAGGACCAACAATAGTACAAGGAGCTCTACAAACTTATAAGGGACAGAATCTGAAAAGAATATATACATGTGTATATAGATATATGAATCATTGTGCTGTACATCTGAAACTAAGACAATACTGTAAATCAGCTATACCTCGATTTAAAAAAAAAAAAAGTGTGTGCTGCCCTCTTCTCAAAAAAAATGTGGTTTTTTCCCCCTCATCCAAGTCCTGGGTGCTATTAACAAGTATTTAACTCACGCAGTTATTTTCTATTCTGTTACTCTAAATCAATCAAAGGACTTTCACTTCACCAATCCCATGGTGTAACATCCCACCGAGGTCTGTCATTCCACAAAAGCCAGCTGTAGCTTGAAGGTACCTCCTCCGCCCCAAGCTCAACTTCCCCTTAAAAGAAGGAAGTGATGGGGTTGTTACTGTGAACCTTTAAATAGACCTTTACCTCTGTAAAGGTTTTGGGGTTCTGCTCACGAAGACCTGTGGGAAGGTCGGTGCTCCAGGCCCCCTCTTTCACTTTTATCTACGTCGTTTAGCTACATCATTACTAGAAACTGAAACTCATAAAATGAAAACTACCCTCCAAAAAAAACCTAGGATTCTTTAAAAACCAAAGACTGAAGGGGTTCTCTGTATTCATGTGATGATGAAGTTAAAGTGAATCTGGATGGCACTATCTCTGAGAACTCTGCTTGTCTGCTAGTTTTAAATGCATGTCCTCTGAAATTTCTTTCAACACTTTGCCCCTCTGACATTTATCTTCTACATAAATAAATCAACTGTATATGGCAAAACATGCAAAGAAAAGGAGATTTACAGAACAACCGTGGTAATATCAATTTCAATTAAAATATAGAAAGCTAAAATAAAAATGCAGCTTATTTTCAAAATGTTTAATATATTGCTAATTCTTTCAGCAAGAGTTTTGTTTTCGCTTTGGGATTAGGCTTAAAGTCCACAGTTTTGTTTCTTTAAAAAACAGTTACTGGCAAATGGGCTCAAAATACTTTCTGCCTCTAAAAATAAACATGTTTCTTTTGAACAACAGTTCACTTTAAAGTTTTGGCTATTCCCAGGACAAAAGAGTCTAGTTAATCAGCAATTGTTAAGAGAAGGGAGCTCAGGCAGGTTACAGAAATTCTTTCCAGGAGCCCTGGGCCTATCCTCCATCCACACCATCCAGCAAATTACAGTACTCCGTCAGCTCCCAACAACAACAAAAGAGACCTACAGAGCCGGGGGGTGGGGGGGTGGGGGTGGGAGTGAAGCGGTGGGGAGGTGGGGGGTGGGGGCGGGGTTGCTGGGGGAGAGAGGGAGTGTGGAAGCGATGCTCCAGGATAAAGCAACCCTCAGTATTACAAGTAATTTTAAATGTTTTTGTCCTTTTGTATAAGAAAAAGACGACTAAAAATTAAAAGGAACAAACCATTGGATGCTCTGAAGGATTGTTAACTAACAAATGCCATTTGTAATTAGAAAGAAACAAGGAAGGGAGAGAAGGAAACAAATAAGCCAGGAGGGCAAAACTACCAGGAATATTACACTTTTCAAGCCTCGGAAAAGTTGGACTGTATGGATCCTGCTGTTTAAGATCCTTGAAACCAATAACCTTCTAGAAAGCAGATACAAAGTGGCCCACAAAAGAAACAAATAACCTAACTCGTCCTTCTATAGCGTCTGATCACTGGCGGCGGGGGAGGGGGTACGGGGTGAGGAAGGAGCCAAAATCATAAACAACCCAGAAAGGGCTTTTTTCTCAATTTTTATTTTATATTGTAGTTGATTAATAATGTTGTGTTAGTTTCAGGTGTACAGTAGAGTGATACAGTTATTATACACACACACACACACACACACACACAATCTTTCTTTTTCAAATTCTTTTCCCATTTATGTTATTACAGAGTGTTGAGCAGAGTTCCCTGTGAAATACTGCAGGTCCCTGTTACCTATCTAACCCATTGTTTAAACAGAGAAAGTTCCAGAAAGAACTTCCTGAGCAATAGCCTCAGTCCTTCCATTAACTTTACAGTTTCTTTTCTATCCTGTGGGCCACTCTGGTTCTCTAAGGAATCAAGTGTAACTTTCATTTTCCTGCTTTTGATTTAATAAAAGAGGGGAAAAAAGAACTTTGTAATTTCCCATAAAGACTTTCCTCCCATGCTTTAGAGTTACAATAAGGTCAACCCTTTCACCAGCATGACCATGGAAATATGGGGAGATTAAGTCCATCTTCACAATCAAGAATGTTAAGACTATGTCAAATCCACTCTAAATAATGGAGCATGTTCATGTCTGCAGTCACAGGCAATGCCCTTGGTTTACTTGATGAGAACCTGATTAGGGAATACTGAAAGATCCTTTTCAAATATGAACAACTATGTGAAATAGTTGGAAATAATATCAGAAAGACAAAGCCATGATAGGTTTTATGTGATTTCTCAAGTACAGATGTTAAAGAATGTGTTTATTAAATAGCAGTTTACAAAAAAATTCAAAAGTTAATATGCATATCAACAAGGAAAAGATAAACAGCCTAACAGGAAAAGAAGCAAAACACTCGAACAGGTGAGAGGGCATTAAAAAAAAAAAAAAAAACTAACTATCCAAAAATGGATAAATAAACTGTGACATGGTCATACATTAGGGTATTAAACACTGAAAATGAATAAATCAGCTACCCATATCAATATAAATGCAGCTCACAAATATAAAGTTGAAAGAACAAGAGCAATTTGTAGAAGAATGCACACAAAATGGTACTACGTATGGTCTTAAAAACATTGCTTATTGGGGTCCATGATGGGCCTGATATTCAGCCAGTACACCTTGGCTGGATCTGTTGCCAACATCAATTATGAGTGGCCAAATCCACACACTCCAGTTTGTTAAATACTTTGAAAATCGCCCTTACTATTCAAATATAATAAAGCTGTAAAGAAATGCATGAGACTGATAAACATCAAATTCAAGATAGCTGCTACCTCTGAGGAGGAGGAAGGGGTCACAACCATGTTAGCAACAATTTATTTCTTATGTAATATGCTAAAACACTTAGGTACTTAATAGTATGATGGTTTATATCTTTTCATAGGTTTTAAATAATAGATAACAAATATTTTAAATACACACACACACACACACACACACACACACACACATACATACACACATATCTATGCCAGCAAGAGCCAGGAATCTGGAGGTAGCATTTTTACTCTTTGTTCTGCCAATTACCAACTGTACCTTGCCATCTCTGAATCTTGGATTGTCTTCTGTGAAATAAGAAGATTCATGTATCATTCAGTCTAAAATTTAAAGTCAACATTGATGGGTGTTGAACTCCCTGGACTCTAGTAACAACCCAGCACTTCTGTCACTGTACAGTTCAGTTCCGTTCGATGCAGTCGCTCAGTCACGTCCGACTCTTTGCGACCCCATGAACCGCAGCACACCAGGCCTCCCTATCCATCACCAACCCCCAGAGTCTACCCAAACCCATGTCCATCGAGTCAGTGATCCCATCCAACCATCTCATCCTCTGTCGTCTCCTTCTCCTGCCCTCAATCTTTCCCAGCATCAGGGTCTTTTCAAATGAGTCAGCCCTTCACATCAGTTGGCCAAAGTATTGAAGCTTCAGCTTCAACATCATTCCTTCCATGCACACCGAAATCAGACTGATTATATTCTTTGCAGCCAAAGATGGAGAAGCTCTATTACAGTCGGCAAAAACAAGACCGGGAGCTGACTATGGCTTGGATCATGAACTCCTTATTGCCAAATTCAGACTTAAATTGAAGAAAGTGGAGAAAACCACTAGACCATTCAGGTATGACCTAAATCAAATCCCTTATGACTCTACAGTGAAGTGAGAAATAGATTTAAGGGACTAGATCTGATGGACAGAGTGCCTGATGAACTGAGGTTCGGGACATTGTACAGGAAAAAGGGATTAAGACCATCCCCATGGAAAAGTAATGCAAAAAAGCAAAATGGCTGTCTGAGGAAGCCTTACAAATAGCTGTGAAAAGAAGAGAAGCAAAAAGCAAAGGAAGAAAGGATAGATATTTCCATCTGAATGCAGAGTTCCAAAGAATAGCAAGGAGAGATAAGGAAGCCTTCCTAGTGATCAATGCAAAGAAATAGAGGAAAACAACAGAATGGGAAAGACTAGAGATCTCTTCAAGAAAATTAGAGATACCAAGGGAACATTTCATGCAAAGATGGGCTCAATAAAGGACAGAAATGGTATGGACCTAACAGAAACAGAAGATATTAAGAAGAGGTGGCAAGAATACATAGAAGAACTGTACAAAAAAGATCTTCACAACCCAGATAATCACGATGGTGTGATCACTCACACTCAGCTAGAGCCAGACATCCTGGAATGTGAAGTCAAGTGGGCCTTAGAAAGCATCACTACAAACAAAACTAGTGGAGGTGACGGAATTCCAGTTGAGCTATTTCAAATCCTGAAAGATGACACTGTGAAAGTGCTGCACTCAATATGCCAGCAAATTGGGAAAACTCAGCGGTGGCCACGGGACTGGAAAAGGTCAGTTTTCATTCCAATCCCAAAGAAAGGCAATGCCAAAGAAGGCTCAAACTACCACACGATTGCACTCATCTCACACACTAGTAAAGTAATGCTTAAAATTCTCCAAGCCAGGCTTCAACAATACGTGAACCGTGAACTTCCAGATGTTCAAGCTGGTTTTTAGAAAAGGCAGAGGAAGCAGAAATCAAATTGCCAACATCCGCTGGATCATCAAAAGCAAGAGAGTTCCCGAAAAACATCTATTTCTGCTTTATTGACTATGCCAAAGCCTTTGACTGTGTGGATCACAATAAACTGTGAAAAATTCTGAAAGAGATGGTAGTACCAGACCACCTGACCTGCCTCCTGAAAAACCTGTATGCAGGTCAGGAAGCAACAGTTAGAAGTGGACATGGAACAACAGACTGGTTCCAAATAGGAAAAGGAGTATGTCAAGCCTGTGTATTGTCACCCTGCTTATTTAACTTCTATGCAGAGTACATAATGAGAAATGCTGGGCTGGATGAAGCACAAGCTAGAATTAAGATTGCCTCAGATATGATATGCAGATAACCTCAGATATGCAGATGACACCATCTTTATGGCAGAAAGTGAAGAAGAACTAAAGAGCCTCTTGATGAAAGTGAAAGAGGAGAGTGAAAAAGTTGGCTTAAAGCTCAACATTCAGAAAACTAAGATCATGCATCCGGTCCCATCACTTCATGGCAAATAGAGGGGGAAACAGTGGCAGACTTTATTTTTCTGGGCTCCAAAATCACTGTAGGCGGTGACTGCAGCCGTGAAATTAAAAGACGCTTACTCCTTGGAAGGAAAGTTATGACCAACCTAGACAGCATATTAAAAAGCAGAAACATTACTTTGCCAACAAAGGTCTATCTAGTCAAGGCTATGGTTTTTCCAGTGGTCACTGTACAAGTGACAAATAAATCATATATGAGATGAGACACTGACTCACTGTGGATAGCACACACACATTTTAAAGTCACCCTAGGAATGGACTTGAATCCCACCACATCTCTTTTTCACCATCCTTTGTGATGATGGTAAACCTTTGAGAGCTGTCTGGTGGGGTTTAGGAGAGAGAACCAATGAATATCAGTAAAGGGGTGGAGACAGTTTAACTGACCCAAGACAAAACATACTTTGTATTTAGTTGTGCTTATAGGTTATTTTACTGGAGAAGGAAGTGGCTACCCTCTCCAGTATTCTTGTCTGGAGCATTCCATGGACAGAGAGAGGAGCCTGGTGGGCTACCAACCATGGGGTCTCGAAGAGTCAGACACCCCTGAGCAGCTAACATACATACACATACATACATGATTTTAAATAATCATGATGTTCTTGAGGTAGAGAAACTAAGACCATTAACATCAGAGATTTATGCAAGAACATAAAACTGTCTGAGATAAAGCCAGGATTTGAACTCATAATTGGTATCTTAGGAAAGGTACAGCTCTTACTTAACTTACGACCTATTATTTCTCATACCCTCAAGACTTGTTTTACAGAAGAGCTCCTCTCTACTTTCTACAATCTAACTTTGACTAATTTACCAAAATTTGCATGGTGCACAAAGCAAATAAACTAGCAAATCCTTCAATCACTCAGTAAATCACTGTAGATTTTAACATGTAGATCACAGATTCTGGTACATAAAAGTTTAGAGAGTACTATGACTTAGAGAGTAAATGACATTTCTTTTAATTACTTTAGGTAAGGAATCCACCTGCAATGCAGGAGATGTGGCAGGAGCTGTGGGTTCAATCCCTGAGTTAGGAAGATGCCCTGGGGCATGAAATGGCAACCCACTCCAGTATTCTTGCCTGGAAAATCCCAAGGACAGAGGACAGTCCATGGGGTCTCAAAAGATCAGACACAACTTGGTGACTAAACAACAACAACAAAGGGTTTTCACATCAGAATTTTAAGGAAATTGTTCCAGAGATATTGTTAATTCAAATCTTTCCCAAATTAGAGCTCCCATCTGTCCTTTGTGAGTTTGTTTCCATTGAACTCTTTACTTCCAAGAAACTATCCACTACTACCTTGCTAGAATTCTAACAAAATACTAGACACCCAGTCTTAGGTAACCATGAAATCTTGGCATTATGACTGGTTACTGGGAAAGTAAAGGGGGAAAAGAAAAAAAAAAACAGCTGAAAAATTAACTGGTGTGTGGTTTGGAAGCTGTTTTTTTTAGGGTGTCAGCCAGCAGTGCCATTCTTCAACAAGTATTCATTTATTTAAAAGGTATTGAATCAAGCAACTAGAGAAATAGAGTGTCTCCAGTTCTTAGGGTGGCCAAGAGTCAGGCTGAGCACGCACACATGCACCCTGAAAAGGAGATTTGAGTTCTGAAGTAGATTTAGGTTTGGGAGAGCACATCGATGAATGCCAGTGAAGCATTTACTAGAACCTGGAACAGTGAGATCATTCCTTCCCCCAGGCTTCCCTCTGACTCCCTACAGAGCTTGCAAACTAGTTTCCATTTTGTTTCTAAACACATAGAAGTTTCTCACCTGAAGAGAAACAACCAGAATTATTTGCTCCTGAGTTTATCTGAAGATACAGTTTTCAGTTTTGTGGGCACAATTTTAAGATCTGATATGAGGTTACATCATCTCAGGGAAAGAACGGAATGTACTTCTGTGTATACAAAATTATCTTTGTTGTTACTTATGTGCTGGGACTCCATGAGAAATTTGTCTGGCTTAAAAGAAAAAATCCTACTTCTGTCCATTTCTAAGGTTACTTTTTCTTCAGTATATTCTACATCATTGAAATATTTAGAAGTTATACACCTCTGTATGAAGACAAACTTCCTGAAACATAAATAATCCTTCTGACCCCTTAACCCCAGTAACTCAGAGTACGAAAATCTTAAATTTTTTCTTCATGGAATTTCAGACTACAGTTTTGAGATTTCTAAAGAAATATCTTTTCCTTCTGTCAAAACCCTTCCCATGGAAAGACCCCTGACCAGTCACCAGCCCTCAAAACTCATATGACATAAAACATCCTCAAAAAGGAATACATCTAAGTAGTTTTCTCTCCATTGATGAACAATTTGGAACACTCTCGAAATAGTGTCTTATGCATTTTACATTATTTTCCTGAGTAGAACCAAAAGTGGGACCAATGAAGAATCTTGAGAAGTAGGACCACTGGGACAAAACAAAATTTTATGCAGTCCTTTGGTTGAAACTCTTCTAACTTATTTAGTTAAGAAGCTAAGAGAGGTACTGAGATCTGTATCTGCATAAAAGCCATACCCCAATATTTATGCATTCCTTCCAACAACCTACAGTGCAATAAAAGTCAAATGTAATGAGGTCTCCTTTGTTATAGCCTGAGAGTAAGAACAGGTAAATTCTATTTACATAGATGACCAAAATTTTAGGGCCTCTATTTGATAATAATGATACAACAGTAGAAAGAAGAGCTAATATTTAGTTCTTAACTTGTGCCAAACATTTTTAGATGTACTATCTCTTTAACCCTCACAAGACAGACATCATCTACTCCATTTAGGGGAACAGGGAGGACAAGCGACTTCCCTGAAACCACTAAGTTATTGGCAACTCCTGCTTGAAATACAAATGTGCAGGCTCCAAACTCCATGTCCTTAAAGTTCCTAACAACCAGTGAAGTGCAAAGTCACTCAGTCGTGTCTGATTCTTTGCAACCCCATGGACTATACAGTCCATGGAATTCTCCAGGCCGGAACACTAGAGTGAGTAGCCTAACAGCCAAGATGTACCAATCTATACTATCTTGGTCCATGAGTTTTTAGAGAAATTTACCAGAACACATATTGTCTAAGCATTCAAAATATGAAGAAATTAAGAGATTAATGTAGTGACTATAATGGGCTTATGTTAGCTTAAATTTGCAGTTCTCTGTCCTTTCTTCTCAAATAAATAAATAAGATAAAACATGTTTTTGCCCAGTGTTGCAGTTAACTGGCAAACTTGTGTAATAAATTAACTAACAGAACTGGTTTAGCAACAAATGAGAAGCTCAAGTTCTCTAAATTCTAATCCTAGGTATGTCACTGATTTGAAAGGTGATCTGAAAGCATTTAACGTAAATTACATTTGATGTTTACAGGGCTCTCAGAACATGGTCTAAAGGAAGAATCTGTGTCTTTGAAACTTCAATAATAAATTCTGAAACTAAATATCTGGGTGAAAAGGAAAAAGCTTAAAATCTAGCTATTTTGCCTAATTACTGCCAAAGTTCCAAGTATTCATAAATATTTAAATAGGATAAACAAAGAACTGTCCACAGTGATAATCTCTAGGGACAGACACAACAGAAATGGAAAGTGAAAATAAAATGAAGGCGAACTGTTGCTTTTTAATATGTATGTATGTGTGTAGCTGGATTTTTGTCATAAAGTTTTTAAGACATGCTCAAAGTCTTCCCAGATTTAATTTTTATCTGCATTCATGATCTTGACCTCAGGATTACACGTTTTAAAGGTGGTAACATTAAGGAAAAGAGCATCATGCTCTCTGCCCTGGCTCATCTTCTCTAACCCAATATAACAAGGCTCATTTTACAAAGTTAAAACCCACTTGTAGCCAAATGTTTCCATTTCATCAGAAGTAAGAGAATAAAAAAGTCTTAGAGGACTTCAACCTTCAAGCAGTTGTAAAAGGAAAGGAATATTTGAACTTGAGAAATATGGTTAATTATGAAACTCCCTCAACAGTCTTCGAGTAACAAATACTAACCACCTAATTAGAGGGCTGTTCTCTCCTTGCGGTAAAGAATATGTAATGAGAATCTGAATGTAGAAATTATGAAAAGCGCCACAGGGGACAGTTCAATGCCTTCAGTATCCATTCACTCAATCTTTCTAGCCCCAGCTCTCCTCTTGCTCCAAACAGCTTGAAGAAAATGACAAAAGTGAGAAATGCTTTGAAATTAGGGTTAATGTTTAAGCATCATAATATCAGGCCTCTTCTTGGCCTTTATTTCTTCACCAATAAAAATACTATTTGCTTCCAATGATGATTTGCAAAGATGCTCAGCATAAACCTGAGACATAGTAGGGGCATAATAAATGTTAACTTCCTTCTTTCAGAACTAAATTCCCAACTGCCAGCTCACTAATCTTTGAGCCCCAAAGACCCTGCATTTAAACAGTCTTTAAAATAAAGATGGTTATAAGAGACAAACAAGGACAGACTGGATAAAGAAGATGCGGTGTGTATCTATCTATACATATATATAGTTTTAGTCAGCCATAAACAGTGAAATAATGCCATTTGCAACAACATGGATGGACTTAGAGATTATCATACAAAATGAAGCCAGACAGAGAAAGACAAGTATCATATGATATCATTTATATGTAGAATATATATTTTTAAAGATACAAATGAGCTTGTTTATTACAAAATAGAGAGACTCACAAACATAGAAAACAAACTTATGGTTGCCAAAGGGGAAGGGGGACAAATAAATTCAGAATTTTGGATTAACATAGACACTCTATATAAAAATTCCTATACATTCTATGTGACTCACTATGCTATATATCTGAAATTAACACAACACTGTAAATCAACTGTACCTCAACTTGAAAAAAGACCCAGTTAGACCACCCTGCCCCCAGACCATCGGTTTTCTCCCATGTCTTTTCCTATGGTAACCCTCTCTCAAGTAATAGCACCAGCATTCTTCTTGGCATCTAATTTAGAATCCTCTCTCTTCCAATTCCTTTTAATCCCCTCTGACTTTGTTCTCTAAATTTCTTCATCACTCACCTAGATTTGTAAAAACATCCTTTTAATTGGATTTCTTGCCTCTCCACTTCATTTTTCAGAACTTTGTGAAATAGAGCTCATACCATGTGCACGCTGTAGGTTCTCACTGACAAGAATATGGTCCAAATGCTTCCATGAGCAAAATGTCCTACAATCTAACCATAAAGCATCTATCTAGACCTTTCCCACTACAACCTGCCACGAGCCGTGTGCTTCAGTTTGTGATATTTTTCAGCCTGCAATCTACTATCCTCCATTTTCCACCCACGAAAGCTCTACTCTACACTCTAAACCCAGCTATATACCCAGTTCAAATGTCAATATCCTATACAAAACTAGCCCTAACTTCCCCGAAGTGGGCATTAATGACCATAGCACTTTGCTAGCACTTCAGGAGGCACTTCTTTCATTCTGGATCATACTAGAGTGACTTGTTTACAAGGCTATCTTCCCCAGCTTCTGCAAAAAGGGAGCCATGCCTGATTCATTGCTGACTGTCCTCTAACACCTGCCACTTAGCCCCTTGTTCATTGCACTCTTGAACTGAATGTAATAATTATACTTAGTACTATGTACCCTACAGTGTTCACTCACAGGTGCTGTACTGTCCACTACATGTGTTGTCTCAGTAGTATTCATAGCACTCCTATGAGGCAGGTCACATGTTGCCTTTTGTTTTATAGATGAAGAAGCTCTATTCAGGGAGGTTTATAACTTGCCCAAAGTGACACAGCCAATATATGGCAAAGCAAAGATTTGAACCAGGGTCCATCTGACTGCAGAAATTATAGTTTTAACCATTACACAATATCACAGACATTTCAAAAGTTCACTTGTTCTTTAGTACTTATGCACCCAGGAGTATTACTCAAGATGAAGACTCCAATAAATTACATTTTATCCTATCAGCACATGGAGACCATTTTTGGTTCTGTTCTAGTCCAGGGTCATAAATGAGCAGGTCCATAGGCTTCCAGATTGATTTCTTCTCTTTTCTTATACCCACCCTCAATTCCCTAAAAAACACAGAAGAAAAATGATTTGGAACACAGGGACAGTAAGAGAATGAAATCATTCCTTCATGGTGGAACTCACCACATTAACAGTAAGCTTATAAGGTTCAGCAAGCATATATAACCTGAAAGAATATGTTGAATCATTTCAAAACATACTTTCCCAACTCAAACCAGAAATCAGCAGCTGTTGCTAAGAAAACACATAGCCAACTGTGAGACAACATGATGACTCATGAAAGGAGCCAGCTTACCTTCCAAATCTCAGAAACCATCATGAACACAGTCTTGTAACCAAACTTTCAACCTGTGGTTATAGATTGAGAGTTTCTTTTCACTTGGCTCAGAAGGAAATATAATCAGTTCTGGACTAAACACTATTTACAAAATTAATTATTACCCAACTGACTTGGAACTTTCTATGGTGAAAAAGAGTACAGAGACTACAAAGGTAACATACTTTCTTTTAAACAAAGGCCTATTAACAGAGGAAAATTTTTTACTCAATGTCATCAAATGAGTAACTACAAAAGACAAACAGATTGCTAGTCACCTATTTTCTTGGTCAACATACTAGCACAAATAATAAAACATGCCTTTAACTGCTTTATAAACACACTATATAGTCAATTCTTTTTTCTTTTTCAACCACTAACAA
The DNA here is from genome assembly GCA_007570785.1 of Antilocapra americana. Lineage (NCBI taxonomy): Eukaryota > Metazoa > Chordata > Mammalia > Artiodactyla > Antilocapridae > Antilocapra > Antilocapra americana. The sequence continues at coordinate 10,161,245 of ML664174.1, forward strand.
TTTTTAACTAAAAGCTCCAGCGTGCATTATTTTATCAAACAATCTCATCAAACATTGACTATAGCCTACCAGAGTACTAACAACTTAGATGCATGAGTTGTCGTAGGATTTTTTCAGGTTAATTTGAAGGCATGGTGAACAATCTTGAGCAGCTTTGTTTATTTTGTTGCAATTTACACTTCAGATAAAAATTATTTCTTACTAATCAGCATTTTTAAAATGAAAATTAGCTAACTCCTACAGTGTGCATGCTCAGTTGTATCTGACTTTGTGACACTATGGACTGTAGCCTGCCAGGTTCCTTTGGTCCATAGGCTTCTCCAGGCAAAATACTGGAGTGGGTTGCCATGCCCTCCTCCAAGGGATCTTCCCAATCCAGGGATCAAACCTGCATCTCCTGCGACTCCTGCACTAGCAGGTGGATTCTTTACCACTGAACCACCTAGGAAGCCCCAAACTCCTACAGTCTGATCCATTCATTAACATAGCACTCAAATCTGAAGAGCTCAGGTGTATTACAATCGGCTTTTCCTCCAAAGTCAAAGTGAGAGAAAAAAGGTAATATATCTGCGTAAGTTAATTCTGTTCCCTTTCTCAAAACATGAACTATCTCATCGCCTGAGCTCTAACTAAACAGGTTATCTCTAACCTTGATAACAAGACTGTGTGCAGCACAAGCTGAAATCAAGATTGCCAAGAGAAATATCAATAACCTCAGATATGCAGGTGACACCACCCTACATGGGAAATAGATGGAGAAACTGTCAGACTTTATTTCTGGGGCTCCAAAATTACTGCAGATGGTGACTGCAGCCATGAAATTAAAAGACTCTTACTCTTTGGAAGGAAAGTTATGACCAACCTAGATAGCATATTAAAAAGCAGAGACATTACTTTGCCAACAAAGGTCCGTCTAGTCAAGGCTATGGTTTTTCCAGTAGTCATGTATGGATGTGAGAGTTGGACGGCGAAGAAAGCTGAGTGCCAAAGAATTGATGTTTTTGAACTGTGGTGCTGGAGAAGACTCTTGAGAGTCCGTTGGACTGCAAGAAGACCCAACCAGTCCATCCTAAAGGAGATCAGTCCTGGGTGTTCATTGGAAGGACTGATGTTGAAACTGAAACTCTAATACTTTGGCCACCTGATGCGAAGAGTTGATTCATTGTAAAAGACCCTAATGCTGGGAAGGATTGGGGGCAGGAGGAGAAAGGGACGACAGAGGATGAGATGGCTGGATGGTATCACTGACTTGACAGACATGGGTTTGGGTAGACTCTGGGAGTTGGTGATGGACAGGGAGGCCTGGCAGACTGCGATTCATGGGGCCACAAAGAGTCCGACACGACTGAGAGACTGAACTGAACTGAATGGCAGAGAGCAAAGAGGAACTGAAGAGCCTCTTGATGAAAGTGAAAGAGGAGAGTGAAAAAGTTGGCTTAAAATCAACATTCAAAAAACGAAAATCATGGCATCCGGTCCCATTATTTTATGGCAAATAGATGGGGAAACAATGGAAACAGTAACAGACTTTATTTTGGGGGGCCCCAAAATCACTGCAAATCGTGACTGCAGCCATGAAATTAAAAGGCATTTGCTTCTTGGAAGAAAAGCTATGATCAACCAGACAGCATGTTAAAAAGCAGAGACATTACTTTGCTGACAAAGGTCTGTCTAGTCAAAGCTATGGTTTTTCCAGTAGTCATGTATGGATGGTCAAGTTGGAACACAAAGAAAGTTGAACATCAGAGAATAGATGATTTTGAATTGTGGTGTTGGAGAAGACTCTTGAGAGTCCCTTGGACTACAGGGAGATCCAACCAGTTCATCCTAAAGGAAATCAGTCCTGAATATTCATTGGAAGGACCAATGCTGAAGCTGAAGCTCCAATCCTTTAGCCACCTGATGTGAAGAACTGACTCACTGGAAAAGACCCTGATGCTGGAAAAGATTGAAAGTGGGAGGACAAGGGGACAACTGAGGATGAAATGGTTGGAGGGCATCACTGACTCGATGGACATGAGTTTAAGCAAGCTCCAGGAGTTGGTGATGGACAGGGAAGCCTGGCGTGCTGCAGTCCATGGGGTCGAAAAGGGTCGGACATGACTGAGTGACTGGACTGAATGTTTACATAGGAGTTCATTTCACTATTTCTCTGCTTTTGAATATATTTACAATTTTTCATAATAAAGTGTTCTAAAATCTAATAATGTTTGCTCCAGTGTCATACAAAACTTTACCACTTTGGATTTGTTTTACCCACATAACAATTCACATTTTACATCACAATTCATTAGTACCAAAATAGTTCTTAAAGTACCAGGAGGTAAATATCACATTTCTAAACCTTATTTGTTGAAACTAGGACCCAGGGAAATAAATCTCAGAGATCATCTAATCCTCTGTGCCAGTGGTTCACAGTCTTGTGCACGCATCAGAATCCCTTGGAAGACTTGTTAAACACAGAACACTGGCAACCTCTACATTTCTGAGCCAGTAGGTTTGACGCTACTGGTCCCCGGACCACACTTTGAGAACCACTGCTCTAAGCTTACACCCATTGCCTAGGTCGTATCTCCATTGAAGTGATCGCCAATTACCACATTGGAACGCATGCTCCTGTGCTTATGGGCCCTTTTCCTAAGAGAGAGTTGGCTTTCAAAGGGCAGGAGACATAAATTTTCATCAAAGTGCCAGAGCCCAGATTCAACAAACATTTACAAAGTAAGTTAATATGCTGGATGAATTAAGTTTTCCCACTCATTTATAGTTGAGTGCTTGTCAATGTACTAACCTTCAGAATAGGAGTACATTTACACATACCCAGATGGACAGGGTATCCACTCCATCCTCACTGATAAAGGAAGCCTAAAAGTTAACTAAAACCAGAGCAACAAATAGCAAATTTTGGCAGGTTCTAAGGACTACATCTCAGATTGGAGTTTTTCACTCAAATATGGACACTGACAAGCAGAAGCTCGAGGTTCACTTTGTCAAATGTGTTCCTCTGACCCAAGTAGCTATAACCAAGTGCTTTTTACCTCAAATACCATTGGAAGAAAGAAGTGCTTTGAAAGTTTCTCAGGGTCTGGATAATGTCAGCATGGGAAGACTCACTCCTAAACATCTATTTCCCTTTTTCTAATGCTGCCCAAAGGAAAGAAAAGACAGCACACTCATCAATAGCTGCATAGAGTTCTCCAAGTCCAGGTGTTCTGAATCCTGTAAGACACACAGTATCCTAAAGTATCCTTCTATTACAGCAATGATCAGCTCGATGACAAGTCAGTAATTTAGTTTAAGAAAATGAACTGTGCTCTGATTTCCAAATTTCACTACTGCTTTAATGTTTACACTAAAATTACAAGTTAGAATATATATATATTTATAAAAATGAATCCAATAACCTCAATAGGTATAATTTATCTATTTTGCACTTGATAATAGTAAAATAAAGAATATAACCTGTGTAAAACATGGGTCAATATATGATGTTTTGGGTTTTAGATCCCTTTAAAAAATAATTGACTGTTCAAACAAAAATTAGTAATGCAATGTGGGATCAATAACAAACAAAAAGTTAAGTGTATAGCAATATCACAAAGGTTAAGCAGAGAGAAATGGGAAATAACTATTACAAGGCTCTCATACTGTATATGAGGTGGTATAATATAACACCTGAAGGTAAACTGTGATAAGTTATCAACCCAAAAGCAAACACTAAAATAACAAAATAAAGAATGATAGCTAAGGAATTCCCTGGCTCTCCAAGGGTTAGAACTCCATGCTTTCACTGCTGAGGGCACTGGTTCAATTCCTGGTCAGGGAACTAAGATTCCCAAGAGTCAAATTTTTTAAAAAAAGGACTAACAGCTAATAAGCAAAAAAATTAAAAATTATAATGATAATAAATTCAATTAATCCAAAGACAGAAAAAGAGAAAAAAGGAAATATAGATAAGAAAAACATGTAACAAATAGCAAAATTATACATTTAAAAGTGAACTATAATCAATAATCACTTTAAATATAAACGGTCTAAATACCAGAATTAAAAGTCAGAGGTTGTCACATGGAGAAGCGTAACTCTCCACTCCTTAAATGTGGGCTACACATAGTAACTTCCATCTCAAAAAGTACAAGACAGAATGCAGCGAAAAGAGCAACTTTACAGCAGGAAAACCTGACAAGCACCACCTCAGCTAAGTAATCGAGATTAACATGAATAGTGATGTTATGTTGATGGTATGCTCTCTTGACATGGTATAATTAGCATATTATTTTCAAGCACACACAAAACATCCTTCTCCAGCTTACAAAAAGGAAACAATAATAAAGACAAGAGTGAAAATCAATTAAATAGAAGACAGAAAATATAAAGGAAACTAATTACCGAAACATTGAGAAGGTCAATAAAATAGCTTTTGGTTTCTCTGCCTTGACACTACTGACATTTTGGCTGAATGATTCTTTGTTGAGATGATCTCTCCTGTTCATTGCAGACCTTTAGCAGTATCCCTGGCCTTAACCCACGAGATGCCAATAGCAAATGCCCACCCATCCCTTCCCCAAGACATTGTCTCCAGAAATTACCTCATCTCCAAAACTTGTCAAGTGTTCTTGTGGCAGTAGTAAACTTTAACCCATATTCCACTCCAAAACCAAAATTTAACTCAAGGTAGATGTACCAAAAAGTAAAATGAAAGATTTTATGGTTTTACATTCTTTTATAGTTTTTCTACAAGTTTTCTAACTCTAAGGAAAAAAATCTTTGTGATCTTGAACAAGGCAAAGATTTATTAGGTATAACACCAAAATTGTAACTCCATAAAAGAATAGATTGATAAATCAGACTTTATTAAAACTCCTGATCTTCATAGATTTGTTAAGAGAATGTAAGATGAGCAACAGATTGAAAGTAAATATTTGCAAATCATGTACCTGATACAGAGCTTGTATCCAGAATATATAAAAACTCTCAAAACTCAATAAGGAAGCAACCAATCCAATGAAGAATGAACAAAAAAATGTAAACAAACTTCAGCAAAAAAAGATATGAGTGGTAAATAAGCATACCATTAGTCATCAGGGAAATGCAAATTAAAAATACAATGAGCTACCACTACACATCTAATAGAATGGCTATGACACCTTAACCATACCAAGTTTTGGCAAGGATGCACAGCAACTGGAACCCTCACACACTTTGGGAATGTTTGGGAAAGTGTGGGAGTTTCTTTAGAAGTTAAACATACACCTACCATATGAACGAGCCATTCTACTCCTAGACATTTACCCAGAGAAAATGAAAGCAGATGTCCATATAAAGACTGAATACAATGTGTTTACAGCAGCTTTATTTTTAACATCCAAAAACTAGGAAAAAAATGTCTATCAGTGGGTGAATGGATAAATAAACTGGCGTATATTCATATAGCAGAACACCATTCAGCAATAAAAAGTAATCAACTACTGATACACAGAACAACATAGATGAATCTCAAAACAATTATACTAAATGAGAGAATCCAGACAAAACAGAAAACATACTATATGGTTACATGCAAATAAAACTCTGAAAATACAAACTAATCCATAGAGTCAGAGCTCACTGGTTAGGAAGGGACCAGAGGGAAAGATGATTCATAGGTCTATAAATAAGTCAAAAACTTATCAGATTTAACACTAAGTTTATGCAGCTTACTGTATATCAATTACACTCAATGAAACTGTTTTTAAAATTATCACACAAAAACCAAAAAGGACAAAGTTTAAGATAGCAATCAAAACAGTACTTAACCTGCAACCTCACAAAGAATTACAGGCTTTAAACATAAGTGATTTTACACTATTGCAGACACAATTCTTAACTTGGTGAAAGTAGGAACGGGGGCGCATAACCCAGGTCATTGGAAACTGTGAAAGCAAAAACAACACAACTGTGAGCACACAGTAAAGTCGTGAAGAATGGGCTATGCGTTTGAATCATATTAAGATTATTTCTTAATGAGAGCTAATCAGTAATATGTCATAATTACAAAAAAGGAAAAATAACTTCATTTTTTTCCAATTTGTCTTGTCCCATTCCTAGGCAGAATTGGATGCTTTCCTCCTCCCAGAGTCCCTGAGAATACATCTTTTCTAGCACCGCCATATGTGTATCACAACGGCTTGTCTTCACTAGACAAATAGCTCATCAGAATATGGACTATGTCTTTTGATGTTGGCATAGTGGCTAAATGGGGCTTCCCAGGTGGTGCTAGTGGTAAAGAATCTGCCTGCCAATGCAGGAGATGCAAGACACACGAGTTAGATCTCTGGGTTGGAAGATCCCCTGGAGAAGGAAACGGCAGCCCACTCCAGGATTCTTGCCTGGAAAATTCCATGGACAGAGAAACTTGGCAGGCTACAATCCAGACTGAGCGCACACATGCATGAATGCACACACACATACATATATATGGTGGTTAAATACGAGTGGGAGCTGAGAACCTGTTTTCCTATCTGTCCTAGGCTGTGCCATTCACCTATTGGGTAGCCTCAGAAAGTTACCTCAATTTTATTAACTATACCATAGGGCCAATAGGGTATATATGAGGATTCACTGTGAATGTATCCAAACCTTGGCCTAAGAGGCCTTGCAGAACGTGTCATCTGATTGCTGCTGTTGTTGTTCAGTCGCTAAGTCATGTCCCATTCTTTGCGACCCCACAGACTGCAGCGCGCTAGACCTCCCTGTCCTTACTATCGAGTTTGCTCACATTCATGTCCATTGAGTCAGTGATGCCATCCAACCATCTCATCCTCTGCCATCATCTGATTACCATTCTTTTTCCCTTGCATTCTCTCCCTGCAGTTGACCATGCTCAGCCTCAAGACCTTCTCTCAGGTCCAATCGATCCATGAACCACCAAGCTTTTTCCCGACTCCGTGCTACCTCCTCAGCTAATCTTCTTCCATGCCTCTCTCCTCTCCTCACCTCACCTCCTCACCCACAACACACTGCAGGCTACCTGTCTCAGCTTACATGTTACCTTCGCAGAGAAGACTTCTTACTATTCACTTAGGAACTCTCAGTTCCTCTATGTCTCAGTGTTCTGGGGTTTTCTTATTTTCATTCAGTGAATAAATTGAGTCCCTACTGTATTCCAGGTGCTGACTCTGAGGATGCAGCAATGAATACAATAGCTCTGACGAGGTGTGCGATCTAGTGGGGTAAGACAGAACATAAACAGAGGAATAAAATACGGAGTGTGTTAAATAGGTGATGATACGGAGAGGGGAAAATGCATGTTAGTTAGATGATGAAATAGAGGGGGGAAATCAGTTATGAAAGGAGAGTAAGGGAGTTATAAGTGGGTTATGATTTTAAATCTGGGGTTCAATGAAGGCTCACTGAGAATACAACTGAGTAAAGAAGTGAGGGGGGTCAGAGAAAGAACCAGATAGGAATGGTGGGGTAGGCCAGGCACAGGAAACAGCAAGTGTAACAGCCTGCAGATAGCTAGGAAGCTAGTTTGGCTACAGAAGTATGAGGAAAAAGAAGAGCACCAGACAAAATCAAGGAGACAGGACTGGGCAATGAGGATCACATGGGGTAAATGCGGAGGCCACTGACCAGCTTTTGCCTTTCACTGGAGGGTTTTATGTAGACGAGAAGTGGTGTGATCTGATTTACATTTTAAAAACTACTCTTAGTTTAGTGATGTCTTTTATGTTCTGCCTATCCTCCCCACCAACTAAGATAAAGGTGGGAACCACAGGTGTCCTGTGGTTTATTATAACTCCAGCACCTACCACAATACATTGAAAGCACTCAATAAATATTTATCAGACGGATGAGGTAATTTATGTGAAGCATTTACTGGTACAAAATCAGTATTCCACAAATGGTTAGTATTATTTGAAACTCCAGAGTCCAGCACAGTGGCTGGCATAGGTAAGCACTTATTTGAGTAAATGAAAGAATAATGTTGTGAAATTATTGAAAGTCTATAGTTGAAGCATATGAGTCATGACAAATGCAGTAACTGCCTTTAGCACCTTCCCGTACTTATCAAGACCTGATTCTGGTTTTGAGCTTTATATTAAACTCTGATATACTACTAAGGGCATGACCCAAGAATAATCCCACTCTGATTCAGTTGTTTAAGCACACTGCAATATCCTGCAAACACACTGAGGACCAACGCACTGAAATGCTTGTAAAATTTCTAATTGGGTAAATTCATTCACATGATTTAAAAAAAAATCAATCAATGTACAAGGTGAAGCTGACCCAACTGGTTTGATTTTGATTTTTGCGACTTCAAATAGAGCTCATGAACTTAAACGTATGCACAGAGAAGTAAGGATTTACACTTTTTGCTTATTTTGACATCTCCAGAGTCTTCACCACGGGGTGGGGGGCGGGGACTTAATGAGGATTCCACCTGTTCTCTCCTTTCTCAGGTGCTTCCGGGGGTGGGGGATGTAATGGCACAGCTAAGGCCAATCAGTTAATTATCTCAAGAAGCGTCCGGAGCGCCTCAAGAGACTTTTCCAGAAAGGAAAGGTAAGGAAAGAAAGAGTCCTGCATTAAAGTATAAAAACACACCAAATGTTCCATATCATAAAAGGTGAACACTCACCCCGATGACGTTTACCCTGGCTCAAGGGCAGGGACCGGACTGGTGAACGGGCCAGGCGTGGTTCGAGTGTTTAACCCCAGCCCTGAAAGTGGTCGAACTCATCCTAGCACAACCACAAAATATCTGCAAGGAGTTCTTCGAAGCACTAGGAACTTTTAGAAACGCAGGTGAAAGCTGACTGAAATCAAACTTAAAAAAGAAAGGCGATGCCAAAGTTTGAGCGGCTGGAAAGAATCTCCTGGGTTTGGCTCGGACTTGCCGATGCATGTACACAATCGTGCCCGCTGGCATCTGGCTCAGACGCTCCCTTCCACTAGGGGAGGGGGAAATAATAACTTTCGGAAATAACAGGCGCCCACAAAGGCAAAGGTTACACAGGGCTCCTCACCCTCCATCAAAGAGGGTGGCTAACGTTGTTTGGAACAGCACTGATTTCACACGAGTCTCCCCTCGCTCTTTTTTTTAACAGAAGAAAAACAACCTCAGAAGGAGAAGGTGCTACCGTCAGACGCGCAAGGCAATTTCAGACAACAAAGACCCCAAGCAATCTTTTCGGAATTTACAAGCCAGGCGGTCCGAGCGGCCCCCGCCGCGGAGGAGCTCGGCGGCCGCGGTCCCTCGAGTGCGGGGGCCGGCGGATCCCCGCCAGCCAGTCTTGGGGAACCCTGGGCGAGCCTCGCCGCCCCCCCATCTGACAATCTCCGCGCCGCTGCTCTCCGCCTTCTAGCTCACGCGGCGTTCAAAATCTTTCCCGCCCAAGCGTGACGCGAGGGACGAAAACAATCAGCGGACCGCGAGCTCCCCGGGCCTGGGCCCGACGCGGGCGGCGGGAGGATCGGGGCCGAGCCCCCCGCGCAGCCCCTTTCCCAGGCGGGCGGGCCGGCGCGCTGGGGACCGGAGGTGACACAAAGAAGCCGGAGACACAGACGCCACCCGCTGGCGCTCGCTCCACTCCCCGGAGCGCCCCGCCCGCTGACAAGTTTGCGGCGCCCTCCACGCACCCCGCTCTTCCCAGCCGGGCAAAGTTTCCCGGGGCCCGCTTCGGGCCCCCGCAGTGGGTCGGGTCCCGCCCATGGCCTCCCGCGCCCTCGGCCCGGGGACCTGGCTCTCCCTGGCCCCCGCCCCTTTTCCTCCCTCCCGCTCTTCCTCCCTCTTGGCCACAGTCCGCTCCCTCCGGGGCGCACCGGGGTGCAGGGGCCCCGCCGCCGCCGCCGCGCTCACCCGCTGCCGGCCCGGAGAGGGCACGGGCTGGGGCCAGCCCGGGTCAGCGCCCCGCTCGCCTCGCTCGTTCGATCGCGCCTTTTGCTCGGTCTCCTGCTCGCTCCTTTGGTCCAGCGGAAGGCTCGGGGCGCAGCAGAGCGCGCTCGGCTCCTTGGCGCTCGCAAAGCTGCAAACCACGCCCCGCGCCTTCCCCGCCCGCCGCCCAGTCCCGCTCTCGCCGCTCGGTGGCCAGTGTGGAGCCCGCCCGCGAGCGCCGGAGGCGGGGCAGCCACCTCCCCCCCGCTCGCCCTGCCGCAGCTCGGGACTAGCAACTTTCTTTCCACGTTCTGGAACATCAGGGATGCTCTGAGGGAGATGCTAACTCAGAATGCAGGTTAACCACCACCGAGGGTGGGGAGAATGTCACACACTCCCTCAAATAAGCTTTTCGGGTCGATTTCAGCTAGAATCTTCTCTAACATTCTCGGACTCCTAGGTCTTGGAAGTAGAAGTAAGAAAAGCAGATCTGCGGATTAGCTACCAGACCTTGATCAAGTCCGTAAACGTTTGTGGACCCTTTGTAAAATGAGGAGTTTGGGTTAGATGGCCTTTAAGATCTGGTTCAGTATTTCCTATAGCGTGGTCCAGACCTCAGTGTCACCTGGCGGGAAGGTGAGGTGCTTGTTATTAATGCAGAATGCAAGGTCCTCCTCCCCGGACGCTGGGGAGTGGAGAACAGCCTCAACCTTACACCGATATACAACTCCCAGGTCTGATATTCAGTTGAAACTGAATCCTCGGGAATCCAAACTGCAAGTGTCAGTTTAATTTTCCAGCGAATCACTCAATGCCTTTGGACTCAGGATGATGTCAGTTGACACCCACTCACCTCCTGTGCTGCTATTATAGTATTATTACTAAGGACTGGAGGTACTAAATGAAAGGTGTTGTATCAGCTGACTATCACCACATGAAGAAGCAGTGACTAAAGTATTTCTCTACTGAGTTTGTGTTGCAAATTAATTTTTTTATAAGTCCAAGTTCATATGTATTATATTGTTCAAGAATCTTGCTTGGATTACTTAGTTAAATTTGGTGCTTATGACCCAAACTAAATGATAAGCAGCAGAGATTAAGAGGTTTGATAATGCATTCAGTTAACATGGAAACAATCAGCTGAAAATTGCACCCACAATTTGGGCAGTTATTTCAAACAGCTGTACCTCTGTAGCAGGATGATTTGCATAAGTTGTTTTAAAAGCTCATTATATTGATAATAGCTTAACTCTTAAAAAAAAAACGGCATACTACCAATTTACTGCACAGTCTATGGCACGCTACCAATCCTTGTATTCCAAGATAATAGTTCTGATAGTATCACTTCTCTTCTTGGACTACATAGGTCTGCGTTATTTATTACTAACGGCTTGGTTCACAACAGTGGTCTATATAACAGGAAGATTCTTCTTGCTCCGGTATATCTTTCCCATAGCACCATTTTGCCTGATGTAATATATGCACATCAACCTTGGGGTGGAGCAGGTCTTCAGGATTAATGAAGTTGTCCACAAAGCACTGTCTGCTATTTTCCTTCTCTGTTCTATTCAATTTGTTTCTATTTCATATTGGTTGCTTCTTTTATAATAAATGCTACAAAATCATCATGGCAACAGTCTCTGGGGAAGATAATTTCTTCATTATTGTTCCCTTCCGGGCATCTAGATTAAAAGTCCTCAAAGCGAAAGGACAGTTGTTCCATATTCCATACTGTATCTAGTGCACTTAAGATAGTCCAGAATAAAGTGTCTCAAAATGTTTTCAGATACCCCCAATTAGAGCCTTTTAATTACCTGTAGCATCTCCTAGCCGTGCCAATATAGATATTAATATATACTTTTAAATCCACAAATTAGACTAAGGGCAAGAGCAAGGAAACAGATCCTCCACATTTTGAAATACAAATGAAATGTAATGCTAAGCCAAACAGAGACACACCTGGCTCTTTTGAAACACAACACTAGACATGTGAATGGATGGCTCATATGCTTACATCTCTGACTGGCAGAATAAGGGCTGCCACGAACGCAGCTATGCCCACATTCTCCCATGCACCAAGACACAGATACCGTACAATAACACAGTAAGATGTCATGTGTCTTAGCTATTATTTACATCAGGCCTCCATATTTATAGCAAAAGATCCATCCACCTCAACAGCCCACCTGAGAGACTTTGCTAGCTCCACCTGTGGGAAGCACAGTTTCTGCAAATTGATCAAACAAAGCACACCTGTGACTAGGCACACAAGCATGCTGTGGCATGTGGTAAGAACTACTGAGACAGACATTCAAAATATGCTGGCACATTGAACAGAGAAAGACATAAAACTTGATCTGAGGTATTCGAGTGAGGTGGACATCCTGATGCCATTAAAGGAAACAGTCACCACTCTTTAACTTAGGCAGCGACTCCTCTTTGAACTAGAGTTTTTCACATTTCTGCACCCCACACGAGGCTGTGAAGCCCTTATCTTTGCATCCAGAGTGCCTGAATAAGAAAGGCAACGTATTTTACACTGAAGTAAATTCTAGGATGGTACTTGGGTAACAGGTTGGGAAGGATTATGGGCTGCATCTACATTTTTCAAGGAGGAATACAAGTTTATTAGTAACTGAGTCTCTACCATGGGCACATAAGGGGAGAGTATTGACATTAGTATCATGTATTTATCAACATGATGGCAATAGCAGATAAGGATGCTAAATGATTGGCCTGATGGTTAAATGAATTTAAGAACACAAAGTACCTCTAGGCCAAGAGGCAGGTATTATACTAAGGCAGGGTAAGACAATGTTACCACTTGCTTCTATATTATTAACAGTGTTACCACTAAAGATATAAGGAGATTGATATACAACTAAACAATTTGTTAGGATGTTAACTCGGCCCACTGCAAGGACCAATCTTTTCTAGATATTTTTACCACACTAGGGGAACGTGTGTAAGCCTGGGATGAAAATAGCTGGCCAGGAAAAGGGCTCTGTTCCTCTTTGTCCAAGAATCCAATCACACCCTGTAAAGGCCTAAGTTCCTTATCTCATTCTGGTCTTGTTTCCTGCCAAATCCGGAAACTAACAAATAAATGTTGGCTAATTGCTCCCCTGGACCAATGTGATCTTTCTGACCATTGTCCTGCTTCAAGTAGAAAGGTGTTTCCAACAACATCCAAGTGTGCCCTGCCAATGTATGCAGTAGACAGTCTCCTAAAATAGTGAGTCAATCAATTGAATTTCTCCCTATTCAATATTCTAGAGTTTGAAGAAAAAACAAACGTGCTATGATTCAGTGAAGTTGTTTATGCAAGCATGGGACCTTGCATGCAGTAGGCACTCAACAAATGATAGCTATGATTACAATAACTTTAGTAAATAACAGTGGAACTTAGAAAGGTACTATTACAAAAGCACTTTTATCGAATTGGCAAAGCAAAATATTGGGTTAAAAAAACATTCTATAGCTCACCTTATTTTACACAAAAGAAGACTGAGCCTCTACAGAAAAAGAGTTCACTAATGGGATAAAACCAGTAGTAGCAATTCCTGGATTAGAACCTAGAAAAGTTTTTAGCAGAAATAAAGATAGCATTTAGAGAAATCCTGTTGTACATCTTGTTATTTGTTTTACTCTCAAAAGCACAGCATCAAATTAATCACACCACTCAGCTCACGATTAAAAATAAATAAATAAAAAATAAAAGACATAAATATATCTCTCTCAGGAAAGACAAGTCTGATGGAGCAAATTAAGCACAGATATTGAAAAGCTAAACAATCTAATAAATAAGGTAGGCCTTATTGACATATTCAAATTTAACCTCAAAAATAGAGACTATACTCTTTTTAAGCACATATAGACTCAGTCATGAAAACTGGCTTTGTATTATGTCACAAGGAACTCCTCAATACTAGAAAAAAGTAAAAATAATGCAAATAGTATTTAGATTAGACAATAATGGCAATAAATACCATAATAAAACTAAAAATTGATAACAAACTCAGAAAACAGTCTTTTATATGTGAATAAAGTATACTATTAAAGAAGTGTTAAAAAAGGGTAAAGTACAATATAAACTCAAATCATTTCCAAAAAATAATGCTAATGGAAACAATACATATCAGAATCTATAAAAAAACAAATCAGTGATTAGGAAAAAATTTATAGCTTTCAAATATTTATACAATGAGAATAAATGAATTCTATCTCTAACATGAAAAGCTAAAGCAAAGAAAAGCAGAAGAAGAAAATAAAGATAAAAGCAATGAGGCTAAATACAGAGAACCAATAGGACCAATAAACAGTCAACACATGCTGACTATTGGAAAATAAAAAATATTTTGATGACAGACCAGTAATGAACCTACTCCAGAAAAGGGAGAAGAAAGCATAAACATTCAATATAAGAAATCTAAGGGGTTTTAGAAACAAAAGCTTACATTATTCAGTGCTTAGTCACTAAGTTGCGTCTGACTCTTTGTGACCCCATGGACTGCAGCATGCCATGCTTCCCTGTCCTTCACCATCTCCCAGAGTGTACTCAAACTCATGTCCATCTCATCCTCTGTTGCCCCCATTCTCCTCCTGCCCTCAGTTTTTCCCAGCATCAGGGTCTTTTTCCCTGAGTTGGTTCTTTACATCAGGTGGTCAAAGTAGTGGAGCTTCAGCTTCAGCATCAGTCCTTCCAATGAATATTTAGCATTGATCTCCTTTAAGATTGACTGATTTGATCTCCTTGCTGTCCACGGGACTCTCAAGAGTCTTCTCCAGCAGCACAGTTCAAAAGCATCAATTCTTCAGTTTTAACGGTCCAACTCTCATACTCATACACAACTATTGAAAAAGCCATAGGTTTGACTATACAGACATTTGTCGGCAAAGTGATGTCTCTGCTTTTCAAGATGCTGTCTAGGTTTGTCATAGCTTTTCATTCAAGGAGCAAGTCTCTTAATTTCACAGCTGTAATCACTGTCCACAGTGCTTTTGGAACCCAAGAAAATAAAATCTGCCACTTTTTCCCCTTCTATTTGCCATGAAGTGATGGGACCAGATGCCAAGATCTTAGTTTTTTGAATGTTGACTTTTAACAAAGCTTTTTCACTCTCCTCTTTCATCCTCATCAAGAGGCTCTTTAGTTCCTTTTCACTTTCTGCCATTAGAATGGTATCATCTGTTCAAGCTGGATTTAGAAAAGGCAGAGGAACCAGAGATCAAATTGCCAACATCTGCTGGAGTATCAAAAAAGCAAGAGAGTTCCAGAAAAACATCTACTTCTACTTTATTGACTATGCCAAAGCCTTTGACTGTGAGGATCACAACAAACTGTAGAAAATTCTTGAAGAGATGGGAATACCAGACCACCTGACCTGCCTCTTGAGAAACCTGTATGCAGGACAGGAAGCAACAGTTAGAACTGGACATGGAACAACACACTGGTTCCAAATCAGGAAAGAAGTACGTCAAGGCTGTATATTGTCACCCTGCCTATGTAACTTATATGCGGAGTACATCATGAGAAATGCTGGGCTGGATGAAGCACAAGCTGGAATCAAGATTGCCAGAATATCAATAACCTCAGACATGCAGATGACACCACCCTTATGGCAGAAAGTAAAGAAGAATTAAAGAACCTCTTGACGAAAGTGAAAGAGGACAGTGAAAAATTTGGCTTAAAGCTCAACATTCAGAAAACTAAGATCATAGCATCCGGTCCCATCACTTCATGGCAAATAGATGGGGAAACAATGGAAACAGTGACAAATTTTTATTTGGGGGGGGGCTCCAAAATCACTGCAGATGGTGACTGTGGCCATGAAGTTAAAAGATGCTTACTCCTTGAAAGAAAAGTTATGACCAACCTAGATAGCATATTAAAAAGCAGAGACATTACTTTGCCAACAAAGGTCCGTCTAGTCAAGGCTATAGTTTTTCCAGTAGTCATGTATGGATGTGAAAGTTGGACTATAAAGAAAGCTGAGCACCGAAGAATTGATGCTTTTGAACTGCGGTGTTGGAAAAGACTCTTAGGAGTCCCTTGGACAGCAAGGAGATCCAACCAGTCCATCCTAAAGGAAATCAGTCCTGAATATTCATTGGAAGGACTGATGCTGAAGCTAAAACTCCAATACTTTGACTGCTTGATATGAAGGACTGACTCATTTGAAAAGACGCTGATGCTGGGAAAGACTGAAGGCAGGAGGAGAAGGGGACGACAGAGGATGAGATGGTTGGATAGCATCACCGACTCAATGGACGTGAGTTTGAGTACCCTTCAGGAGTTTGTGATGGACAGGGAGGCCTGGTGTGCTGCAGTCCATGGGGTTGCAAAGAGTCGGACACGACTGAGCGACTGAACTGAACTGGCGAATCTGCATATTTGAAGCTGTTGATATAACATAATTATTTTCATAGTATTGTAAAAATACATTTGAAAACCTAAATTTAATGCAAATCACAATATGCCAAAATTAAATTCAGTAAAGGTAAAAAGCCTACACTGATCAGTTTTATTCTAAAAACTAAAGATATCAAAAAACTGCTGACACAAAAAAGTGCCAGGCCCAGATGGTTTCACAAGGAAATTCTAAATGTCCAAAGATCTGTTATTTAATTGTTACATACAGTGATTCAGAGCATTTTAAAAGAAGAAAACATTCCAAATTGTTTTTACAAAGTCAACATAACTTCAGTTCCAAAATATGGCAAATACTGCACCATTCTCATTTATGAATATAAATGTAAAGAATTTAAATCAGTATCATTAGCAACAGAATACAAAAGCACATTAAAAAATACTTTATGCTATTCACCAGTTGGTATGTAATCAAATGGGTTGAAACCTTATATCCACACAAAAATCTGCAAGTAAATGTTTATACCATCTTTATTCATAATTGCCAAAACATGGAGGCAACTGAGATGTCCTTCAGTAGGTAAACGGATACATAAACTGATACATCCAGACAATGGAATATTATTCAGTACTAAAAAGAGAAAGAAAGAATAAGTCAAGAAAAGACACAGAGAAATCTTAAATGTTTATTATTAAGTGAAAGAAATTAATCTGAAAAGGTTACATACTGTATGACTACTACATGACCTTTTGGAAAAAGCAAAATTATGGAGAAAATAAAAGGATCAGCGATTTCCAAGGATTGCAGGAGACAGGGGTAAATCAGTGATGTATAAAATTTTAGGGCAGTGAAACTATTCTGTATGATACTATAAGAGTGGGTACACATCATTACACATTTGTTCAAACCCATAGAATGTACAAAGCCAAAAATGAACCCTCATGTTAACTATGGACTTTGAACACTAATGATGTGTCAGTGTAGGTTCATTTGATTGTAACAGATGTTCCACTCAGGTGGAGGATGCTGATAGTTGGAGAGGCTTTGTATCTGTGGGGCAGGGAGTATATGGGAAATCTCTGTTCCTTCCTTTCAATATTGTGTGAACCTAAAACTGCTGTACAAAATAAAGTCTGTTAAGAAAAATTTTTTTAAACCCAAACTTTATGACCAAGGTGTGTTTATTCTAGGAATATAAGGATTGTTCAATATTAAGAAAGCCATTAATATAATTTATCATATTAATGGATACAAGGAGGAAAATGCTAAGATTATTTCCACATGTGCTGAAAAGGCTTTTTATACAATTCCACATCTTTTTTTCTGTTTAAAAAAAAAACTCAATAAAATAGAAATTGATGGATACTTCCTAACATAATAGCAAAATATATCACAGCATCTTACTGGAGAAACATCTCGGCATTCCTACTAAAGTCAAGAACAAAACAAGGAAGCTCACTATCTCCACTGTAACTTACTGCTTTAATGGAGATGAGCCAGTGCAATAAGACAGTTCAATTAAAGGCATAAAATCTGGAGATAAAGAATTGAAATTACACTTGCCAATGTTTTCAGAATAAACACAGAAGATCCAAGGAATCGCCCAAAGCTAACACAAATGTTAAAGAATTCAGTAATGGTTGCTAAATTTTAAGTTAACATACAAAAAATATTACCCTTCAGACATATCAAAGAGTTAGATAGAAGACTTAATGTAAAAGTAAACCTTTACAAAAGCAACAAAATTTAAAATACTAAAGAGTAAACAACCAGAAATATGCAAACTTAAATGAGAAAAATCTTTAAAATACTCTTGAAACCACAATAGTAATCTTGAACAAATGAAAAGGATCCCATGTTCTTGGATAAGGCAAATAAAATTAAGATGTTAATTTTCCTTAAAATTAATATATAAATATGTCAGTTTCATAATGGTACTAACATGATTTTTTTCTGGAGTTAAGTTGATAAGCAAAGTCAAAAGACAAATGACAATAGCTAGGACATGGAAGCAACCTAGATGTCCATCAGCAGACGAATGGATAAGGAAGCTGTGGTACATGTACACAATGGAATATTACTCAGCTATTAAAAAGAATACATTCGAATCAGTTCTAATGAGGTGGATGAAACTGGAGCCTATTATACAGAGTGAAATAAGCCAGAAGGAAAAACAACAACACAGTATACTAACGCATATATATGGAATTTAGAAAGATGGTAACGAAAACCCTGTATGCCAGAGAGCAAAAGAGACACAGATGTATAGAACAGTCTTTTGGACTCTATGGGAGAGGGCGAGGGTGGGATGATATGGGAGAACGGCACTGAAGCATGTAAATTATCATATGTGAAACTAATCGCCAGCCCAGGTTCGATGCATGATACAGGGTGCTCGGGGCTGGTGCACCGGGATGACCCAGAGGGATGGAATCGGGAGGGAGGTGGGAGGGAGGTTCTGGAAGGGGAGCACAGGTACACCCATGGCGGACTCATGTCAAATGTATGGCAAAACAAACACAATATTGTAAAGTAAAAAGTCTTTATTGAATTTGTTACAATTAAAAAAAAAGACAAATGACAGACTGGGAGGAAATATTACTACTCACATGAAATTATAGGGCTATTTGCCCTAATACATACAAGTAACATTATCAAAATCCAGTACAAACATGGCCAAGAGACATGAACAGACAACTCACAGAAAAAGATACGTAAATGGATCTCAAACATACGAGACAATGTTCAACTTCATAAAAGAAATCTAAATTAAAATTCTACTGTAATTTCATTTAGAATCTATTAGTTTGGCACAGATTCAGAAGTTTGACAATGCAGTCTCTTCCTGTGGCTCTGTGCACGAATGCTTTCTTGTATTGTTGCTGAAAACAGTACAAAAGGGGTCAACCTCATATGGAGAAAAATATGGCAATATCTAGTAAGGCGACGCTTAATCCCTTTAAGAAATGTACCCTGAGGAGATATCTCCACAAAGACAAAACAACATATGTACAAGGTTGTCCACAAATAGCAGCGCTGTTTGTTCCACTTACAGGCGATTTCTCTTATGCTTGGTCAGCGAGAGACAGAGATAGGAAGGCAGGAGAAGGGAGAAGGGGCCTGCCTCCTGCTTCCAGTCCCAGTCAGAACGCCTGAGCAGCACAAGAACAGCTGCACCTCCAGCCTCCAGCTTCTGTTGATGCTCACAGCTTCAAAGGCTTGGCACCTCCCTCCCAGAAGTCCCAGTTCCAGGCTTAGTACCGTGCGCCTAGACGTCTGAGCTGGAGCCGTACTCAGCATCCAAAGGCCAGCTCTATGGCGCCCCCTGGAGGCCACAGCTGTGGACTATCGCCCCCGGGGGACGGTACAGCCTGTGGGAGCCCCTCCGGCAAGTCCGCAGCAGCGTCTCCTTTTTACAGCTACTCCTTAAAGGAGACTTAAACAAAGTGAAGGCATATATCTTGCCATGGCTTCCCAGGTGGCTCAGTGGTAAAGAACTCGCCTACCAATGCAGGAAATGCAAACAGGTTCAGTCCCTGGGTGGGGAAGATCCCCTGGAGAAGGGCATGGCAACCCACTTCAGCATTCTTGCCTGGAAAATTCCATGGGCTGAGGAGCCGGGGGGGCACAGTCCACAGGGCTGCAAAGAGTGGGTTGGACAGAGCACACACAGCACAGCACTGGCACTGAGCACCCCTGTAGAGACACCATCCAAAACTGGGGCCCCCAGTGACTCCATAAAACAGGACCAGTCTCCAGACTAAAATGTCCACTTGGGGACTTCCCTGGTGTCCAGTGGTTAAAACTCTGCATTTCCACTGCAGAGGGCATAGGTTCCATCCCTGATCAGGGAAGGAGGGGGGCGTGGTAGACAAGGCCCACTTTAAAGCTGAAAGAGAAAGAAGTCAACATTCTTTAAGCCCTCCATTTCGAGTTCTCTTTTCTATAGTAAGCTTAGCTTTACCCATACTAAGACACTGGATTAAAGATTTAGATGTGAAAAACAAAAATTATAAAACTTTCCGTAGAAAATAGAAAATATCTTTATAACTTCAGGATATGGAGTGATTTCTTAAAGAAGGCACTAAAAAGCACTAACCATAAAGGAAAAGAAAAGCCCACATTAAAACTAAGCACTATTCATCCAAAGACACTTTTAAAGGAGTGGAAAGACAAGTTACAGAAAGAAGATATTTTCAGCACATGTCAAAGATCTACAATTCAGAATATATGTAGAAATTCTACAAAAAATCAGTAGATTTTGTAGAATCTAGTCTGTTTACTAGAGACTACAAAAAAATAAGACTACCTTTTGAGACAGGAGATAAAGCAGCTTATGTTCTATAGGGCAAGATTCTATGTTGGTACATTTATCATTCTTACTAGGTGATAACTAAGCTGACTCCAAGAATGCTGTGGTTATTCAAGTGTGGTTAGCATGCCACTGGGGGTTTACATGATTATTTTAGTTGATGATACACAGACACGCTATTAAAAAAAATTAACAATTCCATGGATAATAATGTTTAGGACTAGGTTAAAGTAGGTATTACAATGAAAGGAATATGAATCAACTTAAAATTATTTTAAAAATAACAGCCCCGTTGGTATGATGACATTGTGAAAATTGTGATGATCGTAAATGAAAGACTGAAGTTTTAGAAACATTAAGTTAAAGGAATAAGGAAGAGCACAAAGCACATTGTATACCATTAATAAGGAGTTGTTAATTTGATGAGGTTTGGCAAGGGAATTGAGAAGCTGGACAGATACAGCTTCTAAATGATCTAAGGACAATGGTTCAGGGACAGAGAATAAACAGATGCTATTAAAGAAAAGGTTCTGGCTCTTAGCTGGGACTTTATCATAAACAAAGAGAGGTGATCCTGCTGTCAATCAGTGTTGGCTCGCTGAGTGCCAGTTGGCCTGTTATATGTCTGTCTTCACATATCTTATCTATTTGAGAAAGAAAAGGACATGAAGACTGTGCTTATATCTGTGTAGTCTACCTCCTTTCATACTGGTAGAACAAAATATATATGTGGATATTTAAATATTTTAATACTAATGAAAGAGCATTTTGACATATGAATCAATTCAGAGATAACCTTTTCTTAACAATATGCAAAAGAACATATCATAACTACATGGTTCAGTGAATTTTCACACACTAAATGAACCCATAAAGCATCATTTTCCCTTTGTTTTTAAACGAGCTGTATTGCCTAAACTTATTTGTTCACTTTTTTTTTTATTATTGTTTTTGCCATACATTGTTATGATATTATTTGTTCACTTTTACCTAAATGAAATAAAACACTCTACTCATTGGGATTTCATGCTATGTCGTATCTTCAGACTGTCATGATTGTTAGCGCTTTTAATGTTTAAAGTCTACATGTGAACTTTTCACTGTCTCAGCATAGGTTGGGAGTGGGGGTGGATTACCATTAAAGCCTTATCTCTGGAGTGCCATATAGAATTCAATTAACATTTATTTTAAACAGCTTAAATTCCAACAGCAACAGGCCTTGTTACCTTTATTTTCTCTCCTTTTGTTTAATCAGAAGTTCAAATAGATACAATATGTCTATTATTAATCATTGAGATTATCCTGCTTTGGTGTATTTTAAGTTGCTAAATGCTAACTTATTAATAATTATGCTTTTCTTCTGGCCATTTTTTCCCTGTGATAACAAATACTGTAAAGCAGAGATGGAGAATACACCAAATCTGACACTCTTCTTGTGGTAACTGTGTTCTCGACTTCTTAGCTCCAATCTAAAATAATCTTTCCTTGGTGGATTATTATGACTTTTGGATTCAGAAGAGAACTTTCCAAACTTCAAGGATTAGACAAATTACAAAGTCAGGAATATGGTTAGCAGTTTAATTAAAATTCCCAGTTGATTTGATGAGCAATTACCTATTTTGAATTTCACTGCATAATACAGTGAAAACAGAATAAATTTTTGTACCAATTAAAAATTACTATTAATCTTTCTCTGAACTATTTTTCTTGTTTCCTTAATTTTTTCCTTTTATTCTTTTTTCTAAATCTACCTCCATTGCAGTTTTCTCCTATACTGAGTCCCTATAACTTAAAATCTTTCTCCTCTTTCTTGGTGTGTGTGTAAGTGTGTGTGTGTGTGTGTGTGTGTGTGTGTGTGTGTGTGTGTGTGTCTCCTTTGTTCTGAATCTTCAGTCTATTTCATCTGGTAATTTTTATGTTTTCTCTCTGTCTCTGTCTGCCTCTCTCTTTGGCTTCTTCCTTTCCATCCCTCTTCCCTCCCTATTTTTGCTCCTCTTTCTTTTAGTTGAAAACTGAGAAAGCTTTATCTTGACAGCTCAGAGCAAAGATACTCGATTAACTTGAAACTGATAATTTGGTAGATTTGTTTTCTTCTTATTTCATGATGCTTATTTTGAATATTTATTCATAAGTCTCTTTGCCATTGACAGGTTATTATAAATAAAAATAACAGTCTTTATGAGGTACAAGAATAAAAGATTATGAACATGATGCCCATAAAATGTGGTTTCATAAATACTGAAAATTTCAAAAATATATATATTTTCTAATTAATTTTTAAAATAATGCATATTATCTTAATGACTTCAATAGTCACTAAGATTTTTAGGAAAATGAGTAGTATATTCTAAGATTCTCTACTTGCATAAGTCAATGGGAAGTATGTGTTTTAAGAAAAAAGTTAACAAAAATAGATCAATATTTAGACATATGCTGGAGAAAATCTTGAACTTCAATAGAGGAAAAAAATCATACATACATAAAACTAAATGAAAAATCAAGCACAAATGCCAGCAACAAAAATAATCAAACTAGGCTCAGACTTTTTTTCTATGACATTACATATAAGAAAGCAACGAAATAATGTCTTTGTACTTGAAAGAGACTGGTTCTCATGACATTTATACTTAGTCAGTATGTCGCTTCATATGTGAAGATAACAGACAGTTAGACAGCCAAGGACTACCCACAACCCTTCCTGAAAAAATACTCAAGTAAAATTCTGGTCAGCTAAAAGAGTAGTCAAAATAGAGGTTCAAAGAGAGGAGAGGTGACTGTATCGAAGGATGGGTGCTAAGAATTAAAAATCCATTTCATCATAAGATTATATTGCAATAATTATTATGAATAATTACAAAACAAAGAATACATTATTAGCAAGCCTTAGAAAAGACATATTTAAAAGTAAAAATAATTTGAATATAAGAAATGATTTAAGTTCTCCAGACAGATGGGGAAAAATAATGAGGAGATATGGGAAACGCTCAAAGGTTCTAATAACCTTTTCGTGTGTGTGCAATTCAATGACTTTTAGTATATTCAGAGTTGTGCATGTATCACCATAATCCATTTCAGATTTTCTTTTTTTTTTAACCTCAAAAAGAAACCTTATACCCTTTAGCCATCAGCCCACAACCTCATAAGTACCACCAATTTCAGGCCTAGGCAACTACTAATCTACTTTCTGTCTTTATAAATTTTCCTCATCTGGACATTTCATAGAAATGAAATCATACAATATGTAATGCTTTGTGACTGACATCCTTCTCTTAGCATGATTTTGTAGCATGTATCAGCATTTCATTCCTTTTTATAGACAAATACTATTCCATAGATAACCTGTATTCATTTGTTGATATGCACTTGGGTTTTTTCTTACTTTCTGGTTATTACAAATAATGCTGCTATGAAATTTTGGAATTTTTTCTGTGAACATGTATTTCTTGGGTGTATGCCTAGGAGTAGTGGATCATGTGGTAACTCTGTGTGTAACCATTTGGGGAACTGCCAAACTGTTTTTCAAAGTGACTGCACCATTTAACATTTTCACCAGCAATGGATGAGTGTTCTAATTTGTACACATCCTAACCAGTACTTATTATCTATCTTTCTGATTATAGCCATCCTTGTGTGAAGTGGTATCTCACTCTGGTTTTGGTTTGCATTTCTCTAATGTTTAATGATGTCAAGCATCCTTCCACATGCTTACTGGTTATTAATATATGTTTTTTTGAGTCACGACTATTCAAATATTTTGCCAGCTTCCTGACTGGGTTGTCTCTTTGTTGTTGCTGTTGTTGAGTTGTAATAGTTCTTCATATATTCTGGATACTAGACAACTATTAAATATATAACTTGCAAATATTTTCTCCCATTCCATGGAGGGTCTTTTCACTTTCTTGATGAGGTTCTTTGGAGCTCACAAGTTTTAAATTGATGAAGTTCAGTTATCAATTTTTTCTTTTATAGTTTACTCTTTTTGGTATCATAGCTAAGAAAATGTTGCCTAACTCAAAGTCAAAAGATATTCATCTAGGTTT
Source organism: Antilocapra americana (assembly GCA_007570785.1). Lineage (NCBI taxonomy): Eukaryota > Metazoa > Chordata > Mammalia > Artiodactyla > Antilocapridae > Antilocapra > Antilocapra americana. The sequence goes on from ML664174.1 coordinate 10,185,830, forward strand.
TCTTCTAAGTTTCTTTATTTTTTTTTCCTTCAAAAAGAGTTTCTTTATTGTTTTAACATTTCAGTTGATGATTCTTTTTTGATTAATTTTTATAAATGGTGTTAGATTCAACTTTAGTTTTGTGGATGGTAGAAGTTCAACTTCACTTTTTTATATGTGGATATCCCATTATCCCAGCACCATTCATGGAAAATACTATTGCTTTCCAACAGCATTTTCTTGACATTCTTGTCAAAATTCAATTGACATAAATGTGAGAATTTATTTCTGGATTCTCAATGCTATTTCATTGGTCTATAAGTCTAAACTTATGCCAGCTCCACACTACTTTGGTTACTATATCGTTTAGTAAGTTTTGAGATTGGGGAATGTGATTCCTCCAACTTTGTTATTCTTTGTCAAGATTGTTTTGTATATTCTGGGTCTCTTGTGCTTTCATATGAACTTTAGAGGCAACTTGCACCATTCTACAAAAAATGGCAGCTGAAGTTTTGATTGAGATTGCTTTGAATATATACATCAATTTGAGAAGTATTGCCATCTTAACAATATGAAGAACTCCATGAATCCAAGATGTCTTTCCATTTATCTTGGTCTTTAATTTCTCTCAATGACCTTTTGTAGTTTTCCTTGTATGTCTTGCCTTTTTGGGGGGTTATATTTATTTCAAGTATCTTGCTCTTTTTGATGCCATTGAGAATGGTATTTTCAATTTGTATTCCCTAATTTTTCATTGGTAACATATAGAAATGCATTTGAGTGTTGCATATTAATTTTTTATGCTGTAACTTTGTTAAACACGTTTGTTAGTTCTAGTACTTTTTGTAGTATAGCCTAAAGTCAGGTAGGTTGATTCCGCCAGTTCCATTCTTCTTTCTCAAGATTGCTTTGGCTATACGAGGTTTTTTGTATTTCCATACAAATTGAGAAATTATTTGTTCTAATTCTTTGAAGAAGACCTCTGGTAGCTTGATAGGAATTGCATTGAATCTATAGATTGCTTTAGGTAGTATACTCATTTTCACTATATTGATTCTTCCAATCCACGAACACGGTACATTTCTCCATCTGTTTGTGTCCTCCTTGATTTCTTTCATCAGTGTTCTATAGTTTTCTATATACAAGTCTTTTGATTCTTTAGGTAGAAATACTCCTAAGTATTTTATTCTTTTTGTTTCGGTGGTGAATGGAATTGTTTCCTTAATTTCTCTTTCTGATTTCTCACTGTTAGTGTATAGGAATGCCAGGGATTTCTGTGTGTTGATTTTGTATCTTGAAACTTTGCTATATTCACTGATTAGCTCTAGTAATTTTCTCGTAGAGTCTTTAGGGTTTTCAATATAGAGGATCATGTCATCTGCAAACAGAGAGAGTTTTACTTCTTCTTTTCCAATCTGGATTCCTTTGATTTCTTTATCTGCTCTGATTGCTGTGGCCAAGATTTCCAATACTATGTTGAAAAGTAGTGGTGAGAGTGGGCACCCTTGTCTTGTTCCTGACTTCAGGGGGAATGCTTCCAGTTTTTCACCATTGAGGATAATGTTTGCTGTGGGTTTGTCATATATAGCTTTTATTATGTTGAGGTATGTTCCTTCTATTCCTACTTTTTGGAGGGTTTTTATCATAAATGGATGTTGAATTTTGTCAAAGGCTTTCTCTGCATCTATTGAGATAATCATGTGATTTTTATTTTTCAATTTGTTAATGTGGTGTATTACATTGATTGATTTACGAATATTGAAGAAACCTTGCATCCCTGGGATAAAGCCTACTTGATCATGATGTATGATCTTTTTGATGTGTTGTTGGATTCTATTTGCTAGAATTTTGTTGAGGATTTTTGCATCTAAGTTCATCAGTGATATTGGCCTGTAGTTTTCTTTTTTTGTGGCATCTTTGTCGGGTTTTGGAATTAGGGTGATGGTGGCCTCATAGAATGAGTTTGGAAGTTTACCTTCCTCTGCAATTTTCTGGAAGAGTTTGAGTAGAATAGGTGTTAGCTCTTCTCTAAATTTTTGGTAGAATTCAGCTGTGAAGCCATCTGGTCCTGGGCTTTTGTTTTTTGGAAGATTTTGTTTTTTGTAGATATAATGGAATTTTCTACATAAAAGAACACGTCACCTACATTAAACAGTTTAATTTCTTCCTTTCCAATCTTGAAACATTTTTAGAAAAAGTCTTATTGCTCTAGATAGAAACTGCAGGGCCGTGCTGTATAGAAGATGTAATGAGAGCAGATAGCCATGTCTTGTTCCTGATACTTGAGGGAAATCGTTTAGTTTTTCACCATTGAGTATGTGTTAGCAGTAATCTTCTTCATTAGTGTCCCTTATCCAGTTGAGAAAGTTTCCTCCTTTTCCTAATTTGCTGAGAGATTTTTCAGGATGGATATTGGATTCTGACAAAATACCATCTGTATCTACTGACATGATCATGTGTTTTTATCCTTCCTTCTATTAATGTTTTTTATTACATTGATGTTTTTGTTGGTTAGATCAATCTTGCCTTCCTGGGATAAATTCCATGTGGTTGTGTTACATGACCCTTTTTATATAAATAGATCACGAAATTTGATACGTTAGGATTTTCCTGAGAATGTCTGCATCAATTTTCCTAAAGATGCAAAAATATGTATAAAATATTCATAAAATATTGGTTTGTAGTTTTCTTTCCTTGTGGTGTCTTTGTGTGGTCTTGGTATCACTCACACAGGCTTCACAGAATGAGGCAGAAAGAAACCATTCCTGTCTCTGTTACTTTTTTGGAACAGTTTGTGAAGGATAGCTATTAATTCATCTTTAGAGGTTTGGTAGAATTCAGCAGTGAAGACATTAGGGCATGGACCTTCATTTCCGGGAAGATTTTTGGTTAATAACTCAATCTCTCCAATTGTTAAGTCTATCCAAATTTTCTGTTCCTTCTAGAGTCCATTTGGTAGCTTTGTCCTTCTAAGAATTTGTCTATTTCAATTTGCTAGCATACTACTCTTCACAGAATCCCCATAATCCTTTTATCTGCAAGGTCAGAAGTGACGTTTCCTTTTCATTTATGGTTTTAGTAATTTGAGTCTTCTCTCTTTTTTGCTTTGTCAGCTACTTAAAAGTTTGTCCATTTTGTTCATCTTTTCAAGAAACTAGCTTTTAGCTTTGTGGGGTTTTTAATATATTTTTTATTCTTCATTTCATTTATTTCCACTCTTATCTTTTTCTTTCTTTCCTTTTGCTTGCTTTTGTTTTGGCTTGCTCCTCTTTTTCAGTTTCCTGTCGTGAATGGCTAATTTATTTATTTAAATTCTTTCTTCTACTTCGTTCGATATAGATGCATAAAGGTGTAAATTCCGGCCTAAACACCACCCTGTGCGTGTTTTGGCGTACGTTTTCAATGCTGTAAGCAGGTAGCTTATAACTATGCCTTCACCTTCATTTTCTTCTTACGCAGAGTCTCAAGGTCAGTCAGAGGTGAGGAATCATGGCTTTCTCAGCTCCTTCTTGAACATGAGCAGAGCATCGCACCAGCGCAGCACTTTCTAGATTCCCTGGAACATGCTGAACCTTTGTAACACAGGCATCTCGTTCTATATTTTCCCTTTGAAATTTTTTGGTAAGGGTCTTAGTATCTCCAACTTATTGCCTCATGCCCCTGCAGTGGGAAACAACTGACACTCCTTGTTTCTGGCAAATGTCCTAGAATAATAAGGCTATTCACACAGAGTAAGCTGTGATGAGGGTCAAATAAAGACTAACTTTGCTAACAGAGCTTTTCAAGGAGTTAAAGGTCAAAGAGTGACAATTATCTGGGGAAGGAAAGAGTAGGAGTGTCGAATCCATTCTGTCCCTCTCCACCAGTGGCTACCAGGCTTCTGATTTTCACATCTATTGTAGTTGTGAAGCCAGTGGTTTCTAAGACTATCCTGGAACTTGGGGGAGAGACATAGGAATAGGGCACGTTAAGAGCCACAAAGCTTATTGTTCTGACGCTTAACCATTTCTCTTGAATAAACAGTCCTAGAATATTGCAACCCTTTCGTTCATTTCTAGAGTTCTGAATAAGTTGATTTTGACAATTTTGTTGGCGTTGTTCTCTTGCTTTGGGGCTTCCCTGCTAGTTCAGATGGTAAAGAATCCACCTGCAATGCAGGAGATCTGGGTTCAATTCATGGATTGAGAAGATTTCCTGGAGAAGAAAATGACAACCCACTCCAGTATTCTTGCCTGGTGAACTCCATGGACAGAGGAACCTGGCAGCCTACAGTACATGGGGTCACAAAGAGTTGGACACAACTGATCTACTAATACTCACACTAACATATTCTCTTGCTTTTGTGAATGAGCAGATTTTCATAGGTTCTTACTCCACCATTGTGAAAATGTTTCCAAACAAGTGCATTTTTAGATTAATATTTTATATATATGTATAATAAATACAGAGTATTTCAGGGTGCTATATTTCATTGTTTCTTTTCAATTAATTGCATTTTGATCATGTGTCAAATTTTAAATTATAGAAGCAAGATTAAAAAGTTAAAGGGAGGGACTTCCCTGGTGGTCCACACTACCAATGCAGGAGGCCTGCGTTCAGTCCTTGATCAGGGAACTAAATCCTACATGTTGTAACTAAGAGTTCAAATGCCCCAACTAAAGATCTCACATGCTACAACAAAGATCAAAGATTTCATGTGCTGCAACTAACATCCAGCACAGCCAAATAAATAAATATTAAAAAAAAAGTCAGAGTGAAAAATAATTTGGTTCTTTTCTCAGAAGTTTCAACACAAAACTATATATGACCCAGGAATTCCACTCCTAGGAAATACATATCCAAAAGAATTGAAAGCAGAAACTCAAACAGATACAGGAACATCTCAGAGATGTCATGAGTTCAGTTTTGGACCACCACAATAAAATGAATATTGTATTAGAGCAAATAATCATAATGAAGTAAGTCACAATTTGTTTGGCTGGAAAGCTAAGATCCTGCAAGCTGTATGGTGTACCAAAATAAACAAACAAACAAATAAATAAAAATAATATGTGTCCAAGATAACACAACCAGTAAGTGAAAAAGCTGAGGCTTAAACTCAGGTCTAGCTGTAAAGCATTCAATACAATCCTTCACAGTACTCATCTCAGAAAACCGACAGTAAGTCATTTCACTTAATTCACGTGATGTAAAAATTATAGAACTTTATGAGACAAAAACTGATTTCAAAAAGTCAAACAATGTTAACCTAACTCATTAATTTGAATAATTCTTGGGGTAGGAAGAAATGGGCAAAGACCAGTCACAGAGAATACCTTCCTAAACTTCTTCTACCTCCTCAATCTTCTGCAGCTGGAAAATAATTTTGATTGAAGTTCTAAAGTTACTTTCCCATCACGCTTCATTTATACTGAAATTGTACAATGGCAAGTATAAAAGTTCTTAAACTACAAGACGGTTAAAGTGACACTTATGTAGATGAGTGGCTCCTTTCCAGGAGCTTAACTTTCTCCTTAAAACATTTTAATGAGCCACATGGTACCAGATAGCACCAACTAAGAACTGTCACTATTGTCTCTTCTCTCTTTAGTTCTTCCCCTCTTTCTTTGTCTTGGAAGTGTTAATAGCCTTTGACTCTTTTCTCCCTGTGTAGCCTATGTCATATCCTACTGTGAGTCCATCTGCTGTATTTGAGTACAACTTTAGGGACAAGGAAACATTCATGGGCTCAAAAACCATACGCTGGTAGGATTTTTGTTTCTGTTTTGTTAATAAACACAACAGGGAAAGAAAAATGAAGAAAAAAATCTGAATCGTCTTTGTAAATCCTGACTAGAGAAATGTTTAGTGTTACAATTTTGTTTTTATTATCTTGAAAATTTTTTTTTAATTTATTTGGCTGCACCAGGTCTTAGTTGAAGCACACAGGACCACCAGGGAAGTCCCCAGGGTTTTGATTTAAAAATGGAAATATACTTTATGTTTTGAGGACTTAGATCATAAAAGACATTGGAATGCCAAAGAAGGAAAGAATATGGGAGCGATGTTCTGACTTCTGACTTCTATCATCAGAAGAAAGCCTGTCCGGGGTTGCAGACACGACACAGGTCATGAAAAATGAAGGGGTTTGTCAAAACAAACTTTTGCCCCCAAATGAACAGGCTAACAGGAAAATTAAAAGTTCTTTCCTAGATGGGGCTTTGAAAACGGTCATTCCTCAGCAGACACTGGATGCTTCCAGACCTTTCGGACAAATCCTAAATTCTGTACAAGAAACTCCTTCCTGATTTCCCTTCTAAGGAAGTTATCCTGAGATCAGATTAGTCTGGGTCGTCTGGTGGTCTCATCTAATATGCTTGAAAAAAAATAGAAGGAAGTAGGCCATTCTGAGACTAAAAAGGAGAAGGCAATGGCAACCCACTCCAGTACTCTTGCCTGGAAAATTCCAAGGATGGGGGAGCCTAGTAGGCTGCAGTCCATGGCCTTGCAAAGAGGTGGACACGACTGAGCGACTTCACTGTCTTTCTTTCTATAGTTCCTTTTGGAGAAGGAAATGGCAACCCACTCCAGTGTTCTTGCCTGGAGAATCCCATAGACAGAGGGGCCTGGTGGGGCTGCGGTCTATGGGGTTGCAAAGAGTCAGACACGACTAAGCCACACACACACACACACACACACCCACCCACACACACACACACACACACACACACACGACTAAAAAAATAACTTGAGTGTTACAGACCGTATTTTACCTTTCAAGTGCAACAGCGACACCTAGTGGAAAAGATCCTTCACTAACTAGCGCTTTTGTTCGGTCGCCAAGTCCTGTCCGACGCTGTGACCCCGCAGGCTGCAGGTTCCTTTGTTCTTCACTGTCTCCTGGAGTTCGCTCAGATTCACGCTTACTGAGGCGGTGATTTTAACGTTTTCTATTTCTGTCTTTAAGGAAAAATACACTATAAAATATTTATACCTTAATAAATGTTTTAATAAATAAATGTTTTCTTCCCCGTAGATTCACTCAGGTCAGTGGCCACTGATAAAAAAAATTTATCATATATATATACTAAAAAGGTTCTCAGCGACTTGTGTGACCAGGGCCTTGGGTCCCCCAGAGAGTTGTTCCACAGGATATCAGGTAATCTCTCACACCTACAGAACTCACCTGGGTGAGGGACCAAGACCTATTTTTCTCCTTCCCATGAGAGAACTCTGATGGGGCGTTCTGATAGTAGCCACACTTGGGAGGAGGTGCTGATCATAGTGGAATAATACCACTCAGAGGCCAGGGCTGGAATCTTGTTAGAGTCCAGAATGGGAAAAAAAGAAAAAAAAAAATTGAAGTATGAGTTCTAGGTAAGATTGCCACGCAAGGAAGAAATATTTCTTAATTCTGTATTTTAATAGACTAACCTAGGGGAAATATAAGTCAAGAAAGCAAGCAAACCATCGGTAAGTTCTAAATTGCTCTATGTTCTCCTTCAGGTTTAATCTTGTTAAGAAGTCCTAGAGAATTGCCCGGACCGTCTCCAAAGGTCAGGACTGGTCCTAATGTATGAAAAGACCTGATTCTGATGGCTGAAGAAAGCTCCCCCTCGTTTAGTGTCTACTACAAGCAAGGCATCATGCTAAGATTTTATGCACATCAAATCAGACTGTATTTAATACATACAGTCCTGAAGTGTAGGCATTTAAAACTATCTTTATATATAAGAAAAATGAGGCTCCAGGCTGTATAACTTAAGCAGCAGAATCAGAGATCAAATCTCAGTTATTTCAGTTCTAAATCCCATTATCTGTTCAATGTGTTTTGCCTTCAGCCATACAGATAGGAGAAAAAGAAACTGGAAACTATTCTTCATCTCTTCTCTAGAAATCTGATGGAACAATTTTACTGTTATCCTAAATTGAAAAATAACATTTCCTCCCCCTGCTTCGTATGGTCAAATTTGGTATATTATATATATTTTTAACTTCAGGGGAGATTCACAATGATGCTGCTTCACTAGAACTTAAAAAATATCATCAAGGGGCTTCCCTGGTGGCTCAGTGGTAAAGAATCCACCTGTCAGAGCAGGAGACACGAGTTCAATCCCTGGTCCGGGAAGATCCCACATGCCTCGGAGCAGCTAAGCCACCGCACCACAACTATTGAGCCTGTGCTCTAGAGCTCAGAGAGCCGCAACTACTGAGCCATGTGCCACAACTATCGAAGCCCAGTCACCGAGAGTCTGTACTCTGCAACAAGAGAAGCCGTGCAATGAGAAGCCTGCACACCACAACTAGAAAGTGACCCCTGCTCACTGCAACTAGAGAAAAGCCCGTGCAGCAACAAAGACCTAGCACAGCCAAAAATAAAAATAACAACTAAGTATTTTTTAAAAATCATCAAAATTTGGTTTGCCTTAGTAGATGGATGAGAGTACAACTACTGGACCAAGTTGCTTAGCTTTCAGTCCTGGCTCACCTTTTTATTTGCTGCATGACCTTGGCAAGTTACTTATGTGGGCCTCAGCTTCTTCATTTATAAATGGAATGTGGTATGTGCTTAGTCAGGTCTCACTCTTTGTGACCGCATGGGCTAGAGCCCGCCAAGCTCCTCTGTCCATGGGATTCTCCAGGCAAGAATACTGGAGTGGGTAGCCATTCCTTTCTCCAGCAGATCTTCTGGCCTCAGGGATTGAACCTGGGTCTTCTGCACTGCAGGCTGATTGTCCACCATCTGAGCCACCAGGGAAGCCTGTATAAATGGAAATAATAAAATTAATTTCATAGATTGTTGTGAGGACTAATTAAAGTGCTTAAGACAGTGCCTGGCACTTAACAAGAGTGCAGTATCATTATTATTGTCAATATTATTTCTAATATACTAAAAAGTAACAAGTTATTACATGCAATTATGTAACAACTTTGAGGTATAATTTACATAAATTCATCCATTTAAAATTTTTTCTCTAATTAAAAAAATTTTTTTTGATGTGGACCACTTTTAAAGTCTTTATTGAATTTGTTATAATATTGCTTCTGTTTTATATGTTTTATTTTTTCATGGGATCTTAGCTCCCTTACCAGGGATTGAACCTGTACACCCTGCATTGGAAGACAAAGTCTTAACCACTGGACTGCAAGGGAAGTCCAAAATTCACCCATTTTTAACAGGACAATTTAATGATTTTTAGGCAGTGTACTAAATATTTCAACAATCACAATTCAGTTTTAGAATATTTCCATCACCCTAAAAATTCCCCTTGTCCCCTTTGATATATACCAGCCCCATCCTCAGCCCTAGGCAATCATGGATCTGCTCTGTCTGTAAATTTGCCTTCCTTAAACATTTCACATAAATGGAATCATACAACATGCAGTCTTTGTGTTTCTTTCACATAGCATGATGTTTCTGAGGTTTAGCCATGCTATAGCATGTATCAGTAGACTGTTCACTGCTGAATAGTATTCCATCATCTGGATACACATATCATGTTTACCCATTCACCAACTGATGAATTTTCAGGTGGTTTCCATGCTTTGGCTATTCTGAATAATGTTGTTATGAACATTCACATGCCGGTCTTTGTATGAACCAATGTTTTCAGCTTTCTAGGTAATATCTAGGAGTGGAATTATTGGATTATATGGTAAATTTGTTTAAATTTCTAAGTAACTGCCAAGTATACCAATTCTTCTACTCATTTTTAATTGGTTTGTTTGGCCTCTTTTTAATGAGTTGTGTAAAATAAGTCTAAATAAACTTATAAGGATTATTTTACTTCATATATTTGGAGCTCTTTTGTTAAATGCATATATGTTTATAATTATCTTCCTGATGGACCAATCATTTTATCATTATAGCATATCTACTTTCCTCTTACAGTAACTTATTTTGGTCTTAAAGTCTATCAGACAAAATATTTTTTCTGATATTATAGCCATTCCAATTTTCTGACAGCCACTTTTTGCATCATTTTACTTTCAATCTATTAAATCTATGAATTCAAAATGTATGTCTTATAGACAGTATGTAGTTGGATCTAATTTCTTTATTTTATATCTACTCTCTAATTGAAGTGCTTAATCCATACATTTAATGTTCTTGCTTGGTTAGATTTATGCCTGCTATTTTCCGATTTGTATCTTTATGTCTTGTGTCATCTTTGGTCCTCTGTTCCAACTTTACTGCCTTCTTTTGCATTAAACCAATACTCTTCAGTGGGCCAGTTTAATTCATTTGTTCATTTTTAAGCTATTTTTTGAGCTTTTTCTTACTGGTCACTCTAGGGAATATGGTATGTATCTTTATCACAATCTGCTTCAGGCTTCAACTGACCAAGTCTAGTAAAATGTGCAAACTTGATCTAATATGCTGCCATCTCCTCCCTCCCGCTTCAATGAAAAGATTAGATTAAGATAGACGCTTTCAAAGATCCCAAATATTTTAAAGAGATAGAAAGTAAAAAAAGGAAAAGAAACACAGTCTCAGGAAAAGGATACACATGAGCAAAGGCATGAATCAAAAAACAGCCTATTTATTGGCATATAATGCAATAGAGACAAGAAACATAACAAAGGCCAGATCATGAAGGACCTTGTTAAATCAATAGGGGAAGGGTTGGTAGAGCACACCTTATTTTAAAATATAGAGGGTTACAGTCACATTTGCATCCATTCAGAGCACTTGAACAGCAATGCAGAGGATCAGTTTCAGGAAGACACAACTGGAACAAAGTTCTCTATAATCCTCCTTCTGAGTTTTTCTTGACCTCCGAATGTAGTCTGTGAGTCCTCAGGTGGGATCAAGCCTCTACACATTCATTCCTTAGCTTGTAACCCTCTGAGGTGATAACCCCAACTGCTGTAGTCCCTGTGTAAAAAGTCATCCAATAGGACCTTCCTTAGTCAGAGGTCACCTATTGAGTTTGCACAGAATCACACCAGTATGATGTTTCATATACAGTATGTCTGTTTCATCCCTGCTTCATTTCCTGCTCTCATTTACTGGCTGAATAGTTCCTTCATATTATGGATGAAAAAACAGTAATGAGGGTAATTATGAATGCTTCCAAACGAAATAAGTTTGAGGTGATAACAAATTTCCAGTAGTAGTAAAAATACTGGCTGAGGATTTACAATGTACCAGGCACTATTCTAAGTGCTTTGCATGCATTAACTCATTCGAGTCTCAAAATTTCTGTTGTTCAGTTGCTAAGTCATGTTTGACTCTTTGCGATCACATGGATTGCAGCATGCCAGGCTTCCCTGTCCTTCACTATCTCCTGGAGCTTGCTCAGATTCCTGTCCATTGAGTTGGTGATGCTATCTAACCATCTCATCCTCTGCCACCCCCTTCTCCTTCTGCCATCAGTCTTTCCTGGCATCAAGGTCTTTTCCAAATTTACCTTAAAATTACCTTGGAAGAAACTAGGGTATTTTCCTCATTTCAGATGTATTTACCCAACGTCAGAGAGCAAGAAAGTGGCAGATTTGAATCCACTGAGTCTGAGATGCTGGAATTTTGACTGCTCTGTCTTTAAGCAGAAGCTTGCTGACTAATAGTAAGGGCGGAGTGAGGTGAAGAGTGTCATAGGGTCAAAGCCTGGCTAGGATGAGGTAACTTATGTGAGAATAATAGCTACATTTACTAAACATTTGCTATCTGTCAGGCACTGGACTAAAAATTTCACATACATTAAAAGAGATAATCCATCAAAGCACCTCGCCAAGTATTGAGTACATCATAAATACTCAATTACTATTAATTGTTATGATCACTTTCAATCCTCTCAGCAGTAATATTAGGTGAGTATTACTGTATTCACTTTTCTAATGGAGAAACCAAAGTGTTGTGAGACTAATAAATTACCCAAGGTCAGGTAACAGTAAGTGCTAAAGCCAGCGTGTGAACTCTGATGTGCCTGCATGCTACAGCCCTATCTTTTCTACCATGTTATGCTTTCACTAGGGTACCTACCCTGCCACCTGGAAACTATGTGGTTCTGTGAAACCAAACAGCAAATAAGTTCAACTTAAAAAAATAATCTTGGGAATTCCTTGGCAGACCAGTGGTTAGGGCTTCACGCTTCCACTGAAGGGGTCATGGGTTCAGTCCCTGACTGGGGAACTAAGGTCACCCATGCCACACAATCGGAAAAAAAAAACGGCTAAGCAAACTTAAATAAAGTTTACAAATCAGTAGACTATTAGCTAGGTGAGGTTAAAGCTGATATAATAAGTAATAGCAGAAGCGCAATGAAGGGACTTCCCTGGTGGTCCAATGGCTAAGACTCTGAGCTCCCAAATGCAGGGGAGCTGGTCAGGGAACTACACCCCACATGCCCCAACTAAGACCCAACACAGCCAAATAAATAAATAAAAATAAATATTAAAAAAAAAGAAATGAGATTGGTTTTATTTTTAAATTTTCAAACCAACTTATTTACCAGCTAAAGATCATCTCCCTGGCCTTTCTCTTTACAAGTTCCACCTAGAAATTTCCAGGTGCTAATAAAAATGGAGAGAAACTCCAAGCTAGAATAGTGATGATCATGAGTTAAAATCAAATGGCCCTCAAGGATCAGAACCGGATATTTGCATAAGGGGTCCGAATAGAAAAGCCCATGGGAATAGAGGACCTGAGGCCACCACCGCATACACAAACACTGGAGCAGGTCAGGATGGAAACGAGCTCTCTGCAGAAAGCTGGCCCCGGGAAAAGGCTGTTCTGCCTGTGAGACAAGGAGAAAACCTCCACCTGCCAGTGTGTGGAGAGACATGCATAGAAGCAGGCTAACAGGCTATGCTACAGGCAGAAGAGTCATCAAGAGACTCTCTGAACCCCAAGTCTCTGCAGGCAGTGGCTGTAGGTACACATGCTCACGGGGGCTTCCCAGGTGGAGCCAGTGGTGAAGACTCTGCCTGCCAATGCGAGAGACACAAGATACTCAGGTTCAATCCTTGGGTCAGGAAGACTCCCTGGAGGAGGAAATGGCAACCCACTCCAGTATTCTTGCCTGGAGAATCCCACAGACAGAGGAGCCTGGTGGGCTACACAAAGAGTCGGACACAACTGAAGCGACTGAGCACGCAAGGTGACAAAATCCAAATCAGAAATAACTCAATAAGGACATCTTAGTAAGCCAGAGTACATAGAAATCACACAGTAAATAACTCTAAGGATGAACTCAGAATCAAAAATTAGACGGAAAACGATAATATCAGAGAAGATCAGTAGGTCCAACAAATAACACATATAACAAATAGCCAGACACTGAGGTGCCCGAGCTACATTAAAGTCTAGTTATGTTCTTCTCAGAAAAGAAGTGAAACGCTAAGGAGGGGGGAAAAAAGACATGTCAATGAAACTTCAGCTATCAAGAAGAAATACAGGGAATTTTATTCGAGCTAAATAGAGGATTATAACCCTGGAAGCAGATTCACAGAAAACTTTGAAAACTGTTCCATTTGTTAGAAGTTGAAGGCGTGTCATATACATTTTTGAGACAAAAGGCTTTACATCAAAATGATATGCTGACATTCCACATAAACTTCACCAAGCATACATAGCCAGGGTAGCACATAAAGCAAGCAGCACGTGACCATGGCTCCCTACAGAGCTGAGAAAGGACACTATTCTTCTAAGAAGATAAACTGCTAGCATCCCATCTTTGAGGAACCCTGGTTAGTGTGTATGCAAATGCACACTGCACAGTGGGGAAGGGCCAAACCAAACACAGAGAGACATTTATGTTTAATTTTTTCTTGTCCTGCTATAAAATATAAATAGTATTTCATCAGACATTATGAAAAAAAAAAGAGGTAACAAGAGATGTGAAAAAAATCATCCAGAAGGTGGCGCAGAGGAAAAAAAACACAATATATCAAAGAATATCTAAGAAATATGAAAAACAGAATGAGAAGCTCCAATATAAACCCAGTAAGAACTTCAGGGGGAGGAAGTAGAGAGAATGAGAGAAAAGCAATATCCAAAAAGGTGACAGAGGAGAATTCTCCTAAACATGAATCCTAAGATTGAAAAACAACAAAGAATCTTCAATAGGAACAAATCAACAGGAAGGCACACTGAAGTTAAACTGTAGAAATCAAAAGTAATGAGGGAATTCCCTGGTGGCCCAGTGATTAGGACTCTGTACTCTCACTTCCGAGGGACTGGGTTTAATCCCTGGCTGGCTAACAGATAACTAAAAAAAGAACAATTAGACTGACGTGCACTTATCATCAGCAGGCTTTTATTAGCAATTATAAGATCTAGAAATACATGGAGTGTTAAGAGAAACAAAGCTCACTGAAGTTAGATCTCACACTCTCAGACATCTGAAAGGGGAATAGCTATTAAATACCTCCTGCCCTTTATCATAATTTGCTGGACAGCAGAGTTTGAAGAGGTCCAGCGAGAACAAAGTTTCCATTGAGAAGAAAGTGGCAAAATAAGGTTATTATATCTTTATGTTGCTCTTTGAAAAACTGTGGTAGTTCTTTCTGCAAAGGGCCAGAGACCTCTGCAAAATGTCAAATCACATTTAATAGAACTGCATGATCCCCTTACACACGTTTCATATATCAGCTTCTCCCTTATTTAATACTATTCGTTCACCCTCATCACCTATTGATTAGGAACTTAAACACCTTAGAAATACTTCCATACATTTCCTTTGGTTTTCCAAAACACTTTGCCTCAAAATGGAAACACCTATATTGCTTTTTCTGATTATAAAAGACACTCATTATGGGAGGACAAAAAATAAATCAGAAATGTACATGGAGTGGTCAAGCTTGATCACATCATAAAATCAGATATACAAAAACACAGCCTTTGTTATTTTCTGCGTAAGGACTGACTGGCTCACTCTTCCTCTACAGTTGCCATTTCACAGAGGGAGGTTGCATGTGGGATAAGAATGTAAACCTGCCGGTTAAAGGCATCTCAGTTCCCTCCTGTTTCATCATCCATTTCAGGTAAGTGTTTGAGGGCAACCCTCTGAATCCACTCCTAAACTCTTAGAATTTAACTCTCCTATAAGATTTTATAGGCGAACAGAATGATCTCTGTTCATTTCCAAGGCAAACCTTTCAATATCACAGTTGAACAGTTCAACTTCTGAAGTCCCCTTTTCATCATAGGGTACTGGGATGCCAAAGTAGGAAGTCAAGAGATCCCTGGAGTAACAAACAAGTTTGGCCTTGGAGTACAGAATGAAGCAGGGCAATGGCTAATAGAGTTTTGCCAAGAGAACACACTGGTCATAACAAACACCCTCTTCCAACAACACAAGAGACGACTCGACACATGGACATCACCAAAAGCTCAATACCGAAATCAGATCGATTATATTCTTTGCAGTCGAAGATGGAGAAGCTGTATACAGTCAGCAAAAACAAGACTGGGAGCTGACTGTGGCTCAGATCATGAACTCCTTATTGCCAAATTCAGGCTTAAATTGAAGAAAGTAGGGGAAACTACTAGGCCATTCAGGTATGACCTAAATCAAATCCCTTAAGATTATACAGTGGAAGTGACAAATAGATACAAGGGATTAGATCTGACAGACAGAGTGCCTGATGAACTATGGACAGAGGTTTGTGACATTGTACAGGAGACAGGGAGCAAGACCATCCCCAAGAAAAAGAAATGCAAAAAGGCGAAATGGTTGTCTGAGGAGACCTTACAAATAGCTGAGAAAAGAAGAGAGGCAAAAGGCAAAGGAGAAAAGGAAAGATATATCCATCTGAATGCAGAGTTCCAAAGAATAACAAGGAGAGGTAAGATAGCCTTCCCAAATGATCAATGCAAAGAAACAGAGGAAAACAATAGAATGGGAAAGACTAGAGATCTCGTCAAGAAAATTAGAGATACCAAGGGAACACTTCATGCAAAGAAGGGCACAATAAAGAACAAAAAACGATATGGACCTAAAAGAAGCAGAAGATATTAAGAAGGGATGACAAAAATACACAGAACTATACAAAAGAGATCTTCATGACCCAGATAAGTCTTCAGTATTTTTACATTCTATTTTATCCTGTATATTGGCTTATTAATTATATCTCTATTCTGAATTTGGCATTTTTTATTTATCTCAATCTATCTTCAAATAATATTAATAATATTTTATCTATTATTAATATTAGTAATATATGTTGGCATAAAAAATTCCTATTTTTACATGATCTCCTTCAAAGTGCTGTCTACTTGATAGCAGGTAGAATTGGTTATTAACAAAATAGCCCTTTGATTTCTTTCTATTTGAACCAATCCAAAGACCCATAATGCAAAATTCTCTTTAATACTAATTATTTTGCCATCAATAGTACTAGTCTTTATAACCTGGCATTTTCATAATCGTAATCAAACTAAGAGACAAAGAGAAGATTTGTGTTGAGGAATGTGTGCTATTAATAGCAAATGTTGGAGTTCAAAGTCATGCATGCAGCTGTCCTAATTGAACTATGAACTTAAACTGTAACTGTGCTAACCTTCTAGGATCAGACACATTTACAAAAGACTGTCATCTTCTAAGGGTTATGTAGTAATTTCTCTGATTTACGTTCCAGAGTTGTTATCATTTGGATACTCCTGTTAATTAGGAAGGTAGACATTTTCATTTAATTGTGATATGGAATTCATTAATCATTTGCTAACACCTTAATCAAGAGGAACAAATATTTTAATCAACATTCATTTAAAGCTTCCAGTGAACCAGATGCTGTTTAAAAGAAAAACAATACGCTGATAGAATTCAGAGGGCTCCTTCCTCTTCGGTGTGCTTACAAAGTTACTGAATGTACTCTGAAGGCTTTCAATGGTAAAGGGAAAGTACTAGGTGCTCTTCTGAGTGTGTTAAGTGAGAGCACAGGGTCTTAATCTGCGCAACACATACAAAGGCTATTAGAGTACCTGATCTAAAATACTGGCAGGTTCCCCCTCCTATCTTGAAGCTTCTTGGAGACACTGACCGTGTCATGTCATTAACTTTTGTAAGTCTGCCAGTGTCTAACGTGTGACCTTACATTTGGCAAGTGGTCAACAAATGTTTGTTGAATAAATTCATCTTTATTTAGTAAATTTTTCTGTAAATAGAGTAACTCAGGAAACAGGAAAAACTCAGGACCTCATGGACTTTCACATTCAGGAGATTACTGTTGCCGTTTTAATTTCTACTATTAATACTAACACAATCATTTAAACTCACATACCAGATTTAATTGGTTAAAATGTTCTGTTTGTCTTCAGTTTCCTAAACCGTCAGGTGAGGGAGAAATCTCAACAGTTGAACAGCTGTGTTACCCACAGCTAGTCAGACAAATACAAAGCATTAATAATTTTATTATAGTTGTTAGAGTCGATGAGTGGGCAGAGTTGTTAATTTTATAATCATGTTGCAAAAACAAGTGTGCTCAGCTCAAACAAAAAAATTCTTCAGAAGGATAATCACAAACAAGCACAGGCCAGATTTCCCTGGTGGTACAGTGGAGAAGAATCCTCCTGTAGCCCCTGCTTGCCACGGTTAGAGAAAGCCCATGCACAGCAATGAAGACTCAGTACAGCCAAAAAAATTAAAAGCTTACAAACGACCACAGGCCAGTGCATTGGAATCTGCACTTTTCATTTATCTATAAAACTGAAGTCTGTTGCTTTAGATCCCACAATTTGCTCTTTACAACATATTGAAACTAGATAGATTATTTTAAAAATGCCAAATAGTAACTGCTAGTAGGTAGCTTGATGGTGATAAAAAGTACAGCTTCTAGAATTAAAATTAGTAAGTAGTAAAACTGGCAGAAACAAAGACCAAGAAGTGAGAGAATTCATAGTGTGTTTCAGTATTAGTGAGTGGATCAGTGTGTCTACAACAGATGCTGTGATGGAATACAAGACAAGAACGGTCAACTGGGGTCAAACTAGGGAGGGCCTTGAATCTTCCCCGGAGTGGCTGTACATCAGACTACGGTGAATAGGAAGCCTTGATGCTGTTTGAGTAGGGATCTGGTTGATATAAACCACATTTGGATGACAGTTTCTTAATGATGTCAAGCAGAGATGAGGTAAGTGGGTAATCCTTACTCTCACAGACTATTAAATTAAATGAATAATTTCTATTTTACTTTATACTATGAAACATATCATAAATACAGAGGTAAAATACAAGGACATGCAGCTTGAATAATAAACACCAACTTTTAAACTTCTAAAATATTTTTTGGTTCCTAATTACATATTCTTGAGTTACATTTTTTTAGTTTTGCCTGTCCCTGACTTTATATAATGGAGTCATACTCTAAGTACTTTTCTTTGCTAGCTTTATTTCCCTGGTCAACATTTTTGAGATTCTCATCCATATTAATGCCTATAGCTGTAGTCCATCCTTTCACTGCTGTATAGTATTCCACTGTTTGAGTACACCACAGTTTTATCCATTGGTATTCCCAGTTCTTTGCTATTATGAATAGTACAGCTAAGAATCTCTTGCATAGGCCCACTGGTGAATGTAAAAATTGCTCTTTAGGGTAAATATCTAGGAGTAGAATTGGTAGGTCATTAGAAATGGTATTTTCAACTTATGAGGCAATAAAAATTGTTACCCTAAGTCTTGAGCAAATTTACAGTCTCGTAAGGACTTCCCAGGTGGCGCTAGTGGTAAAGAACCTACCTCCCAAATGCAGGAGATATAAGAAATGCAGGTTGTCCCTGGCTCAGGAAGACCCTCTCTAGGAGGGCATGGCAATCCACTCCAGTATTCTTGCCTGGAGAATTCTATGACAGAGGAGCCTGGTGGGCTACAGTCCACGGGGTCACAGAGTTGGACATGAGTGAGCATGCAAGCAGGCAAGAAGTGTATGGGGGTTTCTATGGCTCTGTTTCCTCCCAACATCAAAAAACTGACCAATTTTCAAGTTTCTTTTTGCAAGTTTGGTAGATAAGAAATGGTATCTCATTGGTTTGTATTTCTCTGATCACTAATGAAGTTGAGAATTTTTTCACATGCTTTCTTGGCCATAAATGCTCTCCCTTCTAAGATTGTGTTGCTGTTCAGTCACTAAGTCATGTCTGCCTGTTTCACAATGCTATGGACTACACACACCAGCCAGAATGGTCATCATAAAAAAACCTACAAACAATAAATTCTGGAGAGGATATGGAGAAAAGGAAACCCTCTTGCATTGTTTGTGGGGAAGTAAGTTGATACAGCCACTATGCAGAACAGTATGGAGATTCCTTAAAAAACTGTGACTAGAACTACCATGTGTGTGTGTGCGTGCTCAGTCATGTCTGATTCTGTGATCTCATGGACTGCAGCCGCCAGGCTCCCCTGTCCATGGTATTTTCCAGGAAAGAACACTGGAGTAGGTCACCATTTCCTTCTCCAGAGGATCTTCCCAACCCAGGGATCGAACCCATATCTCCTGCATTGGGAGTTTGATTCTCTACCATTGAGCCATCAAGAAAGCCCCACTTCCGAGACATGATATGATTATTTCATATAGCTAAGATTAGATGTGAAATATCTAATTATATCATTTGCCCACCTTCCAGTTGGTTTATATTTCTTTATTGATCTGCCAGGTCACATCTGTTTTATATCAAGTTTTCATTTATCCATGGGTCTGTTTCTAGCATCTGTTTTCTTAATTCATTTTTAATTTATTTGACTATTTAAGACTTATAAACTACAAAATGACTTTTAAAGAAAGCATCAATAAAGGAATTTATACATGGGATTCTTTTTTTTAATTTACAAGAGATTTTTGAAAACAGTAATCACTGAGGATTAGCGTGTCACCAGAGAGAATCCAAAGAGCTGAAAGAATGTACAGCACAGCCTCCAAACATGCACAAGGTAGGGGAGGTTAGCTTTACTGAGCACTTTATAGGTGCTTTTCACATGATGTATTTCTTACATCAAGATCTTGGGGTTGGGCTTCCCTGGTGGCTAAGTGGTAAAGAACCTGCCTGCCAATGCAGGAGATTCTTGATCAGGGAAGATCCCACACGCTGGGGAGAAACTAATAGTCCGGGAAGATCCCACACGCTGCGGAGAAACTAATAGTCACAACTATTGAGCCTGTGCTCTATAGCCTGGGAGCCGCAGCTACTGAGCCCATGTGCCTGCAACTACTGAAGCTGGCTCCACAAGAGAAGCCACAGCAATGAGCAGCCCCTGCACCACCAGAGAGCAGTCCCCTGCTTTCCACAACTAGGAAATGCTCACGCAGCAAGGAAGACCCAGCACAGCCAAAAACAAATAAATGAATAATTGTTTGTTGTTGTTGTCTTTTTTTTTAAAAAAAAAAAAAAAAGGATCTTGGGGTTTAAAGCATTTTTGTAGTATATCCTCTTTCCCTTTAGCATTCCACTATTTTTATTCTCCCACATCACTATGGCATGATAAGATATATCATGAGATAAAATAACTGGATCCGTATTAACCCTAGGATTTTTAATGGCCTGTCTGATCCTCTGTTCTTCGTGTCTCCAGTCACTGAAGTTTTAACCCCTCCCTGTACTCTGGGACCAATCCTGAAAGTGGGAAGTTTAATGCATTAGCGCTGGTCCGTTTCCTACAACTAAAGCGTGTCCCACTCTAATTTTGTTGGACAGGAATGACAATGAGATTCTGTAACCTCCTAAACCTCATTGCAAGTTAACACAGCTTTGCTAGTTTTTCTATGACTGTGCTCTTTCAAGAGACCAAAATCCTGCCCTGAAACCCAGGCGAGTGATATGGACCCTGTACTCTGCTCCTCAAGGCCTTAACAACTAGAAATCCCAAGTGACCTTCTTAGCTAGCATGTTTGCTTTTTCTACACTGCTTTCTGAGACAGAGGCTGACCCCTGGCTTTTTAGGCCACAAGCTAAGGCCCTTGGCTCTTCTCTCTTTGTTCTGGTTGCTAGGAATCTGAAAAATAATTTTATGCTTGGTTGTTACAGCTTTGTTTTGAGTAACAAGTGTGCAAAAAGTTTCCTAATATATTTTCATCTATTTGAGTCAGTTCAGTTCAGTAGCTCAGTCATGTCCAACTTTTTGCAACCCCATGAACACATCAGGCCTCCCTGTCCATCACCAACTCCCGGAGTCTACCCAAACCCATGTCCATTGAGTCAGTGATGCCATTCAACCACCTCCTCTTCTGTCGTCCCCTTCTTCTCCTGCCTCCAATCTTTCCCAGCATCAGGATTTTTTCAAATGAGTCAGCTCTTTGCCTCAGGTGGCCAAAGTATTGGAGTTTCAGCTTCAACATCAGTCCTTCCAATGAATACCCAGGACTGATCTCGTTTATGATGGACTGACTGAATCTTCTTGCAGTCCAAGGGACTCTCAAGAGTCTTCTCCAACACCACAGTTCAAAAGCATCAATTCTTCAGTGCTCAGCTTTCTTTATAGTCCAACTCTCACATTCATACGCGACCACTGGAAAAACCAGAGCCTTGACTAGACGGACCTTTGTTGGCAAAGTAATGTCTCTGCTTTTTAATATGCTGTCTAGGTTGGTCATAACTTTCCTTCCAAGGAGTAAGTGTCTTTTAATTTCATGGCTGCAATCACCATCTGCAGTGATTTTGGAGCCCCAAAAATAAAGTCAGCCACTGTTTCCACTGTTTCCCCATCTATTTGCCATCAAGTGATGGGACTGGGTGCCATGATCTTAGTTTTCTGAATGTTGAGCTTTAAGCCAACTTTTTCACTCTCCTCTTTCACTTTTATCAAGAGGCTCTTTAGTTCTTCTTCACTTTCTGCCATAACTTCTTTGCTATGTACTTTAGAATATGGCAACATAAAAAATTTAAAAAAATTAACAGGACTCTCACCATCAGGAGCTTATGATCCAGCAGGAGAGCAACGTATCAAACATGTTGTGATCAAACAAGCACTGCAAAAGCGAAAGACTCAAAGTAAGCTTACATGAGGACTTAACCTCAGCTAGTTAACATCTATCACGGAATGTTGTTGTTCAGTCGCTAAGTCATGTCCAGTTCTTTGTGATTCCATGGACTGCAGCACGCCAGACTCTCCTGTCCTTCACTATCTCCTGGAATTTGCTCAAATTCATGCCCATTGAGTTGATGATGCTATCCAACCACCTCATCCTCTGCTTCCCCCTTCTCCTTTTGCCATTAATCTTAGCCAGCATCAGGGTCTGATGCTCTAAGCATCAAATGGCCAAAGTATTAGAGCTCAGCTTCAGCATCAGTCCGTCCAGTGAATATTCAGGGTTATTTGCCTTTTAATCTAGGTTTTCCAGGTGGTGCTAGTAGAACCCGCCTGCCAATGCAAGAGACGTAGGAGACGTGGGTTGGATCCCTGGATTGGGAAGATCCCCTAGAGGAGACCATGGCAACCCATTCCAGCATTCTTGCCTGGAAAATCGCATGGACAGAGGAGCCTGGTGAACATAGCCTATAGGGTCACAAAGAGTCAGACAATACTGAAGCAACTTAGCACACACATATCACACCTTTTATTCTAGGGTTTTTTGGTGTGGCTGGGCCATGGCTTGCGGGGTTGAACCTTGGGCCCTAGAAGCGAAGGCGCTGAGTCTTAATCTCTGGATTGCCAGGGAATTCCCTAAAATAGTTTTTTTTTTGTTGGCCTCTAAAAGCCCTGGGTATTACTTCTTTACAAAAGGCTTCAAAGGGAAAAACCCTTTTATAGGCTTCAAACACGGCTTTACATCATTTTCCTCCAACTCTTTATTTCAAATCTACAGAGAAAAAAAAAAAGGAAATAATTGTGTAATGTATCTATATGTATTCCTTGCCTAGATTCACCACTTGTTAGCATTTTACCAATTCGCTTTTTTCTCTCTCTCACCTTCCGAATCATTTGAAAACAAGTTGCAGGCTCCATGACATTTCACTACTAAGTAGTTCATCGTGTATTCTCCCCCATGTCCACGATGCCGCATTTATGCCCAAGAAATCTATCAGTATAGTCCATTCTAGCCTCCTGAATTGTCCAAAACATGTTGTTGATAGAGTTTTTCCCCAATAAATCTTTTAAAAAGGAAATATTGTGCTAATATAGCCGGCCAACTGGATGACATAAAAGAATGATGAACAAATGTGGGTGTCAGCCAGTTCTTGCTTATTTCACTACTTATTTGTATATCCAATGAGCAGACAGATGAAAATTAAATCAACTCATTTTGCTTCTCTTAAGTAATTTTGACTACAAGTCTAAAAAGCAAAGGTGTAGCTGATTATTCATTTAACTTAGATTTGGAGATAATCTACTCATATGTACACACTACAAATCTGATCTACTTTCAAAACAGAAACAATGACTGTGTTTTTCTTGCACCTTACTACCTCCCTAATTCTTTCTGTTTAGAACATTTAGCCAACACTGATTGGTGTATTAAATATAAACTTATTAATAATGCTTTCTCACATCAGTGAACAAGGTTTCTTTTCTTCACGGACATTAGTGCATGACTCAAGATTAATTTCCGCCCCTTTATCTGTATGCCTGCTAAAAGATGGAGACTATAAAGATTGGAAGTATTTTTGGAGCGCCTTGCTTGAATTCCTAGAACTGTTTACTTATTCCTATGAACAGTGTCTAGAAGGCTAAAAGAAACAGCCAAAAACTCTTCTAATTCAAGCCAGTGGTGCTTGTCTTTGTCCAGGGACAGCTCTCGAGATTATGCTATAGGGTGTGTTTTAGAGAGAGCCTGAGCTTGCTTTCCTCTCACTGTATAGTTCATGGGCTGCCTGACAGTTTTATTTATACTTCCAGCCTTTCCTATACAATTCTATGAAATATAATTTCAAGCAGCAAATGCTAAATTTTTACCTTAAATAGTAAACACAGTCCTCAAAAAAATGAATGCAATATCTAGCATCAAAGACATGTAGAATTTGGTTCTGAAAAACAATACCAAAAATAGAGGGAAAAAAGAATTTACTGTCACTTTTTTTTTTTTTAAATAATTGAGGGAACCCAGCCTATAGATAAATGTAAAACCCTAAGTTACTTGACTTTTTAGTTTTCTAAGGCAATGGTCTCCAAAGTCTGGTGTGTGTCCCGTCACTCAGGGCTACACAAGACAATCCACTGGGTATGGAAAGAAACTACTGAATAAATGTCAATTTATATTTTTATTCCACCCGTAAAAATGTCTGCACTGCATGGTGGTGGTGGTTTAATCACTAAGTTGTGTCTGACTCTTGCGACCCCATGGACTACATGTAGCCCACCAGGCTCCTCTGTCCATGGGATTCTCCAGGCAAGAATAGTGGAGTGGGTTGCCATTTCCTTCTCCAGGGGATCTTCCCGAACCAGGAATTGAACCCAGGTCTCCTGCATTGCAGGCAGATGATTTACCAACTGAGCTATGAGGGAACGTACATTATATACTAGTATAGTGATACATATATTTAATGTAAAAATAAATAATATGCATAAAAGCTTGCAGACCACTTTTTTTTAAGTCAGTATGCTTTGATTAAGTACATTTTGTTTATGTTTTGAGAAAACTCTGAAAAAAAACTTTCTCAAAAGGAATAAACTGAAATGTACAGCTATATACAAAATGTTAAATTATTGCATTTGGACTGCTAACCTTTAAAATAGTCATTACATACTAAAAATCACCATACAGTTTTATGAATATGTTAAAACAATGTCTTATTTAATTTCTGCAAATTGTAAAGATAATTATTGAGAATTTGAAAATGACATGAAAATAAAATGAAGGAAAAATCCAAGAGACAATCATTGCCATTTTATGTATTCTCTCTAATCTTTTTTATATATTTTATATAGATGAAATCATATGTATAAATACATTTTTGATTTGTTGTAAAATATACACATTCATAAATATATAGAAATATTGGATACACAAGATTCATAAATTCATAAGGGTAATTTAATGATTGTGTAACAGCCCATGTTGACATAAATGCCCTTATAAATACTGAAATGAAACTAAAGAGCAAGAATTGGGCACTGATAACATTTCTAGTAAATCCACTGCAGATGGTTTTATGAGACAAGCCTTTCTTTAACGTGCTATTTAGATAGACATGATATTCTGTTGTGGGCTAGCATTAATTTGATTTGTTGTATGAAGAGCTTATTTTAATCTATATTTTTGCTTCTATGATATATATACACACATATATATATATATTTTTTCAGCTTGGTGGTGGTTTCCTCTTTATTGATGTGCCTCCTACCTTCCCCCACAATTTCAGTCACTTCCATCTACCCCCCCAAAAAGAAGGTAGTGAAAAGAAAGGATTGTTGGGGCTCTGAGCCCCTTGGGCAGTTAGAAAGGGAACAGAAACCAAAACAATCACCAGTTGTGACAGAGATTGACAATCAAGAAGTCTAAAGCAGAATGGGAAAGGTGGTAAAGAAAGGGGAAGAAAGAAAGGAGAGGTATTAGAGGCCAACTCCCCCATTAACCCTTGCATTAAGAGGGTCTGGAGGAGAGTCTCAAACATTAGGAAGTGCAGGTCCTGAAGAAGGGAGATGGTGTTTGAACCTCAAGGAGGAGTAGGTCAAGGAAGGGGGGCCACCTCTCTCTTTGTAGAATGGGACCCCCCACCTTAGGAGCAGCAGCTTCGCAGACCATAGACACTTTCATCACTGTAGGCAATGTATAGAAAGAAGTTTTCTTCATGGTGTTCCTGGTACAGCTGACCCGTCGTGGCACTGGTGGGTGGAATGACGTTGTTGACGAAGAAAAACAAGGCATCCTCTGCTCGGAGATGAATTCGCTTCCGGATTAAGAAGTAGAACTGACCAACTGTAAGATCAGAAGGCACCAGGTATTTCTTTTTGTCCAGGTCTCCTATCCGAGCTTTAGGAGCCTTTTCTACTATCACCGGGACCCGATCCGGATATTTCTTTCGGATCTTTTCGCCCTCAGAGCGGCGCTTCTCGAACGGATGCTCCTCTTTATACACGAACTTCATCCTCCCGGGAACCGGGCTGGACAGGGCTGGGCTGAGGGAACCCGGGGGGGGCCGGGACGGGGGGGGGGCCTACACACATATATATTTACATTTGTATGTGGTATATATATATATGTGTGTGTATGTGTGTAGATATATGTAGAGATCACACACACACACACACACACACTTGCCAAAGAGAGATTCTTTAATTCTTTAGGGTCTATTAGACCAGAGCATTTACCAAGGGAATCTCTTTCCAGGAGGTCTGAAGGCACAGTGACTGTACACTGTGGAATCATTACAACTATATTTCTTCCACCAGTGTCCACAAGCTAGAATTTCTGTTAAACAAAGTTAGCCTTCCTGTGTGAGCAACAGAAAAATGGATACATCAAAAGCCAGCTGGAGGTCCAAGGTAAGGAAAGGTTGGAATTATAACATAAATTAAGCCAACAACCTCTGTGAAAGAAAATAAAAGCAGATATCCAAAACAAAGAGGTGCTATTAACAGCAGTCACTGAAAAAACATGTCAAACAAAATAAGCAGCTTAAGTTGTAAAGAATAAAAGAGATTGAAAGCACTCTTTGAAACTTGAAACAACCATTTCTACCACTCTAATCCTTCTTTAGGTCATGTATTCCTATCTTTGGTCATTTACCCCTAAATTACTGAAAACAAATACTTGACAAGAGGCAGCTGAATTAATCTTTTAGCTTTTGGCTGAACTGAGATGAGGCTAGCTGGTTTATCAGCATATTACTGATAAATCTTTAAATAGGTATAAGATTCAGTTAATATCTCAGCCCAAATGTTTGTAAGATAAATAGTGACATAGTTTTATTCCAATAAACATTACGTTCATCGAACAAGCATGACTTAAAAAAAAATTCTTTTCAAGCCACTGGGAGAAAAACTCACAGATCAGAGACATACAACTAACATTTTTATCCTTAATAGTTTCCAACATTTTTAATGTCTGGATATTCCAATAATATCCAAAAATTTTCCAATTTATACTGTTAAATAAATGTGAAATACTAATAGAAAACTGTTAGAGTTATGACCAACTTTCAACTAGAATGTGACTGTAACTAAAAGGGTTAAAAGTAAAAGGAAGGCTTCTCTGGTGGCTCAGTGATAAAGAATTTGCCTGCCAATTCAGAAAAGGCAGGTTCAATCCCTGGGTCAGGAAGATCCTTTGGAGAAGAAATAGCAACCCACTTGCCTGGGAAATGACATGGACAGCGGAGCTTGGCAGGCTACAGTCCATGCGGCTCACAAAAGAGCTGGACATGACTTAGGGACTAAACACTAACAAAAAGTAAAATGAGAAAGTAACAACAAAAAGTAGAAACCTTCACTGTCAAGGTTCTTTTGTTAATGGCATCAAGAATGTTTCTAAAACTTTTTTATAACAGACTCAGAATCATAAGAATATTGCAGTAAAATCTGACACCTTAACAGTCTGTTTAAATTTACTAACAAAAAATTGTAAACATGGTGTAATACAGACTTGGAGCAGTGTATCTCAACTTAAAAGCACTGATATAACAACACTGTAAAGCATTATCCTTCAATTAAAAATAAATTAAAAAACCCACTTATCTAATCAATTAAATACAGAAAGTTTATCACACAGGTCCAACACACGCACATGTGAGCATGCTAAGTCACTTCGGTTGTGTCCGAGTCGGTGTGAACCTCTGGACTGTACCCCGCCAGGCTCCTGTGTCCATGGGATTCTCCAGGCAAGAACATTAGAGTGAGTTGCCATGCCCTCCTCCAGGGGAACTTCCCGACCCAGGGATCAAACTTAACGTCTCCTATGTCTCCTTCATTGGCAGGCGGGTTCTTTACCGCTAGCGCCACCTGGGAAGCCCCATCCATGCACAACTCCAATTAAAAACATTCTTTAGTGTGGCAATAAAATCTTTACATTTTTTTTTTCTTTTTGTAATGTTCTTTTCTTCAACTTTTTTCTGTTTCACAAATATGAGTCACACAGCAACAGTGATAAGGTAATCCAGCCTAGGGTTCCTGTAAGTTTCTAAAATTTCAGTTATAGTGGTCTATGTATTTTATAGTCAAATTGTCTCTTCATGTATTGTATACTTAATAACTGCCAATGTTAAATACCAACTCTAAACAAAACTGCTTGACAAATTCATTTTACTCTCTAAACCAGTTTTTCTTCAAGTGAGGTACTGATTTATTTTAGAATCTTTCATTGTCAAATATATTTTCTTTTAGTGACCACAAGGTAGGAAACTAGAATAAAGGATGGAAGGAAATAGAAAACTTAAAAGGTACAATGACTACTTCAAAGGGGGAAAAATAAGTAATTTTAGCATTTTGTAAAGTGAAGAGGATCAACAATAACAACAATTTATTAAATGTTCCCTATAAGCTGTGCACTGTTAAACTTTTTACCTAAATGACCTCATTCATTCTTTGAAAAATTCCTATGAGGTAAGCATTGTTATTTATTCCAATATCACAGAGCCAACAAGTAACAGAGCTAGGAATTGAGCTTACTTTTACTTGTCTCTAAAGTTTATCTCCTAACCACCACACATATCACCTTCAACACAACACTTCTTTGACATCAAATTCTGTAAACATAATGAAATGACTCTGAGTGATGAGATAGGGTAGAGAATAAGAATTAATAGTTTATTAACTAAAATGGACGAAGAAGGCAATGGCAACCCACTCCACTCTTGCCTGGAAAATTCCATGGACGGAGGAGCCTGGTAGGCTGTAGCGACTGAGCAACTTCACTTTCATTTTTCACTTTCATGCATTGGAGATGGAAATGGCAACCCACCTCAATGTTCTTGCCTGGAGAATCCCAGGGACGGCAGAGCCTGGTAGGCTGCCGTCTATGGGGTTGTACAGAGTCGGACACGACTGAAGCGACTTAGCAGCAGCAGCAGCAACCAAAATGGAAACTGAGAAAACTGGAGAGGTAATGAACAAAACTGTCTGTAAATGAGCTCCAAAAATCTAGTCAGAAATTCTTAGCACTTGCCTGATATCTTGGGCAATAATACGAGATTTTACACAAAGTAAAAGAATTAGTCCATGAGCAAGCAATTAAGCCAAGGGAAAAGCTACTGGCACTGATGTTGTGGGGCCGTTGATCAAGATAATTTGTGAATCACTTTGCATAAGTCATAAAACATTACATTATGCATTGCTGCAATACATGACTTTCTTGAGAAATTCTGTTAATGGAGCTAATCTGTGAACTATAATATTGTTGGATACTTGCTAGGTTCATGTACCGAAATATTTCACATACCGTAAGAAGGATAATAATTTCTTGGAGATTATTCCAAAGCTTAAGAATCTGAAAAAAGAGTGCATACTCAGGATCTAAAATTATTCTGTGAGCAACAAACACAAGATGCTGGACATGACAGGCAACTGTAGTATTGCCAGAGAATTGTGATAATTAGTTCTTTTTCTACCCAGTAGACATTTCCTTACTGCTTTCTTGTGGGGACTCCATTTCTTGTGGGGTGGATTCCCTGCCCTTCATCAGACATACACTTCTGCATCTACCACCACCACCACCACCTTAGGAAATACACAGATGGTACAGACCTAGCTAGATACTGCACATCTGTGGCAGCAGGGATTGATCATGCAGAGGGACCAAGCAAGGGTAATCACAATCCTCTTTAGGACATTTGCTAATAATGCTAAAGAAAAGGCACTCTTCTGCTATTGTGAGGAAAACAGAAGTCTAGACTGGCAAATGGCCATCACCGCCACGACTTGGAGAAGACGTATAGAAGAATAAATCCAAAAGCAGCGATAAGAAAATGCTGAGAATGGTGGGTTTGTGACAGCATTCCAGCGACATCATCTGAGAGTCTGAATCTAGCTGCAGTTGAAGCTGGAAGCAATCTTGCATTTTTCAGTTATACAGTCAATAGATACTCTTTTGTGTTTAGCTTGAGTGCCTGCCGTTTGCAAATAAAAGTGAATTTTGACCACAGGTACTCCATAAATGTATTATATAAGTACAGTAATACCCTATCGTTGCCATAATTTCAGTTGCCTGCGACAACAAGTCCATAAACTCTGGCAAATGTGCCACAGACTTTGCTGTGGTATGAGGAAACGCAACTCCACCATGATGGTCCTAATTTTTAAATTTTGTTTTAATTCTCTTTTTTAAAAAAAAATGTATCTGCACAATTTAGATTATACTAATATGGAGTGGGTTGCCATTTCCTTCTCCAGGGATCTTCCTGATCCAGGAATCAAATCTGGGTCGCAAATTCTTTTCCATCTGAGCCACGAGAGAAGCTCCAAAGGAGCGACCAACCATTCTCAATTCAGAAACAGGGAATTGCTGGTATCTTAGAAGTCACTTTGTGTCTTTTTGGGTTTTTCTTGAGAGGTAACCACTGTACGTTATGTGAGTTTGCATTTCTTTGGTCTCTGTGTAAATGAAATTGTACTGTATTTTTCTTCTGTGACTTGAACTTATCTCTTAATACGTTGCTCTGGAGAATCATCTATGTTGATACACATAAATGTGTGATGAAATAAAATGTATATTTTAAGAATAAGAATGTATATATTTAAGAATAAGAATAAACCTGAAGCTCAGTGTGCACCTGCATTATATGTTAACCAGAGCTCCTTAAAGATGGGAGTGCCTGCTCAACCATGAAGATCAATTTTTTTCCCCCTCTTTCTTCTTTGTGTAGCTGTGTAACTTCTTAAAGCAATAATGTTCCTTTCACTACTCATTTATGATAAAAAAAAATCCTCCAGAAAGTGAACATAGAGGGAACTTACCTCAATATAATAAAGGCTCTACATGACAAACACAGCCAACATCACTCTCAAGAGTAAGAAGCTGAAAACATTCTAAGATCAAGAACAAGACAAGGATGTCCATTGTCAACACTTTTATTCAACTTAATTTTGGAAGTTCTAGCCACAGAAAGGAGAGAAGGAAAAGAAATAAAAGGGATCCAAATTGGAAAAGAAGAAGTAAAACTGTCACTGTTTGTAGATGACAGGATACTATACATAGGAAATTCTAAAAATGCTACCAAAAAACTACTAGAGTTCATCAATTAATTTGGGAAGGCTGTAGGATACAAAATTAATACAGAGAAATCTTTTGCATTGCTATATGGTAACAACAAAAAATCAGAAAGAGAAATTAAGGAAATGGTCTCATTTACCATGGCATCAAAAAGAATAAAATACCTAGGAATAAACCTGCCTAAGGAGGCAAACGACCTGTACTCAGAAAACTATAAGACCCTGATGAAAGAAATCAAAGACGAGATGAAGAGATATACAGTTTCTTGGATCAGAAGAGTCAGTACTGTGAAAATGACTATACTACCCAAAGCAATCTACAGATTCAGTGCAATCCCTATCAAATTACCAATGGCATTTTTCACAGAATTAAAACAAAAAAAATTAATCTGTATGGAAACACAAAAGAGCCCAAATAGCCAAAGCAATTATGAGAAAGAATAACAGAGCTGGAGGAATCAGGCACCCTGGCTTCAGATTATACTACAAAGGTATAGTTAAGAAAACAGTATGGCACTGGCACAAAAATAGAAATATAGATCACCAGAACAGTACAGAACCCACACACCTATGGCCACCTAATCTATGACAAAGGAGATAAGAATATACAATGGAGAAAAGACAATATCTTCAATAAGTGGTGCAAGGAAAACTGGACAGTTACATGTAAAAGAATGAAATTAGAACATTCTGTAACATTGTATGTAAAAACAAACTAAAAATGGATCAAAGACCTAATTGTAAGGCTAGACACTATAAAACTCTTTGGAGTAGAACATAGGCAGAACACTCTGACATAAACTGCAGCAGGTTCTTTTTTGACCCACTGCCTAGAGTAATTAATGAAAATAAGATTTAAAAAAATAAACAAAAGGAACCTACTTAAACTTAAAAGCTTTTGCACAGCAAAGGAAACCATAAACAAAGCAAAAAGACAACTGACAGAATGGGATAAAATATTTGCAAACGACGTGATTGACAAGGGATTAATCTCCAAGATATACAAATGGCACATGCAGGTCTATGTTAAAAAACAACAACAAAAAAAAACAATTAAAAAAAATGGGCAGAAGATCTAAACAGAGACTTTTCCAAAGAAGACATATGATGACCAAAGTGTACATGAAAAAAAATGCTCAACATCACTAATTATTAAAGAAATTCAAATCAAAACTACAATGAAATATCACCTCATACCAGTCAGAATGGCCATAAAAAAAATCTACAAACAATAAATACTGGAGAAAAATGTGCAGAAAAGCAACCCTCCTACATTGTTGGTGGGAATGTAAATGGGTACAGTCACTAGGGAGAAGAGTATGGAGATTCCTCATAAAGCTAAAAATAGGGCTGCAAGCCACAGAGCCCACAGGCTCTAGAACCTGGGCACCACAGCCAAGATCTCACATGCTGCAGCGAAGACTGTTGTTCATCACCAAGTTTTATTCGACTCTTCGAGACCCTGTGGACCGCAGCATGCCAGCCATTCTGGTCCAATTTAAGGGGAAAGGATGGGGGAAAGGACAGTTGGAGAGTTTGGAATCAACCTGTACACAAGCTATATTTAAAATGGATAAGCAACAAGGCCTACTGTGTAGCACAGGGAACTCTGCTCAATATTATGTGGCAGCCTGGATGGAAGGCGAGTTAGGAGGAGAATGGATACATGTATATGTGTGGTTGAGTCCCTTGTTGTCCGCCTGAAACTGTCACAACATTGTTAATTGGCTTATCCTTGAATATAAAAAGTTAAAAAAACTGAAAAATAAAAATCAGTGAATAATATCTAAAATGAAAAATGAAATAAAGATTAGCGGTGCAAATTTGTTTAAAAAATTAGGCAAAATAAAGCCCTCGTAGATTAAAATTTTAAACATTTTAAAAATTAAAATAAGTATATAAAAACAGAGCTACCATATCATCTAGCAATCTTGTTCCTGGGCACATACACAGAGAAAACCATAATTCAGAAAGATACATGCAAAGAAAACAAATACATGCATTCCACATGTTCATTACTCTATTTACAATAGCCAGGACATGGAAGCAACCAGGATATGGAAACAATGTAAATGTCCAACAACAGATAAATGAATAAAGAATATATGGTATCTATATACAAAAGAATATCACTTAGCCATAAAAAAGAACAAAATAATGCCATTTGTAGCAACATGGATGGACCTAGAGATTATCACACCAAATACAATAATCCTGGAATGTGAAGTCAAGTGGGCCTTAGGAAGCATCATTATGAACAAAGCTAGGGGAGTTGATGGAATTCCAGTTGAGCTATTTCAAATCCTAAAATATGATGCTGTGAAAGTGCTGCACTCAATATGCCAGCAAATTTGGAAAACTCAGCAGTGGCCACAGGACTAGAAAAGGTCAGTTTTCATTCCAATTCCAAAGAAAGGCAATGCCAAATAATGCTCAAACTACTGCACAATTGCACTCATCTCACACGCTAGCAAAGTAATACTCAAAATTCTCCAAGCCAGGCTTCAGCAATATGTGAACTGTGAACTTCCAGGTGTTCAAGCTGGTTTTAGAAAAGGCAGAGGAACCA
The DNA here is from genome assembly GCA_007570785.1 of Antilocapra americana. Taxonomy (NCBI): domain Eukaryota; kingdom Metazoa; phylum Chordata; class Mammalia; order Artiodactyla; family Antilocapridae; genus Antilocapra; species Antilocapra americana. The sequence continues at coordinate 10,219,370 of ML664174.1, forward strand.
GAGATCAAACGGCCAACATCCACTGGATTATTGAAAAAGCAAGAGAATTCCAAAAAACATCTATATCTGCTTTTTTTGACTATGCCAAGGCCTTTGACTGTGTGGATCACAATAAACTGTGGAAAATTCAAGAGATGGGCATACCAGACCACCTGACCTGCCTCTTGAGAAATCTGTATGCAGGTCAATATCAATAACCTCAAATGTGCAGATGGCCCCACCCTATGGCAGAAAGTGAAGAACTAAAGAGCCTCTTGATGAAAGTGAAAGAGGAGAGTGAAAAAGTTGGCTTAAAGCTCAACATTCAGAAAACTAAGATCATGGCATGCGGTCCTGTCACTTCATGGCAAATAGATGGGGAAACAGTGGAAACAGTGGCTGACTTTATTTTCTGGGCTCTAAAATCACTGCAGATGGTGACTGCAGCCATAAAATTAAGACACTTACTCCTTAGAAGGAAAGTTATGACCAATTCAGACAGCATACTAAAAAGCAGAGCTATTACTTTGCCAACAAAGGTCCATCTAGTCAAGGCTTTGGTTTTTCCAGTAGTCATGTATGGATGTGAGAGTTGGACTATAAAGAAAGCTCAGCGCCAAAGAATTGATGCCTTTGAACTGTGGTGTTGGAGAAGACTCCTGAGAGTCCCTTGGACTGCAAGGAGATCCAACCAGTCCATCCTAAAGGAGATCAGTCCTGGGTGTTCATTGGAAGGACTGATGTTAAAGCTGAAACTCCAATACTTGATGGGAAGAGCTGACCCATTTGAAAAGACCCTGATGCTCGGAAAGGAGGAGAAGGGGACGACAGAGGATGAGATGGTTGGATGGCATCACCAACTCAATGGAGATGAGTCTGAGCAAACTTCAGGAGTTGGTGATGGACAGGTCAGCCTGGCGTGGTCCATCGGGTGGCAAAGAGTTGGACATGACTGAGCGACTCAACTGAAGTATAAGTCAGACAGACAAAGACAAATACTAAGTGATATTAGTCATATGTGTAATCTAATTTTTTAAAAATGATGCAAATAAACTTATTTACAAAGCAGAAACAGACTGATAGTTTTTGAAAACAAACTTATGGTTATGTCTGCGTGCTAAGTTGTTTCAGTCGTGTCTGACTCTGTGAGACCCTCTGGACTATAGCCTGTCAGGCTCCTCTGTCCATAGGATTCTCCAGGCAAGAATACTGGTGTGGGTTGCCATGCCAACCTCCAGGGTTATCAAAGAGAAAACATGGAGCAGGAGGGAAAAACTGGGAGTTTGGGATTAATAAGCACACAGTACTATATCCAACAAGGACCAATTGTATAGCACAGGGAACTCTACTCAGTATTCTAACACTCTGTACAAGAAAAAACTATGAAAAAGAATGAACATATGTATATGTAAAACTGAATAACTTTGCTGTAACCTGAAACTAAGACAACATTGTAAATTAACTATATTCTAATCAAATATTAAAAATAAATTAAAACTCTTCAGCTCCTAAAAAAAATAGTGCTATTTCCTGGCTCTGTAGGGGGTTACAGTGGCTGTATATGCTTACCTGGACTATGAACCCTTGATGATCCTTGTGTAAAATACCAGCTTATCGTTTTGAGGTACAATCCTTCGTCTCAAAAATATATATGACTATTCCTTCAACTTCTACCAGGTGGAACAGTTCTTGGAGCTTTCTGAGAATCTACTTCCTGGGTTATAATTCTCAGTTTGGCTCAAATAAAATTCCTTTTTCTTTTTAACTTGTAGCTAACTGAATTTTAATTAGCAGTAGAATAAAAGTTAATTCATTTTCACTGCTGTGTATTCAGTTGAGGAACATACAACATTTATTAGTCTATTTTTCAACTGAAGGACATTTGGCTTTCCCATTTTTTGCTATCACAAACATTGCTTCTATGAATATTCTTATGTGTGTTCCTAAAGCACATGTACAAGAGATGCCTTAAACTGTACCTAGGAGTGGTAACAGTGGGTTGTTGGGTATGCTTGTGTTTTTTTTTTCCCAGAAAATGCCAAATTATTTTCCAAAGTGGTTGTACCAATTTTGACTTCTACCAGCAATGTATCAAAGCTCTGATTGCACCACATATTCTCATCAATATCTAACATGAACCCACTTTAAATTTTTGCCCAGTCTGGTTATCATGAAATAGTACTGTTTGGTTTAAAATTTTCATATTTCCTGACTACTAAAGATGTTGAGCACATTTTAATATGGTTATGAACCATTTGATTTCTTCTTTTTTGGTGAAATGACTGTTTCTGTATTGTACCTATTTTTTATTTTGGTATTAGTCTTATTAGTTAATAACTAACAGTCTTACAATTATTCTGGATACTAATCTTTTGTAAGTTTTATGTGTCACAGTACCCTCTCAGTTTATTACTCTTTTTGGTGTTTTTCAATAAACAGAAGTTCTTAATTTAAATCTATTGAATTCATCCATATTTTCTTTCATGGTTTGTGTTTTTGTGCTCAATTTAAGAAACCTTTCAGCACTCTTAATACAATAAAGATACTGTCCTACATATCATTTAAGAAGTGTGAAGTTCTGTTTCCTATATTTAGGTCTCAATCTATCTGGAATTTTCTTTTGTATATTGTATGAGTAACAGTCCATTGCTTTTTCATAGGGATCCACAAGAGTTTCCCTAATGGCTCAGTGGGTACAGAATCTGCCTGCAACACAGGAGCCACAAGAGACGAAGATTTGATCCCTTCGGTTGGGAAGATCCCTTGGAGAAGGAAATGGCAACCCATTCCGGTATTCTTGTCCGAAAAAGTCCCATTTACTGAGGAGCCTGGCGGGCTACAGTCCAAAGGGTCACAAAGAGTTGGACACACCTAAGCACACACAAACACACAACTATCGAAGACAGTCTTATCTAATAACCTGACATTTATTTACTTAGGATTTTAATGTAGTTTCATAACATTTTATCATTTCCCTCAAAAAAAGGATTACATACGTTAATATTTTATTACACTTATTCCTGAATACTTTTGGTTTTCTGTTGTCACTGAAAATAGCATTTTAAAAAAATTACATCTTCCGACTGATCTATGCTGTTGAATTGTAGCTGACTTTATTTAAAATTTTCTTTTTTCGCAGTTGACTTTTGTATATTGATTTTTAAACAGTCTTGCCAGTTTCTCTTATCGATTTTAATAATTAACTTCCAGATTTAAAAATGTTAGGGATTTTACTGTTGGTCCAGTGGTTAAGAATTCACCTGCGAACACAAGGGACACAGGTTCAATTCCCCTGATCTGGGAAGATTCCGTGTGTTGTGTGGCAACTGAGCCCATGCGCCACAACTCCTGAAGCCCGCTGCTCTAGAACCCATGCTTGGCAACAAGAGAACCCACCACAATGAAGGCCCACACACCACAACTAGAGAGTAGCTTCTCCTTGCCTCATTTAGAGAAAGCCTGCACACAGCAAGGAAGACCCAGCACAGTCAATAAATAAATAAATAGATAATTTTTTAAAACCTTATACCATTCACCAATAGTGACAGTTTTGTTTCTTCTGTTTCTGAAGCAACTAAGATTTCCAGTACAATGTTGAAGTGAAGTGGTAGTAACAGGTATCTTTAACTTGCTTCTGTTCTTAGATATGTTTGTTGTTGTTGTTCAGTCGCTCAGTCGTATTCGACTCTTTGCAACCCCAAGGACTGCAGCATGCCAGGCTTCCCTGTCTATCACCAACTCCCCAAGTTTGCTCAAACTCATGTCCTTTGAGTCAGTGATGCCATCCAACCATCTCGTCCTCTGTCATCCCATTCTCCTCCTGCCTTCAATCTTTCCCAGCATCAGGGTCTTTTTTTAATGAGTCAGTGTTTAGTATTTCACTATTAGATAAAATGTTTGGTATAAGTTTTTGCAGATAAGTTTTACCAAGTTAGTAAGTTTCATTACAGTCCTGATTTAAAAAAAATTTTTTGTTGTGAATGGATGTTGAATTTTATTTAATATTTTTCCTTCATCAACTGAAAAGATCATGTTTTTTTTAGATTTGTTAATGCAATAAATTATAGTAATTTACCTACTACTAAACCAACATGCATCTTCAGTATAAATCCAATATGCTAACACTTCTAATATATTGTTTGATTTGATTCGCTAATGTTTTATTTAGAATGAAAGTGTTAGTTGCTAACTTGGGTCCGACTTTGCAACCCCGTGGACTTAGCCCCCAGGCTCCTCTGTCCATGGAATTTTCCAGGCAAGAATACTGGAGTGGATAGCCATTCCTTTCTCTAGGGGATCTTCCTGACCCAGGAATCGAACCTGGAATTGCGGGCAGATTCCTTACCATCTGAGCCACCAGGGAAGCCCTTGTTTAGAATATTCACCTTATTTTATGAGTGCTAGTAGCCAGCAGTTTTCTTTTCTTGCTTTGTCCTTTTCTGATTTTGGTTATCAAGGTCATGTTAGTCTGATTACCCATTTTACCCACAGAAGAGAAATATATACATCTGTAGATACAAATATTATTCCTCTGTAAGTGGAGATTTATGAATTATGTCAAACATGAACCAGTTAAAGAATGCAGATAAGACATATCTATTCAAAGTAAATGCTTTCATCGACACTATCATTTCTTTTCATTTAATCTTCTTCCACTCTACATAGAATATTTCTCTGGCTATGTAGTATATAGAGCAGTGTAGTAAAAGGAACATAGTACTCCATCGATACCCAGCACACTTAATTCTCATTCCAGCTCTGCCACATTCCAAGTTGCCTCAAATATAGATTGATGATAATAATTTATTTATTATTATCACTGTCAAGATCACACGAAATAAAGTATATGAAAGCCATTTTATAGAAAGGTACTATGCAAACTACAAAGAATCATTATTCTTCGCTAATTCTGGTATTCTTGACAACTCAATGTATGAGTATTTCATTTAAATTCTTTTCCAGATTTTCCTAGATTGGACTGGTTGGCTCTTATCTCATAGGTAACTCCTTTCATTCCGGCTTTTTTTTTTTTTTTAAATAAATATTTTCACACCTGGAGATCTTCACCTTTCTCTAAGTTCTTCTACCTAGATTCTTCAGCCTGGACTTTTCCTAGCATCTAGTTCTTAGGCTTTTTTCCTTCTCCTTCAACTCAACAGTATGAGTGTGGACCCAGCTTGTCCCCAAAGCCTGCTTGGCCCTGAAGCATCCAACTCTAGGGAATCTTCACCCATGCCTGAAGAAAGGTACGCGTCCTTGCAAATGTCATCTGCTGACACCATCGACACGGACACTGTTTCTCCTCTTCCTTCCTCCATGGATCTGCTTATTCAGGACAGTCCTGATTCTTCCACAAGCCCCAGGTGAAACCACTGCCCCCGTCTGCAGAGGAGAACACAGAGAAGGAAGAGAAGGTCTCGGTCAAGAAACAGAAGATCAGAACTGTGTCCTCGCAGACCCAGCTGTGTGTGCTCAATGACAGATTTCAGAGGCAGAAATACCTCAGCCTTCAGCAAATTCAAGAAATTTCCAACATCTTGAACCTCACCTACAAGCACGTGAAGACCTGGTTCCAGAACCAGAGAATGAAATGTAAGAAATGGCAGAAAAACAACTGGCTGAGGAATAGCAATGGCGTGCCTCAGGGTCCAGCAACGGCAGAATACCCAGGCTTCCATTCCTACCACCAGTGGTGCTTGGTGAACAATCCTGGGAATCTGCCCACGTCGGTTAACCAGACCTGGAATAACCCCATGTGGAGCAACCAGAGCTGGAACAGTCTTGGAGCAACCACCCTGGAACAGTCAGGCCTGGTGCCCCCAAGCCTGGAATAACCAGCCTTGGAACAATCAGTTCAACAACATGGAGGAATTCCTGCAGCCCGGGATCCAGCTCCAGCAGAATTCTCCCATCTGTGATCTGGAGGCCACCCTAGGAACTGCTGGGGAAAATTACAGCGTAATACAGCAAACTGTCAAATATTTCAGTTCCCAGCAGCAGATCATGGATTTATTCCCCAACTACCCTCTCAACATACAGCCTGAAGATTTGTAACAGCTATTTGTGATGGCTATTGTATGCAATCTTAACGTGAGCAGAGACTGTGTATTCTCCAGAATTTTTGTTTTAGAATTCTGTACCACTTCCCCTTAGTAAGCTGCTTTTCACTATACCTTCTATGTCAATTTGAGGGTAGGGTAATGAGTCCAATAAGAGGTTTCAGAAGCATTATATGACATGATAAAAGATGTCTGGCTATAGATAACGTGATTATAGTATTTTGGATATAATATATAATTTGGATACTTTTAGGATCTAGAATCTAACTTCAAGCACAGGGAGCAAAAGTACAAAGACGTATGATGAGGATTATTCATATTTTCTGGGATAGGGAGGCTTTACTTGTTAAGAATTCAGTCCTTAAGATGAAAGGTGCTCTAGTGATTTCCTCCACCCCTTTAGCTATTTTACTACAACCCCTAATTTGTTCATCACTCTAGTTTTGGAGAACAAGGTTTTGTATTTTGCCACATCATAGTAGTACCAGTTTGGCTGGTTTGTTGTTTAAGTATAAATAAATAAAAATAACCATTTTACATTTAGTTGTCTCTCCTCAATTTAGTGCAGTGATTCAAAGAGTTAAAAATTTGACAAACATGGAGAACTTTTTAAAAAATTTATTTGGCTGTATTGAGTCTTAGTTGTGGCATGTGGGATCTAGCTCTCTGACCAGGGATTCAATCCAAGGCCCCCTGCCTTGGGAGCTCACAAGGGTGGTCAACATGGGAATATTTTTTGATATGGAAGGGAATAAACTAATCTTCCCTAGGCATCCCTAGGCATCCAGGAGACTAGAAGTGAGTAAAGGAAAGGTAACCAGATACACAATATTAGGTGATGGATTAATTAAACCTGAACAAACTTATTTTCTTTCTGTGTGTGTAATATTGAAACAATAAAATCTGTGGTTGGCAGTTAAGGAAGAATGCCACATCTGGAAGATCTGGAGCAAAGGTTTGTAAAGAAGCTAGATGACGAGCACCTGCTAAATGATGGCCAGCGAAGGGAGATAAGGGAGAAGGGGAAAAGGTGGAATTGGGAGCTCTCCTGTAACACATGACAGGTTCTGTGACTGCTCTTCTGCCAGAAACAACTGTTAAAGTTCAGCTTAGTTTTATTTATTCTTATTTTTATGTGAAATTAAGAATGATTCTTTAAAATTAATTTTTATTGGAGTATAGCTCCTTTACGATGTTGTGCTAGTTTCTGCTGTACTAGCAAGGTGAATCAGCTATATATATATATATATATATATATAAATCCCCCACTTTTTTTTTTTTGCATTTCATTCCCATTTAGGTTACCACAGAACATTGGTAGGAATAACCAGAGTGGTTTTCTTATTTTCCTCATGGTTCTCCTAGTTTTCCAATGTTGATCTATCATACTGTCCAACCCAATAAGTTTCTAGACATTTGACTAAAAGAGTAAGTCAGTCGAAATGTCTGCCAATACCAAAGTTCAACGCAATATTCTTTCTGACTGGCAGATATGTGGATTTTGTGCCAAGCAGCATATTTAACCAAGTAGATAACGGAAATAGAAAGCACTGGCTGATTGTATCAGTCACTTTAATATTTACAAAATCCTTGGCTCTAAACAAGTGCACAAGATAAACTGACAAATTTGAGAAAAACACTAAATGATGAACCAAAACCTGGAAAACTTGGGAAAAATAGTTACTATAAAGTGTTACTGAGGGTGGGAGGAGGCTCAAGAGGAAGGGAATGTATGTATACACAGCTTATTCATGTTGTACAGCAGAAACACAACATTATAAATCAGATATATTCCAATTTAAAAGTGAAGTGGTAGAACCCAGGAAACGCCAAATTTAATTTTTCAGTACTGAGATGAACCATTGTTACAGTTTTTTTTACAACTTTGTGCTTTGGATTAAGTGTAGCTATAAGACATTGGGAATAAGTAAGGAACAGCTAATTTAAGAATATTAGTGCCAGAAAAGATAGGAGCACCTATTATGTTTAAAGCATCATGCTAGATAATGGAGAAGAAAGGAAGCAAGTAAGACTGGAGGAAAAAGGGGGAAGCAGAAAATTGATGGAATTTCGATGATCACTACTTACTTTTGAAAATCAGCCATTTTATAGAAATGCCATCTATTTAAAGACTGGAGCTTTTGATTGCAAAACTAAAAGAATCATTAAAAACTAAGCAACAGAAATACATAATGATATGAGTCTAATAAACAATATCAACAAGATAGCACATATTTCTACAGGTGTTTTAGTGTACGTAATATAGGATTATACCATACATTCTCTTCTGAAAGGCTTTTATCCACTTGACATTTTTTAGCCTCTTTGCATGTCAAAATTGAGAGATCTGAGATAATTTAGATAAATAATAAAAACTGACAACTAAAAAAAAAATAAAATAAATTCTTTTCCAATTGAGTATATTTTTGGATGAAAATATACCTATTTTTGAAAATCTAAAGTTGCTAAATTTAGTTACAGAGTTATCAAAGATCTAATCATAAGACCAGAAACTATAAAACTCCTAGAGGATAACATAGGCAAAACACTCTCCGACATAAACCAAAGCGGGATCCTCTATGACCCACCTCCCAGAATATCGGAAATAAAAGCACGAATAAACAAATGGGACCTAATTAAAATTAAAAGCTTCTGCACAACAAAGGAAACTATAAGCAAGGTGAAAAGACAGCCTTCAGAATGGGAGAAAATAATAGCCAATGAAGCAACGGACAATTAATCTCAAAAATATACAAGCAACTCCTGCAGCTCCTTTCTAGGAAAATAAACAACCTAATCAAAAAGTGGGCCAAAGAACTCAACAGACATTTCTCCAAAGAAGATAGAAAAATGGCTAACAAACACATGAAAAGATGCTCAACATCACTCATTATCAGAGAAATGCAAATCAAAACCACAGTGAGGTACCACTTTACACCAGTCAGAATGGCTGCAATCCAAAAATCTACAAGCAATAAATGCTGGAGAGGATGTGGAGAAAAGGGAACCCTCTTACACTGTTGGTGGGAATGCAAGCTAGTACAGCCACTGTGGAAAACAGTGTGGAGATTCCTTAAAAAACTGCAAATAGTCCTGCCATATGACCCAGCAATCCCACTGCTGGGCATACACACCAAGGAAACCAGAATTGAAAGAGACACGTGTACCCCAATGTTCATCGCTGCATTGTTTACAATAGCCAGGACATGGAAGCAACCTAGATGCCCATCAACTGACGAATGGATAAGAAAGCTGTGGTACATATACACAATGGAATACTACTCAGCATTAAAAAAAAAAATTCATTTGAATCAGTTCTACTCAGGTGGATGGAACTGGAGCCTATTATCCAGAGTGAAGTAAGCCAGAAGGAAAAACAACAATACAGTATACTAACGCATATATATGGAATTTAGAAAGACAGTAACGAGAACCCTGCATGCGAGACAGCCAAAGAAACGCAGATGTATAGAACAGACTCGTGGACTCTGTGGAAAAATGTATATGAACTTAAGATAAAGAAAATGGCACTGAAACATGTTAATTAACATATGTGAAATCAATCACCAGCCCAGGATTGATGCTCGGGGCTGGTGCACCGAGATGTCCCGGGGGAGGGGGGTGGGGGTAGTCAGGAGGGAGGAGGAAGGGGGGTTCTGAAGGGGGAGCATATGTAAACCCAGGGTGGTTTCATGTCATTGTATGGCAAAACCAACACAATAAAGTAAAGAAAATTAAAAAAAAAATTTCTGAAATGGAAATTATGAAGTTGAAAGATTGTTTTGCTTTCTTAAGACAGTAAGTGGAAATGATATGAATTTATAGTACTCATAACTTATATATGAAACTAAATAATTCTATGCACTAACAGTTAAAACAATATAAGAAAGAAGAAAGCAACAGAGATCTGCTTCTGAAGTGATAGCCTACTTCTAGAGATACATATATAATATGTATATGAACTTGATGTTAAAAAAATGTTCATGACACTATCTAAAGAGACCAAGGAAGATTTCATTCAAGACAAACTACTGCAATGAGGGTTCTTCATTTGAGGAGAGAGAGTGGGCTCAACTCTGAATACAATAAACACAAGCAGGGATTTACAGTCAAGGAGCAAGATAGAGGTCAGTGGACAGAATACATCAGGGATAAGGGAGATTCCTGCTGAAGCCTGGCCCTAAAATATCAAGAATGCAGGATGAGGAATTTGACCTGATACAAGGTGATCAGATACAAAAGGTGGAGGACTTTCACTAAACCAATTCAACAGGATTCTTTGGAAAACTAGACTGAGTGGCCAAGGACTGAGCCCAAAGTCCTTAGGCTTGGTCAAAGAGAGTTTTGGGCAGTAGCTGGAATGCCTGTCTCTCGACTGAATGGTTGAAATACCAGCTTTTTCCAGCCTCACACTGAGAAAATCTAAGGTTGCTTCATGTAAACCCACCTTGTTAACCTGAACCAGCAACAATTAAAACTAGAGTTCAAATTACAGTTTTAAAGCCTAAGATCCAATGTTTGCATTTAACCTTTCAGCAATAATTTTAGTACCTGACAACCACTTCTGACTAGCCCAGGGCACGAAAGTGTAATAAGAACAACTTTGGAAACAATGGAATGACTAAGTTCTAGATAAATTTCATAATACTGGAGGCTTTATCCTTTTATTAGATGTGGGTGTGTTAGAATGAATGACAATGCCTAGGTCTGGCAATAAAACTCAAACAGGTTTGAGCTTGACACCCAAAGAATACTAACACTTATGCTTCTCTAAGAAATCTGAGTATAAAGTAATGCCTCAAGTAGTGAAAGTGAAATCACTCAGTCGTGTCCAACTCTTTGCGACCCCATGGACTGGGGCCTCCCAGGCTCCTCCGTCCGTGGAATTTTCCAGGCAAGAGTACTGGAGTGGGTTGCCATTTCCTTCTCCAGGGGATCTTCCCAGGCCAGGGATTGAATCCGGGTCTCCAGCATTGCAGGCAGATGCTTTACCATCTGAGCCACCAAGGAAGCCCAATGCCTCACGTAATGCCCTGACAAAGCTGACCTTTATTGAAGGTTAAACAATTCCCTCACCCTTCTTCCCCAGAGGACTTAGATAAGATGCCTGCCTGGTTTGTCAATGACAGAGCCACACAGAAATATCCACTCTTTGCCTCATAAATGAAGAGTTGAATGGTTTTGTCCCCACTGATCAACAGGAAAAAATATTAACCAAATTTTGGTTAAGCTTCTTTCCTTCCTCCAGGATCCTGTACTTGGGCCCACCCTGAGTCCTGAGGCAGCATACAGCCCCTCCTTAATGGCAGCACCCTGAGAAGATGTTGGCCTTAGGGTAAAACACCCTTGACTTACTCTCCCATCACAGGAGGAACCTTTGGTGGCTCAAACTCAGCCTGAAATGCAGTTTGATCCCTGGGTCGGGAAGATCCCTGGGAGAAGGAAATGGCAACCCACTTCAGTATTCTTGCCTCTTGCCTGGAAAATTCCATGGGTAGAGGAGCCTAGCAGGCTACATACAGTCCGTGGGGCTGCAGAGTCAGACACGACTGAGCGACTAACACAACAACCATCACGCCATCCTTGCATCACACATTCCTTACCTGTTCCTTTCTATCCTTGTTCACTCCTCTCTACAAAAAAAAAACAACAACCCTCCTTTTTGCCCAACTCTTGACCAAGTCAAATTTTATTTGACTTCTCATGTGGCTAGCAAATTAATCTCTGCCAAGATCATGACTCCAGCCTCAGCATTCTTTACACTCTTTTTGCTCTTTTTCTGGCTCTCTGCTGCCTGAGAATAAAGTCCAAATTCCTTACTGTAGCTTTTAAGTCTTTCCAAGAGGTCTAACATCTCTTGTTTCTCTCACTGAATGCTTTTAGCTGTTTCTAAAACCTGCCTTGCTTTTTCTAGTCTCGTTGTGCTTAACCATTTTATTTCCTGTGCTTTGACTGTTTTCCTTCCAAAATTACTGCATTTTAATTTCTATCCAACATACATACTATTCTTTCCTTGTTTGGGAATTAATCTCTTCCACTATTATTTCCCTGACACTGTCTGTACCTCCATTAAAGTATTTAACACAGTTGTCTTTTACTACAGTAACTTGTCTACAGTTTTTTTCTCTTCTTCTAGAATATAACCTTCTTGAGGGCACAAATGTGCCCACTCCTCTGTGTATTTTTTCTGACCCATAGCCAATGCCTTGTATTTCGTAAACATTCAATATTTGATCTTGTGATTAGAATGAATGCAGATAAAATGTGAGAACTCAGGACTCAGAATCAATTGAATATTTATTTACAATAAGGCAGAAGACGGATTTCCTAACTAATAATGGTCATAAGAGAATCGCAAAGATTGAGCTGGTTATTTTACGACCTCTTGGGAGGCAATGGATGAGATGGTTGGATGGCATCACCGACTCAATGGACGTGAGTTTGAGCAGGCTCTGGGAGTTGGTGATAGACAGGGAAGCCTGGCGTGCTGCAGTCCACGGGGTCACAAAGAGTTGGACACAAGTGAGCGACTGAACTGAATTGAACTGGGAGGCAGTACAACAATGTATTAAGACTGTGGGCTCTGGTGTCAGATGTCTAAAAGCAGGCTCTGCTACTTACCAACTCTGTGATCTTGAGCATATTCTTTTTTTTTTTTAATTTTTTTTTTATTAGTTTTGCCAAACAATGACATGATATCACCATGGGTTTACATATGCTCCCCCCCCCAGAACCCCCCTCCCTCCTCCCTCCCCTCAGGAAATCTCGTTGCACCAGTCCCAAGCATCAATCCTGGGCCGGCTATTGATTAGACATACGATAATTAACATGTTTCAATACCATTCTCTCATATCATCCCACCCTTTCCCTCATCCACAGAGGCCATGAGTCTATTCTATACATCTGCGTTCCTTCTGCTGTCTCGCATGCTGGGTTCTCGTTACCATCTTTCTAAATTCCATATATATGCGTTAATATACTGTATTGTTGTTTTTGCTTCTGGCTTACTTCACTCTGGATAATGGGCTCCAGTTTCGTCCATCTGAGTAGAACTGATTCAAATGAATTTTTCCTTAATGCTGAGTAATATTTCATTGTGTATATGTACCACAGCTTTCTTATCCATTCATCAGTTGATGGGCATCTAGGTTGCTTCCATGTTCTGGCTATTGTAAATAAAGCAGCGATGAACATTGGGGTACACATGTCTCTTTCAATTCTGGTTTCCTCGGTGTATATGCCCAGCAGTGGGATTGCTGGGTCATATGGCAGGACTATTTGCAGTTTTTTAAGCAACCTCCACACTGTTTTCCATAGTGGCTGTACTAGTTTGCAATCCCACCAACAGTGTAAGAGAGTTCCCTTTTCTCCACATCCTCTCCAGCATTTATTACTTGTAGATTTTTGGATTGCAGCCATTCTGAGTGGTGTAAAGTGATATCTCATTGTGGTTTTGATTTGCATTTCTCTGATAATGAGTGATGTTGAGCATCTTTTCATGTGTTTGTTAGCCATTTTTATGTCTTCTTTGGAGAAATGTCTGTTAAGTTCTTTGGCCCACTTTTTGATTAGGTTGTTTATTTTCCTAGAATGGAGCTGCAAGAGTTGCTTGTATATTTTTGAGATTAATTGTTTGTCCGTTGCTTCATTGGCTATTATTTTCTCCCATGCTGAAGGCTGTCTTTTCACCTTGCTTATAGTTTCCTTTGCTGTGCAGAAGCTTTTAATTTTAATTAGGTCCCATTTGTTTATTCGTGCTTTTATTTCCAGTATTCTGGGAGGTGGGTCATGTAGGATCCTGCTTTGGTTTATGTCAGAGAGTGTTTTCCCAATGTTATCCTCTAGGAGTTTTATAGTTTCTGGTCTTATGCTTAGATCATTGATCCATTTTGAATTTATCTTTGTGTATGGTGTTAGAAAGAGTTCTAGTTTCATTCTTTTACAAGTGACTGTCCAGTTTTCCCAGCACCACTTGTTAAAGAGGTTGTCTTTTCTCCATTGTATATTCTTGCCTCCTTTGTCAAAGATAAGGTGTCCATAGATGTGTGGATTTATCTCTGGGCTATTTATTTTGTTCCATTGATCTATATTTCTGTCTTTGTGCCAGTACCATACTGTCTTGATGACTGTGGCTTTGTAGTATAGCCTAAAGTCAAGTAGTTTGATTCCTCCAGTTCCAATCTTCTTTCTCAAGATTGCTTTGGCTATACGAGGTTTTTTGTATTTCCATACAAATTGTGAAATTATTTGTTCTAATTCTCTGAAAAAGACCTCTGGTAGCTTGATAGGAATTGCATTGAATCTATAGATTGCTTTGGGTAGTATACTCATTTTCACTATATTGATTCTTCCAATCCACGAACACGGCACATTTCTCCATCTGTTTGTGTCCTCTTTGATTTCTTTCATCAGTGTTTTATAGTTTTCTATATACAAGTCTTTTGTTTCTTTAGGTAGAAAAACTCCTAAGTATTTTATTCTTTTTGTTTCGATGGTGAATGGAATTGTTTCCATAATTTCTCTTTCTATTTTCTCATTGTTAGTGTATAGAAATGCCAGGGATTTCTGTGTGTTGATTTTGTATCCTGAAACTTTGCTATATTCACTGATTAGCTCTAGTAATTTTCTAGTAGAATCTTTAGGGTTTTCAATATAGAGGATCATGTCATCTGCAAACAGAGAGAGTTTTACTTCTTCTTTTCCAATCTGGATTCCTTTGATTTCTTTATCTGCTCTGATTGCTGTGGCCAAGATTTCCAATACTATGTTGAAAAGTAGTGGTGAGAGTGGGCACCCTTGTCTTGTTCCTGACTTCAGGGGGAATGCTTCCAGCTTTTCACCATTGAGGATAATGTTTGCTGTGGGTTTGTCATATATAGCTTTTATTATGTTGAGGTATGTTCCTTCTATTCCTACTTTTTGGAGGGTTTTTATCATAAATGGATGTTGAATTTTGTCAAAGGCTTTCTCTGCATCTATTGAGATAATCATGTGGTTTTTATTTTTCAATTTGTTAATGTGGTGTATTACATTGATTGATTTGCGAATATTGAAGAAACCTTGCATCCCTGGGATAAAGCCTACTTGATCATGATGTATGATTTTTTTAATGTGTTGTTGGATTCTATTTGCTAGAATTTTGTTAAGGATTTTTGCATCTAAGTTCATCAGTGATATTGGCCTGTAGTTTTCTTTTTTTGTGGGATCTTTGTTGGGTTTTGGAATTAGGGTGATGGTGGCCTCATAGAATGAGTTTGGAAGTTTACCTTCCTCTGCAATTTTCTGGAAGAGTTTGAGTAGAATAGGTGTTAGCTCTTCTCTAAATTTTTGGTAGAATTCGGGTGTGAAGCCATCTGGTCCTGGGCTTTTGTTTTTTGGAAGATTTCTGATTACGATTTCAATTTCCGTGCTTGTGATGGGTCTATTAAGATTATCTATATCTTCCTGGTTTAGTCTTGGAAAGTTGTACTTTTCTAGGAATCTGTCCATTTCATCCAGGTTGTCCAGTTTATTTGCATATAGCTGCTGATAATAGTCTCTTATGATCCTTTGTATTTCTGTGTTTTCTGTTGTGACCTCTCCGTTTTCATTTCTAATTCTGTTGATTTGGTTCTTCTCCCTTTGTTTCTTGATGTGTCTGACTAATGGTTTGTCAATTTTATTTATCTTCTCAAAGAACCAGCTTTTGGATTGGTTGATTTTTGCTATGGTCTCTTTTGTTTCTTTTGCATTAATTTCTGCCCTGATCTTTAAGATTTCTTTCCTTCTACTAGACCTGGGCTTCTGCATTTCTTCCATTTCTAGTTGCTTTAGGTGTAAAGTAAGGTTATTTATTTGATTTTTTTCTTGTTTCCTGAGGTGAGCTTGAATTGCTATAAACCTTCCCCTTAGCACTGCTTTCACAGTGTCCCATAGGTTTTGGGCTGTTGTGTTTTCATTTTCATTCGTTTCCATGCATAACTGAATTTCATTTTTGATTTCTTCTGTGATTTGTTGGTTATTCAGCAGTGTGTTGTTGAGCCTCCATATGTTGGAGGTTTTGAATGGTTTTCTCCTGTAATTGATACCTAATCTCACTGCATTGTGATCAGAAAAGATGCTTGGGATGATTTCAATATTTTGGAATTTACCAAGGCTAGATTTATGGCCCAGGATGTGGTCTATTCTGGAGAAGGTCCTGTGTGCACTTGAGAAAAAGGTGAAATTCATTGTTCTGGGGTGGAATGTCCTATAGATATCAATTAGGTCTAACCAGTCTATTGTATCATTTAAAGTTTGAATTTCCTTGTTACTTTTCTGTCTAGTTGATCTCTCCATTGGTGTGAGTGGTGTATTAAAGTCTTCCACTATTATTGTGTTGTTGTTGATTTCCCCTTTCATACTTGTTAGCATTTGCCTTACATATTGTGGTGCTCCTATGTTGGGTGCATAAATATTTATAATTGTTATTTCTTCTTCTTGGATTGATCCTTTGATCATTATGTAATGTCCATCTTTATCTCTTTTCACTGCCTTTATTTTAAAGTCTACTTATCTGGTATGAGTATTGCCACTCCTGCTTTCTTTTGGTCTTTATTTGCATGGAATATCTTTTTCGAGCATATTCTTTATAATCTTTCTATACCTCAATTTTTCATGTGTGTAATGAAGACAGAAAAAAGATTTGCCTTACAGGGTTGTTGTGAAGATTAAATTAATTACTGTCAGGAAAGCCTATCAAATAGTGCACATCATATAATAAGACTCAATAAACATTACTTTTATTATCAAAATTGGGTATCTAAAAAGGAAAAGCTTCACTTTCTTGTTGCCTCTTTGTGATTGGTTAAGTTAAATGATCCCAAGGAATTTGTTACCAAATAGCTACTGGTCACACTGGTTGGAACAGATCTGAGGCATCTCTTAGGATTACTAGGCCTCTCGAGGGTTTGTATACGAAACAGACAACTACAGCTGTGCTGGGAATAGGCCAAAGCCAAATAATCAAATATATATATATATATATTTAATAATCTGTTTAGGCTTCAGAGTCTTTCTAGGGGAATTCTGCAGGAATGGATTTCTAAAGCTCATTCACTCATATACTGCAGTTGTCCAGTCATTCAGTAGTGTCTGACTCTTGGCAACCCCACGGACCGCCAGGCTCCTCTGTCCACAGGATTTTCCATGCAGGAACACTGGAGTGGGTTGCCACTTCCTGCTCCAGGGGATCTTCTCGACCCAGAGATTGAACCCACATCTCCTGCATTGGCAGGAGGATTCTTTACTGCTGAGCCACCAGGGAAACCCATATATATATATTGATTGATAACATTTAGGTGCTGGGTATATAGAAAGATATAGGTAATAATCAAGGATATTATTCCTGTCTTCAGTAAATTTATACTCTAGTGTAGGAGACAGTCTTGAAGGACTCAGCCAGGTGAGAGATAGAAGTGAGTTCAAGACAGAAATAATACAAGCTGACACAAGGAATGGACACAGAGTACTGACAAAGAGGCACAAGGGAGCATGAAATATTCAGAGCAATTCATTTCAGCATAACTAAATATAGAGTGAGGATAAGCGAGGCAGTAGTAAAGTAAGAGGGAGAGACAGGAACAGGATGATGACGACCTTGTCTACAAGGCCTGATCGCCATCTGGCTTCTCTTACTCTGCCTGTTAAAGTCCCCCTAGCTTGCATACCTCATAGGAGGGGGGGAGAAGACAATAAAAAGTCAGGTAGGAGCCAAATAGCCCATGTAAAACCCAAAGTGCTGAAGAGGCTAGATCTCAATCACCTGGTTTCTCCTCTTGTATCTTGACAGATCTTCGGGAATGACAAAGTAAAATTTGGATTTTTTACTCTGAAGGCAATAGGGAAACACTGACGAGCTTTAAGCAGGAGAACTATGATCCAGTTTGCCTTTAAAAAGCTGTTTTTAAAGCAAGGAAGAGATTTGAGGGGGTGGTGAATAGAGGCAGAGGTATGAAGAAGACAATGCATTCTATCTCAAATATAAGTTTGAAATAATGATGGATATTTGTAAGGTGATGTTAAAATGATAACATTTTAAATTCAGACTGGGCTTTAAGTAAAATTTCCAATGTACATCCTGCAGTTAACCCATTTTAGAGTTTAAAAATTTCTTATCTGTATGATGTCATTTTTAGCCTTTCCATAATCCTACAAGGCTCTTGTTCTTTCCATTGTGCTGTGAAAATTTGCACATCTGAGACTGTAAGTGATTTGCCGAGGATACTACAGGAAGTCGGTGGCAGATCCATGCCCCAAATCTAGGTCTTCTAAATCAAGATAATGTTCTTTCCATAATTGTATACGTTTATAGTAACTCATCAACTCCTTATTCAGTGTCAATTTTGTTCCCAGCATCTTGTTGGTAGAAATAAAAACGAATTAGAAGCAAAGCATGGGTCCTTGCCTCTGGGGGCCAACAACAGGTTTTGCAGCAACAAAAACTGTTCATCACCAAAGCTGTAGGTGAGCAATCGGATCTGACTTCTAGTGCTAATTCTGCCTCTAACCATCTGTGTTTTATTTTATTTGAAAATTGCAAGTTCAGTTCAGTTCAGTCGCTCAGTCATGTTCGACTCCTTGCAACCCCATGAGCTGCAGCATACCAGGCCTCCCTGTGCAAACATCAACTCCCGGAGCCTACCCAAATTCATGTCCATTGAGTCGGTGATGCCATCCAACCATCTCATCCTCTGTCATCCCCTTCTCCTCCTGCCTTCAATCTTTCCCAGCATCAGGGTCTTTTCCAATGAGTCAACTCTTCACATCAGGTGACCAAAGTATTGGAGTTTCAGCTTCAACATCAGTCCTTCCAATGAACACCCAGGACTGATCTCCTTTAGGATGGACTGGGTGGATCTCCTTGCAATCCAAGGGACTTTCAAGAGTCTTCTCCAACACCACAGTTCAAAAGCATCAATTCTTCGGTGCTCAGCTTTCTTTATGGTCCAACTCTCACATCCATACATGACTACTGGAATAACCATAGCCTTGACTAGACAGACCTAACTTATCTCAAAAAACCTTAAATAAAAAAGGAATTTATTGGCTTATGAAATCCAAGGAAGAACTGAACACAAGCATCAAGAAAGGCAGGGCAGGAATCTCCCTGGTGGTACAGGGGTTAGGAATCTGCTTGCCAATTCAGGGGTCATGGGTTTGATCTCTGGTCCAGGTAGATTTGACATGCAGCAGAGCAACTAAGCTCGTGTGCCACAACTACTGAGCCCACTGCCACAATTACTGAAGCCCGTGAGCCTAGATCCTGTGCTCTGCACCAAGGCAAGCCACCACAATGAGAAACTTGTGCACCGCAATGAAGAGTAGCCCCCACTCTCTGCAACTGAAGAAAGCCTGCCTGCAGCAACAAAGACCTAGCACAGCCAAAATAAATACATAAATTTAAAAAAAAAAAAAGCACTACAGAGTTGGGGTAAAATAAAACAGTATAAGTGGTCTGTATAGTAAGGGAAAAAAATTCCATGGTGCTCTCAGCCTATGTGTGCCAGAAGTAAAAGTGGGTGAGAGGCCATTTATTTTGTTGACTGAGATACTCTCAGACCGTGTTTTTCCTTAGAATATTCCATTGGGAGAAAGTAAAAGGCTGGGGCAGAGAAAAATGTAGAAGATAAAAAAATTCAACTCTTACAATTTTATCTATATTCATCACACATCTTCTTTACATTTGTGCTATGATAGGTATCTTTTTGAGAATTCAGAGGAAATCCTATTTTTGAGAAGTATAAAACTAATCAGAGATGCAGGATAAAATCACTAGGTTATATGTAAATAACTTAATAAACATGGGTTTAATCATTCAAAAATATTTATAATGACCACTTATTGATGTCATAAGTGAAATGTAATGACATCTACATTTCAAAAATATTTTAGTAATAGTAATAACTTACGGTGACTAGTTTATAAGATATAAATTTTGCAGTTTAACAAATAAGAAATTAATCTGAAACAGAAATAGGCTCATAGACATAGAAAACAAACTTATGGTTACCAAATGGGAATGGGTAGGGGAAGAGAAATTAGGAGCTTTGGATTAATATATACATAATACTGTATATGAAATAGATAAACAACAAGGACCTACTGTATGGCACAAGGAACTAAACTCACTATTCTGTAATAATCTATAATGGAATAGAATCTGAAAAAGAATATATATGTATATAGACACACAAATACATGTATTTATGTATAACTAATCAGTTTGCTGTACACTTAAAATTAACACAATATTGTAAATCAACAATACTTAAATAAAAATATTTTAAAATTCTAAAAAAACAAAAAATGAAATTTAGTTGGATTCCAGGTATGCAAAAGAAAACACATTGATAATAATGAATATTCAGTTTAAAATGAATATTATAATTTTCTTATTAAGTAATATGGTTTCTCCGTCCCCTGGAGAGATTTAAGGAGATATAATTTACATTGAACACTGTATTAGTTTAAGGTGTATAATATAATGATTTAATATATTACTGTAATTTTAGTTAACATCCATCACCTCACATAGTTAGTTCTTTTTTTCTTGTGATGAGAACTTTTAAGATCTACTCTCTTAGCAACACTCAAATATACAATACATTATAACATAGTTTTCAACCTAAATTACTTAGAAGGTGCATTTCTATTGACAAAGTTCTTTGAACTCACTGAAAAAGTAGGTGAATCAATGATTTGCATGCCTGCTTAATCGCTCAGTCATGTTCAAATCTTTGTGATCCCATGGACTGTACCCTGCCAGGTTCCTCAGTTTATGGGATTCTCCAGGCAAGAATACTGGAGTAGATAGCTATTTCCTTTTCCAGGGGATCTTCCTGATCCAGGGATTGAACCTGGGTCTCCTGCATTGCAGGCAGATTCTTTACCATCTGAATAACCAGAGAAGCCCAAATCAATGATTTACCACAATTCACTACGATAAATTATCTGTTGAAGGTAGAACAACCAAGGCCAAGACTATGTATTATATTTCCCTTCTACTTTAAGGAAAGTTCCATTAGAAATGACAGCAACATTTTACCTTTATAGAATATGAGTCTTCAAAATGTTTCAATATTACATGAAGTACAAAGAAGTATATCACCAAATTTAACATATCAATTGTAGGACATGGATTAAGACATTTGTTACAATGTAAGTAACATGGAAACTTATATTATCATATGTAAAATAGATAGCCAATGGGAATTTGCTGTTATGACTCAGGGAACTCAAACTGGGGCTCTGTAGCAACCTAGAGTGGTGGGGTGGGGAGAGAGGTGGGAGGATTTCAAGAGGGAGGGGACATATGTATATCTATGGTTGATTCATGTTGATGTTTGGCAGAAACCAACAATTCTGTAAAGCAATTATCCTTCCATTAAAAAATAAATTAACTAAAAAAAAAAAGACATTTGACTTTGCAGGCAAGACACTGAATCAGACCCAGAGTGTCACATCTTTACTTGGCAGAATTTTTTTTTTCTTTTAAAAAATGTTTATGCTTTATTTTAAAAATGCTTGCTGCGGAATATTTAAATTTCCATTAAGTCCTAAGATGTTCTATTATGAAAAGTTCAGTGTGAATGTGAATAGAATCCACCAAAACTATTTTTTTCGCTGTGGTGCTTTGGTTTACAGCTAAGACCTTTTCTTTATCATTAACAGATTTATTCCACTAGCAGGAGAGTGCTACCGCTTCAAGTTTGGTCAACTTGCATTCTTTTTCCTCCTTAGTGCAGTCATAGGCCAAATTCCCATTCCCCCATCATCTCTGTTTCCATTACCTTTAAAGGGAATATTGCATTCTGACAAAATCTACCAGTGCTGAAGGAGTCATAATTTAGCCACGAGATATACAGTCCCTGGTTTGCGATGGTTCGATTGAAGATGTTTTGACTATATGATGGTGCAAAGGTATTACACATTTAGTAGACACCATACCTCAATTTCTCTATTTTGATAGTTTCCAGAGCTAAGGATGCAATACAAAAGGCTGGACAGGGCAGGGAGAGGAGGGAGCTGCAGCTCTCAGTCGGCTACTAGATGACAAGAGTAAATCACTGAGACACTTATAACCATTCTCTATCCACATGGCCATTCTGTTTTTCACTTTCATTGTCAGTATACAATAAATTACATGAGATACTCAACATTTAATTAAAAAACAGGCTTTGTGTTAGGTGATTTTGCCAACTGTAGGCTAACGGAAGTGTTTTGAGCATGTTTAAGGTAAGCTAGGCTAAGCTATGTTGATAGGTAGTTTAGGTGTATTAAATGCATTTTTGACTTTGGATATTTTCTATTTATGATGCGTTTATCAGGACCACCGTTGTAAATTGAAGAAGATCTGTGAAGATCACCTTCTACTTTGTTTTCTATATTTTCTTTTTTCCTTGCTATCTTTAGACTAATCCCCAGAATCAAAAATTTCTTGGATGAATCTGAATAATTTCCCTCTGAACAAGCTGTTTTCATAGAAAAGCATGTGTAAACTGCCTCACAGACATTTCTCTCTACAAAGTTGCTCCTTGACTTTAAACACCAGTTAATCATCTGTTTGACAGAAGAAGTCAGAGCTAACCCAATGCCCCCTTCCTGCCTCTCACTCCACGTGGTAATTGCTTGTATCTCACTTCCTAGAACTGTTTATTATGCTTGGCTTTACATCTTTAAATATATTTGCATGTTTTCTCTTGTTATGTCTTCCTCATTAGGGTAGAAATGTCTCAATAGTAGACACAATGTTTTCCAATCAAGGATGGACTATTATTTGCCTGCAGAGCTAGGAATTTAAATGTAGTGAGTAGTGAAAGTCATTCAGTCCTGTCTGACTCTTTGCAACACCATGGGATTCTCCAGGCAAGAATACTGGAGTGGGTTGCAATGCCCTACTCCAGGGGATCTTTCCGACCCAAGGATCAAACTTGGGTCTCCTGCATTGTGGGAAAATCCTTTCAAATCCCTTCCTTCCAATTCTCTGAATCTGATTCTAGTTCAGGTACTCATTCTCTCACTTGGTTACTGTAATCATCTTCTAATGATTTACCTGGCCTCTGGTCTCTGACCTGTGGCAATTCACCTTTGATTTCGTTCCTAGTCCTCTTTCTAAGCACAGTTCTAATGGTGTTACTGCCAAGCTTAAAGGCCTTTGATGGTCCTACACTGCTTACAAGGGCTTCCCAGGTGGTGTTAGTGATAAAGAACTTGTCTTCCAATGCAGGAGATGTAAGAGACACACATTCGATTCCTGGGTCAGGAAGATCCCCTGGAGGAAGGCAGGGCAACCCACTCCAGTATTCTTACCAGGAGAATCCCATGGACAGAAGAGTCTGGTGGGCTTCAGCCCATAGTGTCACAAAGAGTTGGACACGACTGAAGCAACTTAGCATGTATGCACTGCTTGCAAAATAAAATTCCCAGCCTTTACCATCTGGTCAGATCTTCCCTTTCTAACTCCATTCCAGTCACTTACTCTTCCTACTCTGTATTCTATGAGCTATTAACTGTTTACCAAATATGTCTTTGCACATTTCCATCTGTCTTTATTCATTTTCTCTTTTCCAAAGATGGGCTTCTCCAACTATTCATATCTCACTTTTCAATTATGATCTAGCTTAACAGGATCACCTCAACAACTTTTTTCCTGTTCTTAGTCAACTTGTTTCTCCTTTCCAGAGCATGATTCAGTTTTAGCACTTACCATCAGCTCTATACTCCAGAGGGGGATTTATCTCTGTCTCCTATTTATCTTGTGAGCAACTTGAGGGCACGGATGATGGTTTATTCATCTTTCAATGGTCACAGCCTGGCAAGTGGAGTGGGAGGAGGAGAATCATTCTCCCTGGGAAAGAAGAAAATATAATATTTCTAATGACATAAAGGAGGGGAATTTTCCAGCCTGTTTCTTGGAAGAAGTTCAACATTTTAAATTTACACATTCACTGTACCTGAAATGACTTCCTGGAACTAGAGTTCAGAGCCCTTTTTATAAAAACCACTCTTTCTAGAAGTCAAATTTGTAATTTGTGGGACATGAAAGTTAAGTTTCTAAACCAGACTTATCAAACTCACAAATCTACCCCCTGAGTTCAGCTGCCAATTTACATATCTTCTGTGCAACCCTGCTAGCTATTAGAATTTATCAAAAGGAAATTCTATAGGTAGGTTAAGAATAACTGTGATCTGGTAACTTAGACAAAAATATTTGTTAAATTCAAAATCAAACGGAAACCAGTCTTAATTCCTTGGGCAGACGAAACCAATTTAGTCATTTCTTGCTTATGCCTTTGGAAATAATAAGCAAAATTTGAACTGCTTCTCAAGGCTGATATGAGGTAACCACTGAAAATTCTATTATAACCAATCACTATGAAGAAGAAAAAAATCACTACCTTCTCACCATATGAGCTGCTTTATAACAACAATATACCCCGAAACCTCACCCCGTATTTTGGTTTGAGTGATCCTAGCTTACAAACGCTTTGGGTATTGTGTGCACAATACCCATTTACTAATGACTACTTCAGCGATTTATTGGTTTTACCTCGTCTGTTTCTGAGCTTTTGACAATCAATGACCCGCTAGTGTCCTGGGATCTACATCTACTCTCGTCACGGGCACGTGGCTTTAAGGGCAGCTTAATTACTTGTAATTCCTTGAGTGCGTGCCAGTTACTTCGCTAGCGTTCACCATTTGATTCTGTGCCAGCAGGACGTCCAGGTGCTTGGCCACAGGCACCGCCGAACCTGGCACCAGGATCGTGGCCTTTCCCAGTCCACGCCGGACGGAGACAGGCCGGCCACCCCAGCCAGCGGGGAGCGAGGGCTGAAGCTGCAGAGGGGCGCGCAGAGTCCATTAAC
>ML664174.1:10244691-10442200 GCA_007570785.1 Antilocapra americana
GGAGGGGCGCGCGCGGCGGCCGCTGCGGCCTGTGCGCCGTCACCCGGCAGAACCCGGCTGGTGGCGGGAGGCGCAGCTCGCCTCGCCGTTGCCGCTGCCGCAGGCGCGCCGAGACGCATCGGGGCTGCGCCGGGGGCCGGCCCACCCTCCCGCCGCCGTCCTTCGGCCCGCGGGCCGCGCGGAGCCGCTATCATGTCGCTGGGGCAGTGGCTGGCCCAGCTGGTGGGCAGTTTGCAGGACCCGCAGCGAGTGGCCCGTTTCCAGCAGCTGTGCGGGGTGGAAGCTCCGGCGAGCTGCACGGCCGCGGCCGCCGCCGACCCGAGGGAGGATGAGACGGCGGGGGCGCACCTCGCCGGAGAAGCCCGGCGCGGAGAGCGGCAGCCGGGGGCGGCCCGAGGCCCTCCGCCGCCGGGGAGCGAGCGCAAGCAGCGCCCGGCCAGGCTGGACGGTGGCGGCGCCCACAACGGCGTGCGGAACGGGCGGGCGACCCGGGTGGGCCCGGCCTCGGCGCGGCGCGCGGGGCTGCTGCGCCGCAACTCGCTGACGGGCGAGGAGGGCCAGTTGGCCCACGTGAGTAACTGGCCTCTCCACTACCTGTTCTGCTTCGGCACGGAGCTGGGCAACGAAGTCTTTTACATGCTCTTCTTCCCCTTCTGGATCTGGAACCTGGACGCCCTGGTGGGCCGGAGGCTCGTGGTCATCTGGGTGCTGGTCATGTACCTGGGCCAGTGCACCAAGGACATCATCCGCTGGCCGCGGCCCGCCTCGCCCCCCGTGGTCAAGTTGGAGGTTTTCTACAACTCCGAGTACAGCATGCCCTCCACCCATGCCATGTCCGGCACCGCCATCCCCGTCTCCATGATCCTCCTCACCTATGGCCGCTGGCAGGTAAGGGTCCCTGTCCTCGCCCCGCACAGCCTCCGAGCCCTCTGCTCCCCGCACTCATTTGATTTTGGCCGTTCCCTTCCCAGACTTCTCTTTCTACAGGTTTGCACAGTACCCCCCCCCACCACCACAGGCCCTTTCTAGCTTAAATAATAATAGTGAAACGGTGGGGGAAACCTAAGACTTAGCCATCAAACTCTGTTTTACTAGTAATGCTTTTCTTGGAACCTAAAGGAAATGCCGTTCGTGGAGTAATACATTATCATGGGGCTTTAGCTGAGTTGATAAACGGTTTTTAATTCTTGTGATGCACAAACTATGATTATGATTAAGTATACCGTGCTTATAATTAATCCTTGGGTGACTAAGATTTATCCGGTTTTATACGGTGCCTTCCCCAGACTGATTGCTGTTTCAGGCATAGGTGAAGTCATTGACTTTTTCTAGAGACAGTGTTTGTAAAATAAACAGGGTCATTCAGGCAATGAAGTGATGGATTTTAAACGAAAGCCACCCTTTGTGGAAGTTAATGGAGTACCGCCTGAGTGCTCTTTTTAAGGGGTGTGGTTGTTAATTTGCTGATAGACACAATTTAATTAGCTTTTGGATCACTGATCTGTACTGTCAGTTGTTGAGCTACAGTATGTTGAATTAGCTTTGCAAATGCTTTTAAAAGTAGGGATCTTGGTCAGACCAGCGGGTTCGTAAAAATGGTAAATATGACAGCCTGACAGCCAGGGATGAGTGCGTTTTTAAACAGTAAACTTATATATTTTGTGTACTACTTCTGGCCTCCCATTTTTTCGGCTTGCATCCCAGAGATTCTGATCCATTAGATAAATAAGGGGTATTGCATTTTATTGAAATTCCCTAAATATTTTTGAGGGAAAAAAAATGTATGTTCTTAAGTCCCATCCAGTAAAATTAGTATATTTGATCCTTAGATTTAAAAGCTAGTTCTTTTTTATATAGAAGCAAAATTTATTTTTAGACTGATACTTGTTTTATCTGTCACTTTAAAATTCCTATTGAAGTTCAGCTGGTTTACAATGTTGTGTTAATTATCTTTTAAATTGTAAGGTTTGTCCTTTCTGCAGACCAGTCCCCTAATTTAAGAATGAAGTTAATAAAGATGAAGAATCTAAGGAATTGAACTTCTTGATTTTTTTTCCCCCCATTACAAGCACAAAATTATCTTCTACTGAGAAATACACATCCTGTGTAAACTCTGTTATGGTCAAGTTACCTATCTCAGACTTAGTTTCAGTATAGATAAACCCTTGTCCTCAAAGACACTTCTGGGCAGTGCATCGCTTACGGACCTTGGAAAATGTGTAACGTGTGTAATAAGAATGGCAGAATTATGAGGGAAGAGTACCATGAATGTTTTTTCTTTTTCCCTATGCAACCTAAGGAGCTATATAATAATGTTCAGATTGTAAAGTAGTGCTGCTTGTTTTGCATAATAGGTAAATATCTCAAATGTACTTAATCTAAATACTTTAGAGTTTAAGATTGTCTTTGAGTTATGATATTTACTGGTTAGCTAATGATGTTTCTCTTATTTCTATAAGATTTTCAGGATTCCATAATGATAGAGCCTTTTATAACTCCTCATTGAGTAGCTATGTTGCAAGCAATTAATTTTTAGCAGTCCAAGTAAGAGAAAGTAGTTTTTTTTCTCTTCATTCATTGAGAGCACATGCTAACAGGAAGTCTGAAAACAGTACCACCAGATTGTTTATGGGATGCATCTATCAGTATTTTAACACTTCAGAGTTATTTGAATTACCAGAATATGCTTACAATATAGTTTTTTGACAACCTAGTATATTTAATTCAAAGTTTGAAGTCTTTATATATCATACAGTTTTAGAATTTGAGCTAGTCAGGACTTCAGATGTCTCCTGGTCGCAAACTGTATTTTACAGATGTCGAAACTGACCAGTTACAGTAGAATTAATCGTGTACAATTTGTTTATTCTTTTACATGTCCATTACAGGTTTGAATAAACTTCCAAAATTTGAGTAATTATTTGTCTTTGATTAGTTGTTTTGAAAAAAAGACTCCCTTACGTGAAAGTTCTGTATTTATAAATGGTTGTTATAATTCAGTCCAAAAAACCTAAATGACCTTTTAAGTTTTTTACTTTTTTTTTGAAAATCTTGTTATGAATTGAAAACAAAAATACCTTGCTTTGCTTTAAGGTGTTTTGGTCCTCATCTCTGCCAGTGAGTATTGTAGTACTTAGGAGGCTTGTATTTCCAGAGTGAGTAATGAAAAAATGTATGTGTTTCGGAGTGGGATAGGAATTAAACCGTGAAAGCCTAGTGTTTTTCTAAGGAACAGCAGTTTTGGCTGACAGTGGTTGCCATCTGCTTGTGCTCCTGCTGCTTGCTCAGGACAGGTGTGTTTGTCTCTATGTGCGTAGGATGCTGAAACTTCTCTGGAAACTTGAGTTATCTTCCTTTGGTGGGACATCTGCTTCACTTCCCTTCATGCTACTTCACCTTCCTGCTTGAAATCTGGTCATGGTTCACTTACGTGAAACCTTTGTGTTTTGTTATTCATGTGTTCTTAAAATAACAGTAAGCCAGAAAAATTATTAGGGGCTTGCCTCAAGTGCAGTTCCTATACTTTACTCCCAGAGATTCTGATCCATTATAAGTAAGGGGTATTGCATTTTATTGAAATTCCCTAAATATTTTTGAGGAAAAAAAAATTTATGTTCTTAAGTCCTAAATGTTTTTTCCTCAAAAATATTTAGGGAATTTCAATCAAAAATTGTTTAATGTTATTAAGTCAAGTATAAAATTTGAACTCATTTTATGCCATATTATTTAAAAATTAAGGCTTTTTATTTCTGGAAAAAACACACAGAAATAAAGATAAAAGGAGTGCTTTACTTTTTTATATTATTCTTTAAAAGACTATGTTTTTAATATCTAATGTTCCTTATTTCTTACTTTTTCTCAATTCAGCTACAGAAAATTCCAACAAATAATATGATCAAGCTAATTAATACCTGGAGAAATGCCATAACACTTTTTATCCTGCATTACTGGAAAAAATTCTTCCAGTATATCAAATAATTGTTTGGAGCCATACTGTTTCAATTTCCCTTTTTGTATTATTAACATACCTTTAAAAAGAACTGCAAAAGAACAGTGACAGCAATGTTGGAGAAATATAAAATATAGTCTAAGGATCAAATATACTAATTTTTTAAAAATTAGTGACATCACATGCTTTATAGCCTAACCCATTCCCAACTAGTCCATATGCATTCACTACTTTTTAAATTATTATTAAAATAATAGTTGTATTATTATCTTTATTAGTATTTATTAAGACCTTACTATGGGTCAGACATTATTTGAAATGTTTATTACCTCATTTAGTCTGCTCTTAAAACATGCCAATGTTTGGTTCTACTGTTAATTCAAGTTTACAAATTATGCAACTGAGATAAGGGAAGAATAACTTACTCAGAGTTACATAGCTAGTGAGTCACAGGCTGACTGTAAACTTATAGACAGACTCCAGAGCTTACAGAGAAAACTCCCTTCATATCATGCTTTGTGAATTTTAAATTGACTTTGCAGTAATAGAATTTTTGAAATAGATATGTGTCCTTACAAAAACAGCTTTGATATGCCTTGAGATACAATGCATGTACAATAGTCACAAATATTTCTTTTAGACATAAGTTGTTGACTGAAACTAAATGCTGATTTAATTACCCTTCCTTTCTTCTATTTTCCTAATATGAATTTTAAAAATTAAGCATAATGAAGGCTTTGGGGAAAAAAGAACATAAGGTATTTATCATAATATAGTTTCCTGAAAATAATAAAGGAGACTGTGAGATCATGAATTGATAAAAGGCAAAGAAGTAAGAGAAGAGTTAGAAAAGTAGGTCACAAATGACAAAGACCAGAAAAGGCTTTAGGAACCATGGGGAACTGATCATTAGAGTAATTCTGGGAAGAAATACAGTTTATTAAAAAATGAAATTGGCTTGCTACTTTATTTCTTTTTACCTAGCTGATACTTGTGTTTGAAATGGACATGTTTCTGATTTTATACACGCTTATTAGTAAATCTCAATTTTAAATTAATTTATTTGAATGGATAATAGATAGTTGAAAACCCAATGTTTACATAAAACATGTGAAGAGGAGAGTGGGGCTTCTCCTGTGGCTCAGCAGGAAGGAATTCATCTGCGATGCAGGAGACGCAGAAGACTTGGGTTGGATCCCTGTGTCGGAAGATCCCCTGGAGGCGGGCCTGGCAACCCAGTTCAGTATTCTTGCCTGGAGAATTTCATGGACCAAGGAGCCCGATGGACTTATACAGTCCATGGGGTCGCAGAAAGTTGGACACAACTTTAAGCTACCGAGCACATGAAGAGGAGAGTACAGTTTTTCTTTTTGTTGTCACAGCTAGGAGGTGTAGAGTCTTCCAAATTCCCCCACCCCCAGGTTACCACCCTAGACACGACCAGTCATAGTGTGCCAAAGATATACCCATCAGGGGCTAGCCCTGCCCTCCCTTCCTGTCCTGACCAATCACAGAGCACCAAGATAGTCACCCCACCTGTAGCCAATTTCCCTTCTCCCTTTAAAAGCCTTGTACCATGCGGCTCGGGGCCGCTGCCCTCACTCCGCTGTGTCGGTCTGTGTGTGCGGTCCAGACCTGGGTCTGCAATAAATTCCCTCTTGCGTTTGCATCGGTGTATGGCCTCCTGGTGATTTGTGGAGATCACGACCTGGGCATAACAGAGGCTCTCTTTTCCAGAAGGATTCATCGTTAGAAATTTCTTATTTAATCTTCTGGAGATAGTCTTTACTTTGCTAATGGTATATTTATATAGTTTGTTCTTCCTACAGATGGCAATGTACTATCCTGTTCTTGACCTTGCTTTTTTCACTTAGAAATATATTGTGAAGGTTATCCTCTTCTTTTACCCAGCAGTTAATGAACTGTAATTTTTTGCTTGTGGTTGTTTTAAATGCCTTACATGACTTTCAATCCCCAGAAAACCCCATGAGCATTGTCACTGGTTTGCAGAAGAAACTGAGGCAAAGGAAGTTAAGTAACTTGTCCAAAATGATTCTGCAGGTACCTAACAGAGCCTGGATTTCAGATTCAGGCAGTCTGGCTCTGAAGTGACCCCACACTGCTGTGTTTTACTGTGGCTCTGTATTAGCATTTTCCATTGAGAGAGCTATCTGATTTTTGCACATGTGCGTGATGTTCCAGTATATTAACAGCATGATTTATACAGAATTTGACTATTCCATTACTGCCAATTCAAAGACATTCTCTATTCTTTTTCTACCAGATTGTTGGTATTTTACTAATTTTTAAAAACTATACCTCTGTGGTTTTCTTTTTGTTTTTTTTTCCCCCAAGTCCTTGCTCTACCTTCAAATAATGTTATACCAGTTCAGGTACAGAAATAGCATGCTTTATTTTTTCCTTTTCCCTTTTATGTATTATTGTTGTCATGCATTTTACATCTAGGTTATAATACTCAGAGTACACTATTTGTATTTTTATATAGTGTTCCAGGATTATTTCTAGAAATACTTTTTTCTCCCCTCTTCCCTAACATCCTCCCCTTCTGGGATTTGTCTCACGTTTGTTAGATTTGTTAAACACTGGCCACTTGTAGATTACTAGTGCTTTGATGATGATGACGATGATGATAACTGCAGTGCTTTTGCTTTCTGTGCTTCATTTTGGATAGCTCCTATTGCCATGACTTCAAATTCACTGGTCTTCTGCAGTGTCTAATTTTCTGGTTAAACATCATGTAGAAGGGGATATGATTTTAGATACTATATACTTTTATATATGGAAGTTCCTATTGGATCTTTGGTCTAGTGTACAATTAAATTACTTGTCAGTTTACTCCTTTTTAGGCTCGCTAGAGTGAATCTGGAATAACCATAGTCTAGAGCTAATTTAGCTTGACTGACTTACAGTGATAACCTTCTGAAGACTACTCAATTCCCTCAGCTCTCTGCCTGATGGGAAAGCAGTTGCAGGCCTGTGTAAACTCTGGGAATTATATGGTCTACTCCTACTTGGAAGTAGTTTTCCCCCAGCCTGGTGTGTACAAGGTAGTACTCAGCCAGCAATTTGCAGAGAACCCTTCACCTCCACAGTGTTCTTTCTCCATCCAGAGTCTTGTTTCCAGTACTATCTTGAAAATTATTGCTGCTTTGGCCCCTTAGCTCAGTAAGACTGTTGGACTTTGTTTTCGTTCCTCTTATGCTACAGCCTGGAAACTCCCTCTAGCAACAAGCCAGGGCAATCAGAGGGCTCTTCACATTTGTTTTCCCTTTTCTTATGAAAGACAGTCCTGTACTGTTTGTTTTCCAATATCTGAAAACAGTTCTTTCATGTAATTTGTCTAGGTTTTTGGTTGTTTTCAGTGCAACAGCTTTTCCTACAACAGTTAACTGTTTATGGGCAAAAACAGATATCTTTTTACCTCTACTGTTTTGTGGGTTTCTTTTTTAATGTATATAAAATACAACAGTTTCAATTCAGTTCAGTTCAGTCGCTCAGTCGTGTCCGACTCTTTGCGACCCCATGAATCACAGCACACCAGGCCTCCCTGCCCATCACCAACTCCCAGAGTCCACCCAAACCCATGTCCATTGAGTCGGTGATGCTATCCAACCATCTCATCCTCTGTCATCGCCTTCTCCTCCTGCCCTAAATCTTTCCCAGCATCAGGATCTTTTCAAATGAGTCAGCTCTTCGCATCAGGTGGCCAAAGTATTGGAGTTTCAGCTTCAACATCAGCCCTTCCAATGAACACCCAGGACTGATCTCCTTTAGGATGGACTGGTTGGATCTCCTGTAGTCCAAGGGACTCTCAAGAGTCTTCTCCAACACAACTTACTGAGATGTAATTCATGTACCATACAATTCATCCATTTAAAATATACAAATCAGTGGCTTTCAGTATATTCATAGTTTTGTGCAGTCATCACCACAGTCAGCTTTGGAACATTTTCATCATCCCCCCAAAGAAACTCCATCCCCATAGTCATTGCTCCCTACTTTCCCCCAATCTCTTGGCACCTCTAGACAATCACTAATCTATTCCATAGATTTGCCTACTATTGTCATCTTGTATAAACGGAAGTATTCAGTAGGTAATCTGTTGTGAATAGCTTTTTCCACATGGCGTAATGTATTAAGATTCATCCATTTTGTAGCATGTATCAGTACTTCAATTCCTTTTTATTGCTGAGTAATATGCCAGTGGCAAAGAATCCACCTGCCAGTGTAGGAGACACAGGAGACTAGAGTTTAATCCCTTGGTCAGGAAGATCCCCTGGAGGAGGAAATAGCAGTCCACTACAGTATACTTGCCTGGAAAACTCCATGGACAGAGGAGCTTGGCGGGCTGCAGTCCATGGGGTCACAAAGAGTTAAACACGTTTTAGTAGCTGAGCATGCACGCATGCAGGCCAATGGATGAATATACTACTGTTTTATGTGCCTTTTCATCTGCTCATGGGCATTTGAGTTCTCTTTTTGTGCTGTGGTGTGTGCTTAGTTGCTCAGTCATATCCGACTCTTTGTGACCCTGTGGACTGTAGTCTGCCAGACTTCCCTGTCCACGGGGATTCTCCAGGCAAGAATACTGGAGTGAGTTGCAATGCCCTCCTCCAGGGGAGCTTCCCAACCCAGGGATTAAACCCAGGTCTCCCGCAACGCAGGCGGATTCTTTACAGCTGAGCTACCAGGGGTTTACTTTTTAGTTATTTTGAATAATGTTGCCTTGGATATTTTTACATAAGTTTTTACATATTTTTTGTTGTTATTTTTTCTCTTGGGTTACTTACTAGTTTTTGAAGTCTTTTATGTTATGGTGAAATTAGCCTTTTGATTGTGGTGTGATTTGGAAATATGTTTTCCTAAATTATTACTTCTGTTCTGACTTTTTTTCCAAGCAGAAATTTTTTTCTTTTTATGTATCAATTTTTATTTCATAGGTTTTGGGGTTTGTGTAATGTTAGGATGTCTTCCTACCATGGTTTCCTATAGTACTTTTATAGTTTCACTTTTTTATGCTTAAATCTTTGAATCCAATCTCTTGTTTTGAGGAAGGAATCCAACTTGATATTTCCTGATGGCACCATTTATTAAATAATCCATTTTTCCCTGTTGACTTGAACTGTCACTTTTATCATATACTAAGTGTAGGTATATATTTGGGGTCTATGCCCATACTTTGAGGTAGAGTTGATGTATCTGATATTGTGTGCAAATGTGTATGCTTAGTCACTCAGTTGTGTCCGACTCTTTGTGGCCCCATGAACCATAGCCCACCATGCTCCTCTATCCACGGGGATTCTCCAGGCAACAATACTGGAGTGGGTTGCCATGCCCCCCTCCAGGATATCTTCCCTACCCAGGGCTCAAACCCAGGTCTCCCGCATTGCAGGTAAATTCTTTACTGTCTGAACCACCAGAGAAGCCCAAGAATACTGGAGTGGGTAGTCTATCCCTTCTCCAGGGGATCTTCCTGACCCAGGAATCGAACCAGGGCCTCCTGCATTGCAGGTAGATTCTTTACCAGCTGAGCTACCAGGGAAGCCTGTGTGGCACACAGCAGTATTGTGTACAAATACTATACTGTTATACTTATTATAGTTTTATCAAGATTTTTTCAGAATTCTCACTGGGTTTTTAAATTTATTTATTTATCTTTAATTGAAGGATGGTTGCTTTACAATATTGTGTTGGTTTCTGCCATACATCAGCGTGAATCAGCCACAGGTATACATATGTCCCGTCTTTCTCTTTTTTCAATTTAATTAATTAGTTTATTTTGGGGTGTGCTGGGTCTTTGTTGTTGCGGTCTTTGTTGTGGGGCTTTTCTGTAGGTGTGGCGAGTGGGGCGACTCTCTAGTCACGGTGCACAGACTTAGCACTGCAGTGAACTTTCTTATGGAGCACAGACTCTAGCATGCGGGCTCCATAGTTGTGGTGCATGGGGGCGTAGTTGCTCCACAGCATGCAGAATCTTCCCGAATCAGGGATCGAACCCATGTCTCCTGCACTGGCAGATAGATTCTTTACCACTGAGCCACCAGGGAAGCCTGCCCTTCTCTCTTGAACCTCCCTCCCACCTCCCACCCCATCTCACCCCTCTAGGTTGTCACAAAGCCCTGGTTTGAGTTCCCTGAGTCATACATTTACTGTTTTTATCTTTCTTCATGTACTTTAGATTTTGTCTAGATCTAAAAGAAAAATCCTTTTGCAGTTCTTTGTATTGGAAAGATAAAGTTGTCATTTCGCATTTAAGTCTTTGATCCATCTTCAGTTGGTTTGTATGTGTTGTGAGGTATGGATCTGATATAATTTTTTATATAAATATTTAACAGACCTTGTATCATTTTTGGATAGTTTATCCTTTTCCACTATAGTATTATTATCTATAATACCACTTACGCTACATATCAAGTTCCCATATTTTCAGGTCTAATTCTGGGTTCTCTATTCTGTTTCACTGGTCTGTTTGTCTAATCTCTTTAGAGATATCATTGCCTTAAGTGCTATAGTTGCTTTAAAATAAGTCTTGGTATCTTTTTATGAAAGTTCCATTATTATACTCTTCAAGATTATGTTGGCTTTTTTGAATATTTCTTTTCAGTATAGATTTTAGAATCACCTCTTTAATTTCCATGTAAAAGCCTGTCTGGACTTTTACTGAAATTGCAATGAATTTACAAATTAATATGGAGAGAATCAATAGCCTTACAATACTGAATTTTCTTATGTTTGAATATGATAAACTTTACTTATTTAAATTTTCTTAAATGTATTTCAGTGAAGGTTTATAATTTTCTCCATATGGATCAACCATATTTTTTGTTGGATTTATTTCTAGTTACTTTATTTTTTGTTACTGTTGTAAATGATGTTAAAATTCAAATATTCTAACTTTTTGCAGCTGTAGTATAGAAATGCTCTTGGCTTTTGTACATTGATTGCATATAAAGTTTATTCAACTCTCCATTAATTTAATAATTTGTGTGATAGTCTCATATGTTTTCTATGGGGAAAATCATGTCAACTGAGAATAATGACAAGTACATTTGTTCTGTTGTAATTACACATTTGTTTCTTCTGATTGACTAAAAAGCTTTAATCAAGTTAATGACATTCAATTCCACAAATATAATCTCGTCACATTTTTAATAAGCACTAGGCAATAATCTAAGCCCTCCAGATATCAGAGTGAGTAAAACAAATATGTTCTGTTTGCTCAAGATTAGACTGGTATTTTAGAAACATTCTTGTATCTGTAGTATGGAAAATGGACTGGAAAGAAGCAAGGCAGGAGGCAGGTAAGCCAGACCTAGTAAGAAGTTGCTTTGCTAGTCCAAGGGAGAGTTGATGGGGAGCTACATCAGGAGACTGCATCATCAGCCTGCTGCCTGATTTTTTTATGACCTGTTAACTGTGAATGGCTTTCACAGTTTTAAATAAAGTCAAAAGAAGAAGAATATTTTATGACACATGTAAGTTATATTATTCAAAAATTTTAGTGGCTTATACAGTAAAGCCATGGCAGTTCATTTGTATCTTGCCCCTTGTGGTTTTGTGCTACAGCAGCACGGACGGGTAGTTGTGACACTGACTGTATAGTCCACAAAGCCCAAGATAGTTACTTTCTGGCTCTTTATAGAAAAAGACTTTACTGGCCCTTGACCTACACAGTGGCAAAAGAGAAATGTGTGAATTTGAGAGAGATTAAGATACAGCATTGGCAAGGCTTGGTGATTAACTGGATGTGTCTGTAAAGAGAAAAAAAATGGAGTAAAGGATTCTTCCCAGATTTCCAGATATTTAGAAAGACGAGAAATAGTTTGATTCCTAGAAATAGAAAATACTGAAATCAAGTCAGATTTAGGGAAAGGAGTAGGAGCATGGAGGAGATGAATTGTGTTTTAGATATGTTGAGTTGGAGGTGTCTGTAAGAGAGCAATTTGTAAATATCTGGAGGCAGCTGTATACATGAAAGAGACCTGGACAGGTTTGGTCATCAACATGAATTTGCAGAACCAAGTGATGAGAGTGGACGATATTGCTCTGAGAGAGTGCATAGAGTAAGAAGAACAGAGGGTCTAGTAGGAGAAAAAACCTTAAAGACATTAATATTTAAGGATTGGATAGAGTGAAAGGCACCTGGAACAGAATCTGATAAGTAGCAGTTTGAGAGGTAAGAAGATATCTTAGGGATTGTCTAACTAAGGCTGGGTGCGGGGAGGCGTGTACAGTGTTCTGGTAACCCATTTGAACTATCTTAAGCAAAAATAAAGAAAGTTATTTGAGGACTAGAGGCGGGTATCTCATGGAAGTCAAGGATGAAGTGCTACAGGGTCTCCTGAGGGACTGGAGCTAAGCGCTGGAGTACTATCACAAGTAAGGGCATGCCATCCATCTTTGTTTCTTGAGGCTGCATGGCCTCTTAGTTCTGCTGCTTTCTTCTCTATCTCTGCTTTGGCATGTGTCTGTCAGCCTCACGTCATTTCTGAATTCAAACACATAACAGAGACTGACTGACCTTTTCACTTCATTTCAAACGACTATTAGGAACAAGAACTAAGTCAGCTTAGTTCAGCCAGTGGGTCTGCTTCTCTAGAGCCAGGTGTCTGACCCAGAAGCTGTGGTCCAGAGAACGGCATCACACAGTGGGAACATGTCTCCAGGGCCACATTGCTGGGTCTAAGTGGGGTGTTTCCAGAAGAGAGAAGTATAGACTGGACAATATCGTAAAAAGAATATACTATAAACTATAAGTTAAAGAAAAGGGGGTATTCTGGAGAAGAAAAGTAATCTGATCTAAGTTGATATTGTTAAAAGGATGACTCTGAACCTTATAGAAGATTTGGAAAATAGAAGAATAGGACAAAGCTAGTATTAACTTTATTCCTTACCATTTTGAAACAATTGGGACCATATTGTGTATGGACTTTATTCTTTATTCAATTAATGTGTGATGGTAAATTTTATGTGTCAACTTGGCTAGGTCACAGTACCTAGATTTTTGGTCAAACACTATTCTAGATGTTTCTGTGAGGATATTTTTAGATGACAGAGAAAGAAGGTGACAGACATAAAGAAGGGTGAGTGCCAAAGAAATGATGCTTTCTAATTGTGATGCTGGAAAAGACTCTTAAGAGTCTCTTGGACTGCAAGGAGATCAAACCAAGTCAATCTCAAAGGAAGTCAACCCTGAATGTTCACTGGAAGGACTGATGCTGAAGCTCTAATACTTTGGCCACCAGATATGAAGAGCCACTAGATAACCTTCTGTAATGTAGGTGGGGCTTTATCCAATCAGTAGAAGACCTTAAGAGAAAAAAACACTACCTTCCTCCAAAGAAAGCATCAATTCTTTGGTGTTCAGCCTTCTTTATGGTCCAACTCTCACATCTGTACATGATTACTGGAAAAAACCATAGCTTTGAGTATATGAACCTTTTGTTAGCAAGGTGATGTCTCTGCTTTTTGGTTTGTCATAGCTTTCCTTCCAAAGAGCAATTTTAATTAAATGGCTGCAGTCACCATCTGAAGTGATTTTTGGAGCCCAAGAAACCTGTCGCTGCCTCCCCTTGTACCGAAGAACTGATCCTTTCCAATCGTGGTGCTGAAGAAAATTCTTGATAGTGCCTTGGACTGCAAGGAGATCAAAACAGTCAATCATAAAGGAAATCAACCCTGAATATTCATTGGAAGGACTACTGCTGAAGCTGAAGTACCAATACTTTGGCCACCTGATGTGAAGAGCTAACTTGTTGGAAGAGACCCTTATGCTGGGAAAGATTGAAGGCAGGAGAAGGGGGCGGCAGAGGATTAGATGGTTAGATAGCATTACTGACTCAATATATTGACCTGAATTTGAGCAAACTTCAGGAGTTAGTGGGGAACAGAGGAGCCTGGGTACTGCAGTTCATGAGGTTGCAAAGAACTAGAAATGACAGCAGCTGAAGAACACAACATCCCCCAAAGAAGAGAGGATTCTGTTAGCAGATTGCGTTTGGATTTGAGCTAATCAAGTTCCCTGGGTCTCCACACTGCTTGCCTACCCTGCAGGTTTTGTAATTGCCAACCTCCATAATCCTTAAAATAAAGCCAATAATAAAACTACAATAGTAAATCTCAATGTGTATATGTACATACACATCCTGTTGGTTCTTTTCTCTAAAGCGTTCTAACTAATACATTTTGTCATAAACTTTCAATCAGTAAAAATTCCTAGAAAACATTATTAATGAATGAAATGTTTTCATATTCCTGCAAACTACTTTTGTATTATAGGGTTGCCATTCCTGTTGATATTATTTATAAATGAGGAAAACTGCCTTACAAAGAGACTATGAAACTTAGCCCATGGTCCCACACCTGAAGAAGTAAGCACCTTTTATGGGGTCTGTCTAGCTCCCAGCCCTCTGAAGGATCCCTCACCTATAAGGCTCACGTGTTTTCTCTACATGATATTGCCCATCAGGAATTGAGAAGAGTACTATTTGGGCATGTTTCCTGAGAGAAGAAGTAGTAAATTCAGAAACCTTCATCTACCCTGTGGACTGAAGAAGAGACAAACTGGTCTGCAGGAAAAGAAGAATGAAGTGGATATGTAAAGAGAAGAGATGACCCTGTGATGGTTTATAACTCCAGTTTCTTCTTGAAACAGCCTCATTCTGCCCTAGTATTCTAAATCTTTCTAATGTTTCTATTTTTTCCCCCTCAAGATAATTAGATATATCTGTTGTTTGCATTTTTAGAGTCCCAATAAATGTATGTAGTAAGTCACCAGATCTGGGTCTGTGTAATTTTATTTGGCAGTGCTGTGGAGCTTGTGGGATCTTAGTTCCCGGACCAGGGATTGAATTGGGCTCTCAGCAATGAATGCACTTAGTTCTAACCACTGGAAAACCAGGGAATTCCCCAAAACTGATATTTTTTAAACACTATGATCAGTAGATACTGATATATTCATTGTTGTATGTTATATATAATTTTACAGTAAACATGCTTATGTATAATCCTTACCCTCATTTCTATTTTTTTAGTGAAAAGTTCTAGGAGAGAGGTTACTGATTCAACGTATATGAATATTTAGAGCTCTTTTATGTATTGACAAAATGCTTTCCAGAAAGGTTGCCTCAATTTTTACTTCACTAGCAATGTATGAGAACAATATCATATTATGATATATTCATATATGAGTATATCATTAATGTTTTATTCTTGTCCTCTGTTGTTTACATACTCTCCATTCCTTAAACTGAAGATATATAAATTGTTTGTTGCTTGCCTTTGTCCTATGTTTAAGTTACTTTAAAATTTTTTGAATTCTACTAAAGACAGTTTTCATAACTGCTTTTTAATTGTATTAATAAGTAATTATATTGACTTACCAACTTCAGTGAATGGGAATGCAAATATCCTAATATAAAAATAATTCTGATTATGTGTGATAAATATTTAAGGAAAGCATATCAATAAGAGTAAAACCATTTGGTAGAATAACTGAAGGAAATGTTTAGATAAGTGTTCCATGATAGGGTTTACAATGAAAAGATTAGATAGTATGAAATGAGAAACATTTAGGAGATCATGTAATCTGTTTTGAGTTTAGTAAATTTTTATTAATTTGAAAATTTGAAGGATTTGTAAATTTTTCTTTCGCATTTTGTTGTTGTTTTGGGTTTTCTTGGCTGTGCAGCTTGCAAGGGATCTTAGTTCCCTGATCAGGATCAAACCCACACACTGCTGTGAAAGCTTAAAGTCTTAACCCCAGAACTGCCAGGGAATTCCGTCTTTTCGTCTTTTTTGAAAAGCTGTAAAACGTTCTTTTTTTGAATTGATCCTTATGAACTGTGGTGTTGGAGAAGACTCTTGAGAGTCCTCTGGACTGCGAGGAGATCAAACCAGTCAATCCTAAAGGAAATCAGTCCTGAATATTCACTGGAAGGACTGATGCTGAAGATGAAACTCCCAATACCTTAGCCACCTGATGTGAAGAACTGACTCATTGGAAAGGACCCTGATGCTGAGCAAGATTGAAGGCAGGAGAAGGAGATGACAGAGGATGAGATGGTTGGATGGCATCACTAATTTGATGGATATGAGTTTGAACAAGCTCCGTAGTTGGTGATGGACAGGGAAGCCTGGGGTGCTACAGTCCATGGGGTCGCAGAGTGTCGGACATGACTGAGTGACTGAACTAACATTCTTTTTAGAGGAA
Organism: Antilocapra americana; assembly: GCA_007570785.1. Taxonomy (NCBI): domain Eukaryota; kingdom Metazoa; phylum Chordata; class Mammalia; order Artiodactyla; family Antilocapridae; genus Antilocapra; species Antilocapra americana. Next base: position 10,260,873 of record ML664174.1, read on the forward strand.
ATACTTAAATTTAGCAGATAAAATTCAACATTCTCTAAGAAGAAAATGGAAACTAGGAACCCTTACCAAACGTGAAATTATAACCTATTTGTGTAGTGATAAAAGTATAAAGTAACACGGATGGTAAATTGGAAGAGGCATTGGAATAGGCTGCTAGAATGCAGTACTTAAATGTTACGTAGCATCCCTGGGTCTATTTCTTATTTTGTAAAGAGAGAGGAATGAAATCAGTATAAGATATCCTTTCTACCTGTAATTAAGTGAAATTTAATTTTTCTCCATTCTAAGAAAAACCAAGTAAAATATATCCATGATATTTTTTTTATCCTAGTGATACAAGGAATTAAACAACACACTTTTGGGAATTCTTTGGAGTTCTGATAGTTAGGACTCCACACTTCTACTGCTAGGGGTTCAGTCCCTCTTTGGGAAGTTAAGATCCCACATGCTGAGCAGCCAAGAAATAAATAAAAGAATTGCTGGATACATTCAAAAATAAAAAATAACACACTTTATACAGCATAGTATAGTGGTTAAGAGTTCAGACTTGGGAATCAGATTTCCAGTGTTTGAATTTCACATCTGTAACTTAATACAGATTTGGGGCCTCTCTGTGAGGCATTTAATTTAAATTAGAACACCTACCCCTTAGGGTTGTTCTGATGATTAAATGAACTAATATTTGTAAAGAAAGTGAAGTTGCTCAGTCGTGTCTGACTCTGTGATCTCATGGACTATAGCCTACCAGCCTCCTCCTGTCTATAGAATTTTCCAGGCAAGAGTACTGGAATGAGTTGCCATTTCCTTCTCCAGGGGATCTTCCCCACCCAGGGATTGAACCCATGTCTCCTGAATTGCAGGCAGACACTTAACCATCTGAGCCACCAGGGAAGCATTATTTGTAAAGCTCTTACAATAGTGCCTGGTACAGAGTTAATTATATGTTAAATTATTTATTAATATCTCAGTAAAGAACAAACACACACGCATTTCTTCTAACATATGCCTAGAATGGAATTTAGGGTATAATTTAGGGAATAAAAAATTGAGGGTATAAAAAAATCCAGATTGAGTTTTCTATTACAATGCCTTTTGCATTTTGAAAATTGCTATTGTTGTTGTTCAGTTGCTCAGTAGTGTCTGACTCTGCGACCCCATGGACTGCAACACGCCAGGCTTCCCTGTCCTTCACCATCTCCTGGAGCTTGCTCAAACTCATGTCAGTTGAGTCATTGATGTCATCCAACCATCTCGCCCTCTGTCATCCCCTTCTCCCGTCCCCTTCTCTTCCTGCCTTCAATTTTTCCTAGCATCAGGGACTTTTCCAATGAGTCGGCTGTTCCCATCAGGTGGTCAAAGTGTTGGAGCTTCATTTTCAGCATCAGTCCTTCCAATGAATATTCAGGATTGATTTCCTTTAGGACTGACTGGTTTGATCTCCTTGCAGTCCAAGAGACTCTCAAGAGTCTTCTCCAATACCACATTTCAAAAGCATCAGTTCTTCAGCGCCAAGCTTTCTTTATGGTCCAACTCTTACATCCATACATGACCACTGGAAAAACCATAGCTTTCACTAGATGAGGTTTTGTTTCTTTTAATTTCATGGCTGTAGTCACCATCTATAGTGATTTTTGAGCCAACAAAATAAAGGCTGTCACTGTTTCCATTATTTCCCCATCTCTTTGCCATGAAGTGATGGGACCGGATGCCATGATATTCATTTTTTGAATGTTGAGTTTTAAGCCAGCTTTTTCACTCTCCTCTTTAACCTTCATCAAGAGGCTCTTTAGTTCCTCTTTGCTTTCTGCCATTAGGGTGGTGTCATCATTCATATCTGAGGTTACTGATATTTCTCCCAGCAGTCTTGATTCCAGCTTGTGTTTCATCCAGCCTGGCATTTCGCATGATGTACTCCACGTATAAATTAAATAAGCACAGTGACAGTAAACAGCCTTGACATACTCCTTTCCTAATTTTGAACCAGTCCATTGTTCTAACCATTGCTTCTTGACCTGCATTCAGGTTTCTCAGGAGGCAGGAAAGGTGGTCTGGTAGTCCCATCTCTTGAATTTTCCAGTTTGTTGTGATCCACATAGTCAATGGCTTTAGCGTACTTATGAAGCAGAAGTAGGTGTTTTTCTGGAATTCTCTTGCTTTTTCTGTGATCCAACGGATGTTGGCAATTTGGTTTCTGGTTCCTCTGCCTTTTCTAAATCCAGCTTGTACATATGGAAGTTCTCGGTTCACATACTTAAATTCCGCTACTCCACTTACTTTCCCAAGTGCTGTTGTCATCCCAGACTAGATTTGTTCTCAACTGTAAAGATTTGAATTAGAGATTTAAAAAAAAATATACACAGAATCTGTAATATTAGGAGAAATTTAGGCACTGGAGAAGTTTCCTGGCACCTTGTAAGCAAATAGGCTATATTAAATGAAAACTTATTTGATATGTTAAAATCAGAATGAATTAATGAATTAGAAACTGCCTGCATGACTGGGTTTACTAACTCTTTTGTCTCAACTCTGGTTTCTGCAGAGAGAATTAGTAGTTTGTATTTCATCTTAACTATCAGCAAAGCTGTGGTCTGCCTGTGATACGTAGCCCTTGTTTTTTTTCTTTTTTAATTTTTTTAATTTATTGCAGTATGATGACACATTTACAAGAGACTTGGAAAATATACCTCCACTATATATTACAAGTTTTAAGTAGATAAATTAAGATTATTAGTTGGAGTTTCAATATCAAACTCTCAAAACTTAGTAGAATGAACAGACAGAAAAGTAGAAGGATATAGTAGACCTGAAAAGCCCTATGATCCAATTCAGCATATTTAAGATTTATACAATTCTCACATGACAGCAGAATACAAATTCTATTCAAGTTCCCATAGACTGTAAGCCAGATTTCACATTGTATTTAGTTGCATTGCGCTCCATGCAAGAAATTCTGATAAATTCTTTCATTTTTATTCTTTTACAATAATTTTCTAATTTTCCTTGTTATAGTTTCTTTCATACACTCATCATTTAAAAGACATTTGATTTCCAAATACATGGAGTTTTTAAAGTATCTTTGATAATAGTTTCTTTTTTATATTAATTTATTATTTAAATGCTTTCTTCTCTGCAATCACCCTCTAAGTTTTTTCAGTCTTTTAACTTTATTGAGGCTTTCAATGGCTACATCAAAGATCTCTCTTGGTAAATGTCACATTGCATTTGAAAATTCATGGGTTTTTTTGAAGTATCCTATGATATTGATTTCTAACATATTTCCACAGTGATCCGAGAACAGACTATAATTTTAGTACCTTTAGACCATGAAATTTTTGCACCTTGTTTTACATCCCTGGATATGTTCCAGTATCTCCTGGTTTATAGCCTGTGTATGCCATGCTATGCTATGCTATACTAAGTTGCTTCAGTCTTGTTTGACTACTTGTGACCCTATGGACTGAAGCCCACGGGCTCCTCTGTCCATGGAATTCTCTGGGCAAGAATACTGGAGTGGGTTGCCATGCCCTCATTCAGGGGATCTTCCCAACCCAGAGATCTAACCCAGGTCTCCTGCACTACAGGTGGATTCTTTACCAGCTAAGCCACAAGGGTAGTCTACCAGTGGAAAGTACCATGAAGGAAAACATGCTAATTTAATTAGTTTTTGATTGTTTGTTTTTCTTTTTAGTATAGAAAATATAGTTTATAATGTGCTATTGAATGAAGAGGTTTTTATATTTCTATGCAACTTGAATTGCTCTGTATTAAAAAGTATATATTACTTTTAAAAGCATAAGCTACAGAATCCTTACTTAATGTTTATTCTAAAACAAGAATTGGAAATTCCCTTTCCTGAGTTTAGTTAGTTCAGTTGCTCAGTCATGTCCAACTCTGTGACCCCATGGACTGCAGCATGTCAGGCTTCCCTGTCCGTCACCAACTCCTGAATCTTGCTCAAACTCATGTCCATCGAGTCAGTGATGCCATCCAGCGATCTCATTCTCTGTCACCCTCTTCTCCTCCTGCCTTCAATCTTTCCCAGCATCAGAGTCTTTTCCAGTGAGTCAGTTCTTCTTATCAGGTGGCCAAAGTAAGGAAGTTTCAGCTTCAACATCAGTCCTTCCAAAGAATATTCAGGACTGATTTCCTTTAGGATGGACTGGCTTGATCTCCTTGCAGTCCAGAGGACTCTCTCAAGAGTCTTCTCTAACACCACAGTTCAAAAGCATCAATTCTTTGGCACTTTCTGTATAGTCCAACTCTCACATCCATACATGAGTACTGGAAAAATCATAGCTTTGACTAGACGGACCTTTGTTGGCAAAATAGTGTCTCTGCTTTTTAATATGCTGTCGAGGTTGGTCATAGCTTTTCTTCCAAGGAGGAAGCATCTTTTAATTTCATGGCTGCAGTCACCATCTGCAGTGATTTTGGAGCCCAAGAAAATAAAGTCTGTCACTGTTCCCATTGTTTCCCCATCTATTTGACATGAAGTGATGGGACCAGATGCCATGATCTTAGTTTTCTGAATGTTGAGTTTTAATCCAGCTGTTTCACTCTCCTCTTTCACTTTCATCAGCAGGCTCTTTAGTTCTTCTTTGCTTTCTGCCATAAGGCTGGTGTCATCTGTGTATCTGAGGTTATTGATATTTCTCCCTGCAGTTTTGATTCCAGCTTGTGCTTCATCAGCCTGCTATTTCCCTTGATATACTCTGCATATTAGTTAAGTGAGCAGGGTGACAATATACACCCTTGACATACTCCTTTCCCTATTTGGAACCAGTAAACCAGTAAACCTGAGTTTACTCAACAGGATTTTCAGATTCCGGTTTATCATGGTGAATTCCAGAGATGCTCTTATTAGAAATAAAGTTTGACACAGCCCAGGTTTGAGGCCAGGAATTGAGTGATACCATGGCTTTTGACCCCAGGTTATCTTGAATGAGATAGTGTAAGTGGCTAAAGGCTTATGTTTATTGCATTCAGCAAGTATTTATTGACTGCCTATCATATGTAGACACTAGACAATAGTGAAAATAAATACTGTTATTTTAAGTACATATAAGTATTGGTAGTATATATGTATATATAGAATGTATACAGAATATATCATAATGCATAAATGTAGCCTGTGTCAAAGATAAGGGTTGTTCATTTCTTTTAGTAAAGTGTTGTAGATATTTTATTCTTTCAGGTGCTATTATAAGTTGAATTGTCTTCTTACTTTCCTTTCCAGACTGCTTATTGCTGATACGTAGAAATAAAACTCTTTTTTTGTGCATTGATCTTATTGTACCTGGCAACTTTGCTGAATCCATTTCTCAACTCTATTAGTTTTTGTGGCTTCTTGGAGATTTTCTTTTTATAAGGTCCCGTCTTTGTGAATAGAGGTAGTTTTGAAGTGAAGTCGCTCAGTCGTGTCCCACTCTTTGCGACCCCGTGGACTGTAGCCTACCACATTCCTCCAGCCATGAGATTTTCCAGGCAAGAGTACTGGAGTGGGTTGCCATTTCCTTCTCCAGAGGATCTTCCCAACCCAGGAATCAAACCCTCGTCTCCCACACTGTAGAGACAGTTTTATTTCTTCCTAACTTAGATATTTCAAAATTTCTTGTCCTTGCCTAACTGCTTTGATTAGAACCTACAATACAGTGTTAGAGAGCAATGGTGACAGTAGATAACATCTTTGTCTTGTTCCTAATCTTGGCAGGCAGGCTGGGCGGGACCCTTCAGTCACTGAATGTAATGTGGATATTTCCTAAGTGCCCTATATCATGTTAAGGAAATTCCCTTCTGTTCCTAGTTTTTGAGATCTTTTATTGTGAGGGAGTGTTGAATTTTGTCAAATGCTTTCTCTATATCCCTTGAGATGATCATGTGTTTATTTTGCTTTGTTTTTGCTTCCTTCTGTTAATGTGGTATATGGCACTGATTTTTTGTGGAACCACCCTTGTATTTCTGAGATAAATAACCATTTGATCATGGTGTGTAATACTTTTAATCTGCTGTTAGATTTTGTTTGCTAATACTTTGTAGAAGATTTTTGTGTTAGTATTCACAAGGGCTAGAGGTCTGTAGTTTTCTGGTTTTGGTATCAAAGTAATAAAGGCCTTCTAGCATGTGAGCACATATTCTCTATGCTTCTGTTTTTTGGAAGAACTTGAGAAATATTGACATTGACTCTTCTTTAAATAAATGTTTGGTGGAATTCACCAGTGAAACTGTTTGAAGTTAGGTTTTTCTTCGGAGGTTTTTGATTGCTGATTCAGTTTCTTTACTTGTTTAGATTATATTTCTTCTTGCATCAGTTTTGGTAATTTGTGTTTCTTTAGGAACTTTTGAATTTCGTCTAGGTTATCTTAATTTGTTAGCATATTAATTGTTCATAGTTTTCTCTTATAATCCTTTCTATTGCTATAAGATCAGTAGTAATGTTTCCACTTTGATTTCTGGTTTTAGTTATTTGCATCTTTTTCTTTTTCTTTTTTATGTCTGCCAGGCTGTAGTTTTGTCAGTCTTGTTCTTTTTAAAGAAACAACTTCCAGTTTTGTTGATTCTCTTGTTTTACTGTCCTGTATTTCATATTTCTCCACTCTTACAATTTTATTACTTCCCTCTGTTGCTCACTTTGCATTTAGTTGGCTCTTCTTTTTCTAGTCCTCAATGTAGAGTTGTGAATGGTTTCTTTTGTTTTATGCAGGACTCCACTGCTCTACATTTCTCCCTGAGTGCTGTTTCATCATATTACATGACTTGTATTATCTTGTGTTTAGTTTCTATTTGTCCTTATTTTATAATTTCCCTGTGATTTCTTATTTGGCCTATGGTTATTTAAGAGTAGTTTAATTTCTTCATATAGTTGATCTTCATTATTCATGGATTGTTTGTAAACTTAGCCCATGCAGTAAAATTTGTTACTCAAGAATCAGTACATTCAGACATGTGCAGAATGTGAAAAATTTAAGTCACCTGGCATACACGTTCCCAGGCAAGGATGAACAAGGCAACAGTCTGCTTTCTTGTTTCAGCTATTATTTACTGTAGACAGTCCTTTTTGCTCTGTTCAGTGCAGTGTTTTTCGTGTTTTTGTGCTTTTTGTTGATGGCTTTACTGTTTAAAGTCAAGTGAAAGTCACTCAGTCCCATCCCACTCTTTTGCTATTCCATGGACTGTAGCCTGTGCATGGAATTCTCCAGGCTGGATACTGGAGGGGGTAGCCGTGCCCTTCTCCAGGGGATCTTCCCATCCTAGGGATTGAACCCAGGTCTCCCGCATTGCAGGCGGACTCTTTACCAGTTGAACCACCAGGAAATGGTCCCCAAACTACAGTGCTGTTTCAATTCAGTTGCTCAGTCATGTCCAACTCTTTGCGACCCCATGGACTGCAGCATGCCAGGCTTCCGTCCCATAACGATCTCCCGAAGCTTGCTGAAACTCATGTCCATCGAGTCGGTGATGCCATCCAACTGTTTCATCCTCTGTCATCCTCTTCTCCTCCTGCCTTCAATCTTTTCCCAGCATCGGTCTTTTCTAGTGAGTCAGCTCTTCTCATCAAGTGGCCAAAGTAATGAAGTTTCAGCTTCAATATCAGTCCTTCCAAAGAATATTCAGGACTGATTTCCTTTAGGATTGACCAGTTTGATCTCCTTGCAGTCCAAGGGACTCTGAAGAGTCTTTTCCAACACCACAGTTCAAAAACATCAATTCTTTAGCGTTCAGCTTTCTTTATAGTCCAACTCTCACATCCATACATGACCACTGGAAAAACCATAGCTTTCACTAGATGGAATTTGTCAGCAAAGTAATGTCTCTGCTTTTTAATATGCTGTCTAGGTTGGTCATAGCTTTTTTTCCAAGGAGGAAGTTTCTTTTAATTTCATGGCTATAAGTCACCATCTGCAGTGATTTTGGAGCCCAAGAAAATAAAGTCTGTCACTGTTTCCATTGTTTCCCCATCTATTTGCCATGAAGTGATGGGACCAGATGCCATGATCTTCATTTTTTGAAAGTTGAGTTTTAAGGCAATTTTTTCACTTTCCTCTTTCACTTTCATCAGGAGGCTCTTTAGTTCTTCTTTGCTTTCTGCCATAAGGCTGGTGTCATCTGTGTATCTGAGGTTATTGATACTTCTCCCGGCAGTTTTGATTCCAGCTTGTGCTTCATCCAGCCCGGCATTTCACATGATGTACTCTGCATATAAGTTAAATAAGCAAGTTGACAGTATACAGCCTGACGTACTCCTTTCCCAATTTATAACCATGTCATTCCATGTCTAGTTCTAACTGTTGCTTCTTGACCTGCATACAGATTTCTCAGGAGGGCAGGTAAGGTTATCTGGTATTCTGGTATAAAGTGCTATTTAGTGTCCCTAAACACGAGAATGCTGTGATCTACTTTACAAAGAAAATATACATGTGAGATAAGATTTATTCAAGCATCATTTACAGTTCTTGTGGCCATGAGTTCAATGTTAATGTATCAGTAATATAGTACATCCAGAAAAGAGAAGAGGAAATACACCCATGTGTGTCTAAGGCCACTCTGGAAATGCAAAAACTAATAGTATTTGTAGTGTCTTATGAAGTTATGGAAAACATGGGGAAGTGGCTGAATTTGTGGATTCATGAGATGATAACCAGTTAAAAAAAAAAAGAAACTATAGTGAACAGCATTGATGTGAGACTGAAAGCCAATGAAACCATGTTACAGAGAGCAAGGAAAATATTAAATTCTTATAGTGCTGACTGACCTGCACGTTTCAAAACATTACACAGCACTAAAAATGTTAAACTTTCAATAATCAAGTCAAGATCAAGAGGCTGTGGGCTGTTCTTTAAATTATCTGCCAAGTGTTAGGAAAAAGGCTATGTGGAAAAGCAGGTTTTCAGTGCTGATGAAACTGGCTTGTAGAACTAGTTCTCCAGTTCTGTTAGTGTTTGCTTCAGTTGTTTTGGGGCTTTGGTGCAAATATGTTTATAATTGTTATGTCTTCTTAATGAATTGATCCTTTTATCAGTGCATATTGTTCTTTGTCTTTGGTAACAATTTTTGATTTGAAGTCTATCTTGTCTGATTCTAGTAGAGACACAGCTCTCCCTTTTGGATACTGTTTGTGTGAAATATTTTTCCATTTGTTCACTTTCAACCTATTTGTGTGTTCAGATCCAAAGTGAGTCTCTTGGGAGACATAGAGTTGGAGCAATGTTTTCTTATCTATCCTACCAATCTCTGTCTTTCATTGGAGAGTTTATACCATTTCTATCTAAAGTAATTACCTGTAAGGAGTGACTTTTGGTATTTTGCTATTTGTTTTTGTGTGTCTTTTGCCTCTTTTTGCTTCTAATTTCCTACATTACTGTTTTCTTTTGCATTTTTTTTACAGTGTACCATTTTTATTCCCTACTTATTTTCTTATCTGTATATTTTTTGATACTTTGTGGTTACCATGGGAATTATAATTAATAACTAGATATATTTTTGAAGGTATAACTGATACTTTTAATGAGTTCTATGATGGATATGAATGGGGAAGCCAAGATTAACAACAAGGTATTTGATCTGAGGAATGAAACTGTGGGAAAGTCTTTTAGTGGGAAGGAGATAACCATAGGAATTCAAGCTGGTCAGAGGTAGAGATTTAGGGATTGGGGATTTCAGATTTAGTCCTGTTACATTTGAGATGCCTTTTAGACACTGATCACATAAGCAGTTGTGTACAGAAGTCTGAGATTCGGTAGAATGTCCCAGCTAGAGATGAAAATTTGAGTCATGAACATACAGTTTGTATATAAATCCTTGGTCCTGGCTGAGATGAATAAGGGAGTGAGCATAGATTGGGAATTGGGCTTACCGATACTGTGTTGTGAATTAAGGGGGGAACTAACAAAGATGCCTGAAAAGGAGGGGTCTATGTGTATTTTATATATTTCTAATAAATTCTGTCATTTTTTAGGAAAGGATAATTCCACATGAATCTGTTTTCTTTCCAGTTATATCTAATCGAGGACAGTAGTCCTAAAATATTAGTAGTCCTAATTTTAGAGACAGTTCAATATAAAATTAGAAAGGTAGTTATAATTTGAATATACTTAAATATTAAATAAATCTGCCAGATGAATTGGTTATTATGCATCATCTTCCTCACCCAACACAATCCCAGTTTAGGAGTATTACTTTTATCTAGTTTATCTAGTTTATTTTTTATTATCATTAAAACCTGTGGTTTTTTTAATCTGGTTAAAAGATTACTTGATAAGATACTTCTTTGCTTTGATACTGTAATTATACTGAATTCTGTTATTCTCTGGGGAGTAAATGTGAAAGGCATGTAATCAGAACTGGATCAGGTTTTCCCCCAAATATGTTTCTTTCCACAAAAATAATCTAGGGAAAATATTCTGAAGATGGAGACTAGTGGCTAAAAAAACATCAACCAGTCAATGAAAATAAAAGTGACTTGTTCTTTTCCCAACTTTTTGTCTTACCCTAAAGGTACACTGGAATGGGAGAAATACCTCTGTGCATCTTGCTTGATTGCATTCCTCACTCTCCCATTTAAATACCTTGGAGATAATAAACCTGAATAAATGTGGATTCAGTTCACTTCAGTCTCTCAGTTGTGTCCAACTCTTTGCGACCCCGTGGACTGCAGTATGCTAGGCTTCCTTGTCCATCACCAACTCCCAGAGCTTACCCAAACTCATGTCCATTGAGTCGGTGATGCCACCCAACCATCTCATCCTTTGTCATCCCCTTCTCCTCCCGCCTTCAATCATTCCCATCATCAGGGTCTTTTCAGGTGAGTCAGTTCTTCGCATCAGGTGGCCAAAGTACTGGAGTCTCAGCTTCAGTATCAGTCCTTCCCATGAATATTCAGGACTGATTTCCTTCAAATGTGGATTGAGTTAAGTTAAATTCAGTTTCATTGTTCCTGTTCAATAAATGCTCCTTATCCCTACCTTCAGTCCTAGCTTTTGAGAATTAATAAATGAATTTTTCTTCTATCTGTTATGTACAGAGAATTTTCATCAATAACTTTGTACATTTTTTACTTCCTTATGGGGTCTAAGTCAAAAAAGAGAAAGAAGAAAGAATCATAGGAGACTTTTATGGTGGTTGTGGTGGTAGTTTTTACATCTTAGACCTTCCCTTGCTGGTGAAAAAAAAAAAAAATTACCAAGACCTGAGTACCTGTTACAGAGACTGAGGCCACTGTAATGATCTCTCACCTAGAATATAGAACAGCCTCCTAACTGGTCTTCCTGCTTCCACCCTTGCTCCCTTATTGTCCAGTCTCAGGACACTGCTCTGCCCAGGACCCTGCAGCGTGGCTCCCCAAGGTCACATTTCTTACAGAGACCTCTCGGGCTCTGCTTGCTCTGGTTGCCAGGACCTCTCTCACCTCTCCTCCTACCCGTTCCGGCCACACAAGCCTCCTTGCTGGTCATGTTTCCTCATTAGAGACTTTGTTCTTCCTGCTTCCACTCCCTCATGTATATTCTTTCCTTAGATATCTGGTTGATCAATTCACTTCCATCCAGCCTTGCCTCAAATCTTAGTTTGTCAATATAAAGCCTACAATGACTGTCTTCTAAAACTTTAACCTGCCCCCCTCATACACTCCCATACTCCTTATCCTATTACTGTTTTAATTATGGTTAAGTGTGGTTATGCTGTACTAATGATTTAACCCTGAAAACAGCTTAACAACAAAAGCTTCTTTCTCATCTGTGCTTCATATCCATTATGGGTTAGCAAACAACTCTGATCCACTTAGAACTTCAGAGACCTGGGGTGAGGGAAGTTTGCCCGTCTGGTGATACACCTCAGCTTACAGCCTCCAGTATCACATCTGTAGGAAAGAGAGCGTTCATAGGATGATTCAAAGTGGCACACGTCACCCTTTTTCCCAGTTCATTGGTCAAAACTGGCACATGGCCCCAGTTTAATTGGAAGAAAAGCACAAGGAATATTTGATGAACATTAAAGTATCATTTATATATTTACATATCATATAATTTGCATATTTTGTGTTTATTATTAAGTTGCCTTTCCTCAGTAAGAATTTAAGCTTATTCTCCTAGGAAACCTCACTACTTACAACTTCTTGGACATAAAGCCTTCTTTATTTGCTCCTACTGTTTGTAATGTCCTCTATCATTTCTACCCTGTGCTCCTTTTATTTCTGTAAAGTTTAAATCCTACTCATCTATTGAGACAGTTTGAATCGTACTTAGTTTGGGAGACTTTAAAGGTCCACCCCTTAGACTCCCTCTATCATGGCACTTACCCTCCTTACAGGATTACTTGTCTGACTGCATCATTAACCAGGTTCTTCATGCATATCGGAAAATGTCTGAAGGAATACCTGGAGCCTAGAAAAGGACCTATGAGGATTGAAAAGGACAGTATAAGTAGGGTAAAGAGATGACAGAATCAAGAAATATTCAGAAAGTAAAATCAGTAAGACTTCATTATTGGTTGACTGTGAGGGGTAAGGAAGAAATCAAGGATAATTCATACTTCCCATTTAGATTTTTTTTTTAAACTATAGAGCCTCTTTTTTTTTTTTCCTTTTTATTGTTTTTGCCATACAATGCCATGATATCACCATGGGTTTACATATGCTCCCCCTCCAGAACCCCCCCTCCTCCCTCCCCCCGGGAAATCTCGATGCACCAGCCCCGAGCATCAATCCTGGGCTGGCGATTGATTAGACATATGATAATTAACATGTTTCAATGCCATTCTCCCATATCATCCCACCCTTATCCTCATCCACAGAGTCCACGAGTCTATTCTATACATCTGCGTTCCTTTTGCTGTCTCGCATGCTGGGTTCTCGTTACTGTCTTTCTAAATTCCATATATATGTGTTAATATACTGTATTGTTGTTTTTGCTTCTGGCTTACTTCACTCTGGATAATGGGCTCCAGTTTCGTCCACCTGAGTAGAACTGCTTCAAATGAATTTTTTTTTTAATGCTGAGTAATATTCCATTGTGTATATGTACCACAGCTTTCTTATCTATTCGTCAGTTGATGGGCATCTAGGTTGCTTCCATGTCCTGGCTATTGTAAACAATGCAGCAATGAACATTGGGGTACACGTGGCTCTTTCAATTCTGGTTTCCTCGGTGTATATGCCCAGCAGTGGGATTGCTGGGTCATATGGCAGGTCTATTTGCAGTTTTTTAAGGAATCTCCACATTGTTTTCCATAGTGGCTGTACTAGTTTGCATTCCCACCAACAGTGTAAGAGGGTTCCCTTTTCTCCACATCCTCTCCAGCATTTATTGCTTGTAGATTTTTGGATTGCAGCCATTCTGACTGGTGTAAAGTGATATCTCATTGTGGTTTTGATTTGCATTTCTCTGATAATGAGTGATGTTGAACATCTTTTCATGTGTTTGTTAGCCATTTTTATATCTTCTTTGGAGAAATGTCTGTTGAGTTCTTTGGCCCACTTTTTGATTGGGTTGTTTATTTTTCTAGAATGGAGCTGCAGGAGTTGCTTATATATTTTTGAGATTAATTGTTTGTCCGTTGCTTCATTGGCTATTATTTTCTCCCATTCTGAAGGCTATCTTTTCACCTTGCTTATAGTTTCCTTTGCTGTGCAGAAGCTTTTAATTTTAATTAGGTCCCATTTGTTTATTCGTGTTTTTATTTCCAATATACTGGGAGGTGGGTCATGGAGTATCCCGCTTTGGGTTATGTCAGAGAGGGTTTTGCCTATGTTATCCTCTAGGAGTTTTATAGTTTCTGGTCTTATGCTTAGATCTTTGATCCATTTTGAGTTTATCTTTGTGTATGGTGTTAGAAAGTGATCTAGTTTCATTCTTTTACAAGTGGCTGTCCAGTTTTCCCAGCACCACTTGTTAAAGAGGTTGTCTTTTCTCCATTGTATATTCTTGCCTCCTTTGTCAAAGATAAGGTGTCCATAGATGCGTGGATTTATCTCTGGGCTTTCTATTCTGTTCCATTGATCTATATTTCTGTCTTTGTGCCAGTACCATACTGTCTTAATGACTGTGGATTTGTAGTATAGCCTAAAGTCAGGTAGGTTGATTCCTCCAGTTCCATTCTTCTTTCTCAAGATTGCTTTGGCTATACGAGGTTTTTTGTATTTCCATGATCCTCTATATTGAAAACCCTAAAGACTCTACCAGAAAATTACTAGAGCTAATCAGTGAGTATAGCAAAGTTTCAGGATACAAAATCAACACACAGAAATCCCTGGCATTCCTATACACTAACAGTGAGAAATCAGAAAGGAAAATTAAGGAAACAATTCCATTCATCATCGAAACAAAAAGAATAAAATACTTAGGAGTATTTCTACCTAAAGAAACAAAAGACTTGTATATAGAAAACTATAAAACACTGATGAAAGAAATCAAAGAGGACACAAACAGATGGAGAAATGTGCCGTGTTCGTGGATTGGAAGAATCAGTATAGTGAAAATGAGTATACGACCCAAAGCAATCTATAGATTCAATGCAATTCCTATCAAGCTACCAGAGGTCTTTTTCAAAGAATTAGAACAAATAATTTCTCATTTAGATTATGATGCTTCCAAATGAATAGGTAAAATGAGAGGAGGAACAAGTCTAGTTGGTAGGATGATGAGTAGGGTTTGTAGTATAATGGGTTTAACTCTCAAGTTGGAGATATGTGCAGAGGCTGGCTAAATGGTTTTTAATCCAAAGACATGCATAGGTCTTCAGCATGAGTAGTAGAAGAAAAGGTGAAACTGCCAATAACTACTAAGGCCAGAACCCTTAGTTATACTAATGTTTAAGGAACAATGAGGAATGTTTTCTTGTGTGGAAAACACAGAAAAAAATAGATGGTGAAAGGGGAACGAGAGTGTGATGCTGTCAAAATCAAGGTATTTAGACATTCAAGGAAAAATATATGGGCCATAGTAAATGCACTATGAGTGAGCTAAGTTGCTTCAGTTGTGTCCAACTCTTTGTGACCTTATGGACTGTAGCCTGCCATGCTTCTCTATCCATGGGATTCTCCAGGCAAGAATACTGGAAGCGGGTTGCCATTCCCTCCTTCAGGGGATCTTCCCAATCCAGGAATCAAACCTGCATCTCTTATGTCTCCTGTACTGGCAAGTAAGTTCTTTATCACTAGCACCACCTGGGAAGCCCCTAGAGAAATCAAAACAACTATGTACTAAATCTTGACCACTCTTGCAGCATTACTTAATTCCTTTCTTTTAACCTCACTTCTTATTGAACCACTTTGAATACTTACTGAGTTGAACCATCTTGACTTCAATTTCATTGGGAAATTTGAAATAATCAGGCACAAACTGTCTCAAATGTGCCCCCTCTTCTTCATTTACAAACTTAAGACACGCCCAACCATCAGTCATTTCCTGCTTCCCTCTAGTATTAGGAGCTTCAAAGTCACCTCTAGTTAGTACTAGAGGTGTGCCATTGATACTGAAGTGAAAGTCGCTCAGTCGTGGTCCACCTCTTTGCAACCCCATGGACTATACAGTCCCTAGAATTCTCCAGGCCAGAATACTGGAGTGGGAAAGATGCAGTGGGAAAAATGCCCCTTTCCCTTCTCCAGGGGATTTTCCCAACCCAGGGATCGAACCCGGGTCTCCCGCATTGCGGCCAGATTCTTTACCAACTGAGCCCTCAGGGAAGCCCAACTGATACTAAAATTCATCTTCATTTTAAGTTTTTTATGGCTTTCTGCTTCCAATATCCCACCAAAATTCTTTTGCAATATAGTTGCTATTTGAAATCATTAATGGACAACAAATTACATGATGTTGAACCCTGAAAGGAAATGGGCAAATGGCAAACAGCAGTCACTGATGGAAGTGAGAGGGAGATAATGCCTCCTCCCAGGGAAGCAGTGACACTAAGCTGGACCAGAGTCAGGTGCTTTTCCAGAGGCACTTCCATTTTGTAGTTATAGTAAAAGTATGTCTTTTGTTTTTCTTCTGTAGCAGGCCAGTGATTGACTCTTTACTGTAGAAGCAAAAATGAGCCAATTCCCACAATGAAGATTGTAGAAACATTACATTTGATTTATTTGTTCATTCATGCAAAAATATTTCTTGAATGTTTGCTATGTGCCATGCTTAGGCGTAGGTGCTGGAAATATAACAGAAAGTAAACACACATACTTCTTGTTCTCCTTGAGTTTTTATCTGCTTGTTTATATTTAACCTGATTTATCTAACTAATTTTACTTTTTTTTTTCCCTTCAGTATCCTCTCACATATGGACTGATTCTTATTCCCTGCTGGTGTTCTCTAGTTTGCATAAGTAGAATTTACATGGGAATGCACTCCATTCTGGTAAGGAAAACGTTGTTCATATTGCTTTATTTTTTCTAAAATCAACATGCAATTTTATAATTTTTAATCATTTTTAAACTTACTGGAAACTTAAGTGAGAAAATGTAGTTATCATAAATCTTTTTTTTCTTGCAAAAATAGCAACAGGATGTTTTGCAAAGTTTTAAAGTAGTTATAATACATGTATTTCATAGAAACAGTTCCCAGCAATCACAAGAACCAAGTATTATTCAGGATAACATTTCTCCCCCCTTCCAGGTTCACTTTTATCTTCTTTCTCATTTTCTTCTATGCCTTTCCTACTGCTGAGTCAAAACTAACAATGTAAATACAGACACCAAGGAGCTCTACTTGTAAGTGAAAACCCAGTGAATAGAAATTAGATGAACAAAAACTGTCCTGGTGCCACTTGTTTTTGAATATTAAACTCTAGATTTCTTCTTTAGGGCTTACATCAAGATATTTGGAGATGCAGTTCAGTTTCAAAGGCAGCAGCACAGGAACCCTGTATCTTTCAGCTATACCTACTCACTTCCCTCTTCCTGTTTATCTGATTCACATTCCCTAATTCTGTTCCACACCATCTCTAACTAGGTACTGCAGCAGCTTCTTAATTAGTAGCCCCACTTCAAGTGTGACACTGCTCCATTCAGTGTTTAGCCTCCTATTGTGGTTTACTGTTCAAAACTCAAATATGATGCCATATTGAATGACCTGTGTTTGCTCAGATGTGAAGGGTGTTTCTTATCCTCACATTGTTAGGAATGCCTTAACCTCCACATGGAATGCTGTTTGCCCTTTCTTTGCCTGTCTATCAAATCCACTGTTCATGACTCACCAGAAAATATTATCTCCAAAAGCCTTGTTACCTTCTCTGTCTTTCCTTTCTCAAGACTGGTTAGGTGGCCTTTTTCCCAGAACATCTTGAGCATAATTCTGATGTAGCACTTATGCTGAATTGCAGTTGCTTTTTTATTTATCTGTCATCCCCACTAGACAACAAGCAATATGAGAAAAATAACTCTACCCTCACGTATAGTGTGGTGTCTCTTAGAACACTCTGTGAAGGTATTATGTATTATAGATAAAGAATCAGAAGAAAGATGAAGAGATAGAGATGAATTCACAGAATCCAAAAATTTATAAAGGGTTATATCAAATTTTTCTTGTCCTTAACACATGAACACTTTTAGAATTTTCTACTCATAAAAATATCTCATTTCGGTTCTGGAAGGGGAACACATGTATACCTATGGTAGATTCATGTCAATGTATGGCAAAACTAACACGATAATGTAAAGAAAAATAAATAAATAAATAACAAAAAAAATTTTTTTTAAAATCTCATTTCATAGCTGAAAAATATTGGATTTCTGTTTCTTCCTCGGATTACTTACCTCCAGCAGCTGCCCCGTCACTAGTAAATTTATGGAAGTCCCAAATGCTATGTTAGGAAGCAAACTATTTGTGTTTTATTTTTTATAATTATTTATATTAATGCAAATTATGAATTGACAGATAATTTTATCTTTCTGACTAGTCTGTAATAATTTTATAATAGACCAATTATTCCCTTTTTATATCAAACCTAACATTAGTCACAAGAAAATGTTTTCCATCTCTGTGCCTCATTACAGTTATTCCCTTCCACTCCCAATTAACAATATCGCACCTAAAAAACTACCAAAAGATTATGAACTAAGAATGATAATATTATCCCTAGATTCATTACCAACATAAAAGAGGAATTAGAATCTTATTAGATTGAATATATAATCTCAAACATAGTGTTGTTCAAAGGAAATATATAGTGGATTGATTATTCAAGCTGAGTTCAGTTCATGATTTTGATACTGGATAACATCTGTTCTTGAATCAACTGAAGTAAAAACAATATTGATGTATTATTAAATTATAAGTCTGATAACCTAGTCTTTTGTTGTTGTTGTTCTTTTGGCCATACTGCGAGACTTGGAGGATCTTAGTTCCCAGACCAGGGATTGAACTTGGGCCTGGGCGGTGAAAGTATAGAGTCCTTATCACTGGATCACCAGGGAGTTCCCCAACCATAGTTACTTAATTATTCAAAAGCATTCTGTCCCATAGAATATCTGTATCAGTTTTATTCTGACTAGCTACTCAATTTTATTATGTGTATTATTACAAGTTGTTTTTCTTTTTCAAAAGTAAAATCACAGATGACTTACAAGCATTGTAAATTATGTTCCTGTGTTACAACCTTTATTAACATTAAGAAGAAAGTTCTTGTAATGTAGTCTAAATAATTTATAAGGAAAATAAATAAATAAATAATTTATAAGGAACACTTCATTCAGTATTTCCCAAATGCTTTGTTTTTATTATTACAACACAAAGAGCAACACTTAATTTATTTTTAATGCCTACTTTACTAAATGGCTTCCCAGATGGTGCAGGAGTAAAGAATCCTCCTGCCAACTCAGAAGATACGGGTTTAGTCCCTGGGTTGGGAAGATCCCCTGGGGAAGGAAATTGCAACCTACTCCAGTATTCTTGGCTGAAAAATTCCATAGACAAAGAAGCCTGGCAGGCTATAGTCCATGGGGTCAAAAGAGTTGGACATGACTTTGCAACTGAGCATGCACACACTTTCCTAAATAGATTTCCTTAATCTCCAGAAAAGTAGAGGAGTTAACTTCCTCCATTTTTCCTTTATTTTCTATCAAACCTAGCTCTGAAAATGTCTTAAAACACAAGCCATTTAAAAATTACCAGACTAAGTACTTGTCAGATTACTAGTCTATTTCTATATTAGTAAAATTATGAATATTTTATAATTACATTTACCTAAAATTGTACTAAAAGTTTATTTGTCTATATGTGGAAAGTTTTTTTAGAAAAGTATGAGATCCTCAAGTAGCATGTAACTCCAAAACCCATTTTTATAACAAGATATAAGAATCAAACTAATCAAATAACAGCAAAAGTCCTGAAAACATGTTATAGAGAAAGATCCAGAACAGTAAACACTAAGAGTTTTAATAGTAGTTATTTCTGAGTAATAATTACTTGTTATTTTTTAATCCATATTTCTAGTTTTTCTATACTGAACATGTATTAAATTTGAATTTTAAAGATCAAAATTTCAAAATACATCCTTATTAGTTGTTTATAATGAAGAATGATGCATTCCAATAATATATTTTGTTGTTAGAAACCCTGTTGGCATCACTGACATGTTGAATTAGAATCAGGACACCTGAATTATGTTATAATTAAAAAAAACAACAACACTAGGAGCGGACAGAAGTCTTGAATTCTACTTTCAGCCAATCACTAGCCTCTCTAGTTCTATATACTGATTGGGAGAAATGAAAAGAAGGCAATTCTAGATTTGATATATAATAAATCTTTATTGAGTTTATGGTATTTGATATCTTCTACCATAAATTTGATAACTGTGAATATTCCATTCATATGTGCAATTATTAACTTTTACAGCAGATTTGTTATCTATAATTAAAGTATCTAAAGTTATTTGCTTTCTTTTTGGAAAGTTTGCTACTTTGAGTTCTCTGTTACCTTTAACGTCAACTTTTCTTTATAGCATATTTTGTGATGTAACGCTTAGAATCACTTAGTTACACATTTTAAGTTGTACATTAAATTGGTATCACAATGACAGCCATCATGTTTATGTCCTGAATTCAGTCATTCTTCTCTTTGGTTCTGCAGCATGGAAATTAAATACGCCCTTTTTAACTAGGGTAATATCGTAAATAATTAATGGCAGAAAAGGAGGCAGATTTGTATAGAGTCTTACAGTAATTAAATTTAATATTCATAGAGCTATACAAAAAAAGTAGAGGACAAGATTGGATATTTTATGTCATACTGAAATATACTTCCAAAAATATAATTGCTGTCATATATATCTAAAGAAATCATGTTCAACAACAAGAAAAAGAAAATCCAAAGTAACAGTTGCCCTAAAGACACAAATACATCTTGCATGTAAGAGGGATAGCCCATGGACTTACAAAATAATGCTTAATTAATAATCAGGGAAATGCAAATTAAACATCAAGAAATACCAACGACTGATGGAACCTGAATTTCTGTAAACATTTTGGAGACTATTTTATTGGTTTATAAAATTGAACGTGCACATATACTTTGATTCTGCCTTTCCATTCCTAGGCACATGTCCTGGAGAAACTTTTGTAGACCCATACAGGGAACGTCAAAAGAAAGAACATAGTAGCATTGTTTAAATTCCTGGTTGGTTTACGAGTATATACCAATTAAGAAAGCATCCAAGCTCAGCCATAACCCATGAACTAATCCAAAACCTGAAAACAACCTAGTGACTATCAGTGGGAAAAATAGATAAATAAGTTATATAATCACACAAAATATTACATACTTGGGAAAGTGAATGACCTATAAACCACATAAGAGTTTAATATTAAGTGTGAAAAGCAAATCAGAGGAGACTACATATTGCCTAACATTTTTATACAGCTCAGAAAGAAGCAACACTTGGTAATGTTTTGTTTGGAGATATGTGATAAAACAGTTTTTATTTATATTTTTAATTGGGGTGTAATTGTTTTACACTGTTTAAAATGTTGTGTTAGTTTCTGCTGTACAGCAAAGTAAATCAGCTGTTAAGTATACATATATCCCCTCCTTCTTGAGCCTCCTTCCCACCCCACCCAGCATCCCACCGCTCCAAGTCATCGCAGAGCACTGAGCTGAGCTCCCTGTGCTCTACAGCAGCTTCCAGCTAGCTATCTGTTTTGCACATGGTAATGCATATATATCAGTCCTACTCAAAGCAGGTATCTGGTCAGTACTCAGGTTTATGCAGAGTGATAGAACTATTAACCACCATACCAGTATATTCAAAGTACTTTTTATAATTTCAGGTGTACTTGTATCTGATTTCTGTGTACCAAATATTACATTATAACAATGTTAAAAAATCAGCACAGAAAAACATTAAGCCACTACTCTGTTGCTTAACTGTATTGAATGCTATTGAGAAGTAACCATTGTTTTTGGCAGCATAAAGGTCACTAGTATCTATGAAAAGAGTGGTTTCAATACAGTGATGAGTTTAGGAAAAAATAAGGAAGTGAGAAAGTGGAGACAGTGAATGTATGCGATTTTTTTGGATAAATTTTTCAGTTATAGTTAATCCCAGGGTTTGGTTTTGTTTGTTTTAAGGTGAAAATTTCGGAACAGTTTTGTTCATGTCAGGAATGATTTGGAAAGGAAGATTCTTTTAATAACAGCTCTATTTCCTACAATAAACCATCTCCTGTCATACATAAAACGAGATGTCAGTTTTGATCCCCTTTGCTTCTCTCTCACATTCAGATCATCACTGAGTGGAAGTTGGTCAACTCTAATCTTAAAATATTTTACTAAGTCCATCTACGTATGTCTCCTTTTATGGACCACATCTAGAGTGAGTCACTGTAGTAGCCTCTCGCTTTTGTCTCTAGTGGTCTCCTGTCTTCCATACTTTACCCCTATAATCTATTCTCTACACAGTGGATGGACTGTTATTTTATAAACGTCAATCAGATTTTATTACACTCCTACTTGGGAATCTTTCTTTCAGGCCTCCTGTCGCTTTTGAAATAAAATGTGAAGTTCTTACCTAAGCTACAAGGGCCTTCCCTACGTGATCTGACCTCGGCCTGCCTCTTGGGTCTCTTGTCACATCTCTCTTTCTTACTGTTTGAGGCACACTGGATTTTGCTCAGTTCCTGAACTCACCAGGCTCTTTTCTGCCTCAATGCCTTGGCACTTGGTTATTTCTTCTACCTGAGACACTTCTCCTTAGGTCTAAAGATAGGCCGACTCTTTTTTTGAATCAGATCTCTGCTCAAGTGTCACCTCCTCAGGTTTCCGTAATCACCCTTAATAGTGCCTATCCCATTGTCTTGTTTTAGCTTCTTTATAACAACCTGAAATGGTAATATTTATCTACTTTTTACTTACACAGTTACTGTCAGTCATCCCCACTAAAATGTAAGCTCTGTGGCGGTAGGTATCTTCTCAGTTTTTAAGCAGTATATCCTTAGCCCCTAAAGTAGTGTCAGGCACATGTGGGTACTCAATAAGTATTTGTTTAGGGAACTAAGAAAAAACAGACTTTGTATCCTCTTTAGTCATGGAAATAATTATGTGTTTAGATGTGTAATTATTATATTAAATACATGAAGATGAAGTCTTAAAATAAGACTGGTTGATCCTTGAACAACTTAGAGGTCAGTGTAGTCAAAAATCCACCAATAATTAGAGTGTGTCCTTCATAAACTTGGTTCCTCCATATCCACAGTTTCTCCATATCAGGGCTTCTGCATCCTCAGATGAACCACCCAGGGATCATGGAGCACTGCACTACTGTTTACTACTGAGAAGAGTCAGCTTAGTGGATCCACACAGTTCAAATCCGGGTTGTTCAGGAGTCAGCTGTACATTGCTTTTCCCAGAAATCACAACTGCATACTTTAAGCTAGTTTATTGTTCAGGATTTGAATATAAATTTGTGTATAGCATATCTATATTAACTTATAAAAGGGCAGAACTATAAAAACATAATCATTTTATTATCAATAAATCTTTTTAGTGTAATGGTTTTAGTACCTACTATATATTATATAAAGTTTAATAATGTGACAATTTAAAATGTATGCTAACATTTGAAGTGTGAAATATATACTTATTTCTTTAAATGCCAAACAAAAATATTATACTAAACAATATGTGCTTTTTTCTTTTCTCAGGATGTTATTGCTGGATTCCTATATACCATTTTAATCTTAGTTATCTTCTATCCATTTGTGGACCTGATTGACAACTTCAACCAAACTCACAGATATGCTCCATTAATCATCATCGGGCTTCATTTAGCCTTGGGGATCTTTTCTTTCACTCTTGACACCTGGAGTACATCCCGGGGAGACACAGCTCAGATTCTGGGAAGTGGTGCAGGGATTGCATGTGGATCTCATTTTACCTATAAAATGGGTCTACTATTAGATCCTCCTCTGGATATATTACCTTTAGCTAGGCACCCCATTTCAGTGACTCTGTTTGGAAAAGCCATATTGCGGATATTCATAGGGATGTTATTTGTACTAGTCGTCAGAGATATAATGAAAAGGATCACTATCCCTTTAGCCTGTAAAATCTTCAATATACCTTGTGATGATATTCGAAAAGCAAGGCAGCACATGGAAGTTGAACTTCCTTATCGGTATATTACCTATGGAATGGTTGGTTTCTCTATCACATTTTTGGTTCCTTTCATATTTTTGTTTATTGGTATCTCTTGATGGAGAAATACTGTTTATGGTAGAAAGGAGGGTACCAGTTACTGATATCTAAAAACCATATTCTAGTTAAAAGCCAAATCACAGTTAGGCTTTTGCAGGAATTTAACTTAAATAATTATTTAAGGAAATTCTTAAGAGTCAGTGCATTTTATCACTGCACATCCAGTTATTGTTTTAGGTGAGCTGAGCTATTACAACATTGAGAAAATGATAAATATCATTTGGAATGTTCATGTAATATTTGGAGAGTTTTGTGCTGTTATGGATTCAAGTTATATAATATATATTAAAGAACATAATATAAAATTATGTATCTAATATATATTATATATAAAATAATATACCTAAGTTTTTTTGAACCATGGGGTTGTATTATAAAATTAATAATAATATGCAAACAGTTGTGCCTGTGTATTTGGACTTAATACAGGTATGTTATTAACTGATATATTTAATGTTTATTTACAATGGGAACCATTTCCTAATCTAATTGCGTAATTACTAGACCAGAATTCATATGCTACCACATATTAATTTACTGCCTCTTTTTACACTGCCATCATCTTTCATGTTATCCATGATGTTGAACATAGGAGGCATTTTTTAATGGACCAAATTTTATGAAAAATTAGTTTTTGAATTCTTTATTTTTTTTCCAGTTCTGTGCACTGTGTTGAATGTATTTCATTTGCAGTTGTTCTGGACATTAGTTTAATAAGTCAGGTACTGAATTTTATCGCTTGCTAATCGTGCCTTTCTGTTGCTGAGTTAGGAAATGCCATGTATACTGTGATATAAAAATAAAACTAACTTTATCTTAAGTTACATATAATCAGACAAATATTTAAAAAAATATCTGTCAAGCTAACAGGGCTGGAAGTAAACCACCTTCAATTCTTTAGCCTTTGTTTAGAAAGAAACGTGGAATGGGCTAAATTTTCTCACTAACTTATTGGGAACCTAAATATTTCCATTTTTATAGGTATTTTTCTGTGCATTGTAAGTTATAGGAACAAGATATATTTTTTGTACATTGTCTTGATCGTTTATACTACAGGTAGATAATTCCAATGAATGGAAATGTAATTGAACTTTATAGATGGGACAATGCACATGTTTCATATACAAACAAACCATTTTTCTAAATTATTTGGAAGGGATTGGATTTAGCAGTGTTAACTTTTAATACCCATTTAGTAGCTACTGAACAGTAAATTATAAAATTTAAAAGTATCAGAATTTTAGATCTTATTTTTTTCAATCTTTTATTATTTTCACAGTGGAAAATTTGAGTATAAATATTAAACTATTCTTTATTCTGTCTGTGCCTTTATATTTTGAAGTGTAATTATAATTAGGTTAACATTAAATTTATTTGTATTAAGTTTTTCATAAAAAAGAGAATTAACTTTCCATGTAAATGAGCATCGGGTATGAGATTACTGACTTAGTGCAATATCTGTCTGATTATCCAGAGATATCAACTTAAGATGTTTCTATTTTGGGCAATATAACTATTTGAGCTCATATTTTTATAACTCTTATTGAGAATTTAAAGACATGGTAATTTTTGACAATAGTGCATCTGATAATTGTAAGTAAAGTAACTAAATTTACAGCCTTTACCTATTAGTTAACAGAAAACCAAGGCACTTAGGAACATACTGGTACGTTGGAAAATGTGCAAAGAACTTTTCTTTCAAAATGTGTTTACTGAATTGAATTTTAGGGACTATTTACTATAATTTGGGTCTATGCTATGTTATTAATTTTTATATCTAGCTTAAAAGTATTTGAAAATATTCCATTTCTTTGTGATTTATTATTTTCTGTCCTATGGTATTTCCATGCTAAATGTATTTTAAAATAAAAGCCAAATTCAAGATTGGAGGATGTTTTGTTTGCCTTCTATGCATTTGTTTCTGTATTTTCTGGTAGAGATTTATGAAATATATCTAGTATTTTCATTCTAGCAGTCTTTTCCTGTGAAGCATTTCATTCAATGTAAGTACTGTTTTTAGTAATAGAAGACATTGAAGAAATTCTTTACGGTTCATACTGACTTTGGGCTCTATATATGATCATTCTGACATTGAACTGTCAGTGAAAAGTTTCATAACTTTATTTTTAAAACTTATGCCTAAAACGTGTTTTAATAAAATCCATGATTAAGTATTACAGGTATTAAGTTGACTGCTAATCCATTAATTCGGGCTCATAATACTAGGAACAGGTACCTTTTCAAGCAGAATAAACATATGAACACTTCATTTTGTAATTATGAACTGTCATAACATGAATTGGAAAAACTAGGGCTGCCCATAGGTTTTTACAATCTAATTTTAAAAACCTAACATAAAGTGGTACTACTATAGTAGATTTACATTAATTTCACTTACTAGCTTTCTTTACAAGTAATGTTTATTAAATGTATCTTTCAAAGACTATAAATATTAATTCAGTGATATGAGTATAATTTAAAGCAAATTTTCATAAAATGTTTGATAAAGATGAATAAATACTAAAATGTTTTTGAGTGTTTTAGTAAGTAAATACTTAAATGTTTTTATTTTCATAGTCACAGAATTTTATGTGGCAAAAGACTTTTTATTACTAAAGCAATTTTATTCTTGTTAGCAAAGAATATTTACTCTTAAATTTAAAACCAGCTGTTTAATCTGGACATCAATAAGGGTCAATTTTAAAAGTTCAACTTTATAGTTGAATTAGTTTTTCTGAAAGGAGTTTTTGTTGTTTGCTGTGACAATTGTTTTGAGAAAGGGCAGCAGCAATGGTTTGAGAAAGAGTAATTGGATGTAGTGGATGTTACTGTGTTGACTATTTTGTTAAATTTTGATCATGTTCTTCCAGTTTTTGCTCTTGTACATAAGTTAAAAAGACGACTTTTAAACTTGAATTTTAAATAATTTTTACAGTTGAATTTTAACGGTGGTTACATAAGCTATAAGCATCCTTCTCCAGGCAATCTTCCCGACCCAGGAATTGAACTGGGGTCTCCTACATTGCAGGCAGATTCTTTACCAGCTGAGCTACCAGGAAAACCCTGAAGCTTTAAATAGCACAATTAAAAAAGTTTCAACATGCTAACTACAAAGGACATTTTAGAATTCTCTTCATTTTTAAGCATACCAGACCACTTCAAGTTTTATAAACAAAGCATTCCACACCTTCCTTGTGAGACATACAGAAGGGAAAATTCAAAGAAAAATAAAAGAAATATTTTTTTAATAAAAATGTTTACAGAAATAAATGCTAACTTTTTAACCTCCGCTAGCTGGTATTTCCTAATTTGTCCATCTTTTTTCCTTTCACTATGTTTCATCTTCATGTATTTCCCAGGATGTCTAAAAAGCCCAGCTCCTACTACTGTAATTGGGTGATTTTAGGAGTATTTTCCTGTCAGTTTCTGAAAGCCAAATGAACTTTAAGACTTCTTCATGACCTGTACTAACAGACTGTATCATGATTGTCTAGAGCATCATTGGGTTTATTTTCAGCCTCAAATGTCAAAGTTCATTATCTCAGCTTTTAAAAATTCATACATTTACCAATTATGCTGTTTGCAATATTTAATAAATATTTTAAATTTCTTTTGTTACATAATGACATTTTCTTGTGAGATGTAAAATGGATTCTCTTTTTAAAAAATAGTTACTACAGTAATATTACCTCATGTTGCATGAATACCCAGTCTCTAGATAGGTATGTCCATTTTCCAGGCAAAAAATTTCATTAGTTTCATCAGCTTCGCAGGTTGGTGATCTAAAAAAGTTTAAAAATATGTAATAGTCTACATTTTACTTCTTGTTCTGTTTTAAAGGTTTATGTTGTAAATAAATGCTTCCAATTCGTCTAGTAAGAATTTTGTCACTTTTCATGCAAATATTTAAAGGATAGTGACTTAGAGTCTTGAAATGTTTTGCATGTAATTATTACAATACCCCATTGTATAGAGTAGAATGTGATTTGCATCCAGATAAGTTTTAAAATGTATTTTATTTGGAGTTAAAATAAAATCTGAGACGAAAATATTCTGTATATGTGGGGATATAACTTTAGTTTCCAGTAATAAGCTATATAAATATGATCTTGAGACTATCACTTTGTACAGTTTGATCTTTAATCGTTCACCTAACCAACGAATTCACAATCTGTGATTTTTATAATTAAACTGATATTTATAATCAAAATGTAGATGAGATAACAGTCGGGGCTTAAATGTAAATTTTTTTAAAGACTCCCCTGAAGAGTCTACTACAGGCTTTCATGTGTTCTGCAACAAGGACTGCCTCCCAGGGGAGATGCTGGGATTTCTAGACATGCTCTGGGAGGAAAGTTGTGTTCTTCAATTTATTTCCTAACCTGGTATGCTTGAGACTGGACTTTCTTCTGTAGGTTGAAGTCAGAAGCTATTACACATCTGAACAACGCCAGCTGCTTAAGATGTGGTTTCTAAGGGTGAGTGTAGGAAGGGGTTTGCTAGTAGAATCACAGTTGTTGTTCAGTTGGTAACTCGTGTCTCTTTGCAACCCCATGGACTGCAGTATCCTTGCCATGAGAACCCCATAAACACAATAAAAAGGCTAGAAGAATCAGAGAGACACGGTCAATATGTTCTGGATCTGTCAGGTAACCCACAATACACCCATGAGCACCTAAATTTTCTGATTCAACATTACTGTTTCAGAGAGCTCTTGGCTTCCTTGTTAGAACTGTATATGTGTGTCTGTTACTTATTTTAAAAGGATGGAATAGCTATAGTTTACTCAAACTCCTGTCCATTGAGTCGGTGATGCCATCCAACCATCTCATCCTCTGCTGTCCCCTCCTTCTCTTGCCTTCAATCTTTCCCAGAATCAGGGTCTTTTCAAATGAGTCAGCTCTTCACATCAGGTGGCCAAAGTATTGGAGTTTCAGTTTCAACATCAGTTCTTCCAATGAACGTTCAGGACCGATCTCCTTTAGGATGGACTGGTTGGATCTCCCTTGAGTCCAAGGGACTCTCAAGAGTCTTCTCCAAAGCCACAGTTCAAAAGCATCAATTCTTTGGCGCTCAGCTTTCTTTATAGTCCAACTCTCACATCCATACATGACCACTGGAAAAACATAGCCTTGACTAGACGGACCTTTATTGGCAAAGTAATGCCTCTGCTTTTTAATATGCTGTCAAGGTTGGTCCTAACTTTTCTTCCAAGGAGTAAGCGTCTTTTAATTTTATGGCTGCAGTCACCACCTGCAGTGATTTTGGAGCCGAGAAAAATAGCCACTGTTTCTCCATCTATTTTCCATGAAGCTATGGGCATGCCATGATTAGTTTTCTGAATGTTGAGCTTTAAGCCAACTTTTTCACTCTCTTTCACTTTCATAAAGATGCTCTTTAGTTCTTCCTCACTTTCTGCCATAAGGGTGGTATCATCTGCATATCTGAGGTTATTGATATTTCTCCCGGCAATCTTGATTCCAGCCCAGCATTTCTCATGATGTACTCTGCATAAAAGTTAAATAAGCAGGGTGACAATATACAGCCTTGACATACTCCTTTTCCTATTTGGAACCAGTCTGTTGTTCCATGTCCAGTTCTAACTCTTGCTTCCTGACCTGCATACAGGTTTTTCAAGAGGCAGGTCAGATGATCTGGTATTCCCATCTCTTTCAGAATTTTCCACAGTTTATTGTGGTCCACACAGTCAATAAAGCGTAGTCAATAAAGCAGATATAGATGTTTTACTGGAACTCTCTTGCTTTTTCCATGATCCAGCAGATGTTGGCCATTTGATCTCTGGTTCCTCTGCCTTTTCTAAAACCAGCTTGAACATCTGGAAGTTCACGGTTCACGTATTGCTGAAGCCTGGCTTGGAGAATTTTGAGCATTACTTTACTAGCGTGTGAAATGAGTGCAATTGTGCGGTAGTTTGAGCATTCTTTGGCATTGCCTTTCTTTGGAATTGGAATGAAAACTGACCTTTTCCAATCCTGTGGCCACTGCCGAGTTTTCCAAATTTGCTGGCATATTAAGTGCAACACTTTCACAGCATCATCTTTTGGGATTTGAAATAGCTCAACTGGAATTCTATCACCTCCACTAGCTTTGTTCGTAATGATGCTTCCTAAGGCCCGCTTGACTTCACATTCCAGGATGGCTCTAGGTGAGTATCACACTATCGTGATTATCTGGGTCATGAAGATCTTTTTTGTACAGTTCTTCTGTGTATTCTTGCCACCTCTTTTTAATATTTTCTGCTTCTGTTAGGTCCATACCATTTCTGTCCTTTATTGAGCCCATCTTTGCATGAAATGTTCTCTTAGTATCTGTAATTTTCTTGAAGAGATCTCTAGTCTTTCCCATTCTATTGTTTCCCTCTATTTCTTTGCATTGAAAGCTTTCTTATCTCTCCTTGCTATTCTTTGGAACTCTGCT
This sequence comes from Antilocapra americana, assembly GCA_007570785.1. Lineage (NCBI taxonomy): Eukaryota > Metazoa > Chordata > Mammalia > Artiodactyla > Antilocapridae > Antilocapra > Antilocapra americana. The sequence continues at coordinate 10,290,983 of ML664174.1, forward strand.
TTCAAATGGGTATATCTTTCCTTCTCTCCTTTGCTTTTGGCTTCTCTTCTTTTCACAGCTATTTGTTAAGTCCTTCTCAAACAGCCATTTTGCTTTTTTTGCATTTCTTTTTCTTGGGGATGGTCTTGCTCCCTGTCTCTTGTACAATATCATGAACCTCTGTCCATACTTCATCAGGCACTCTATCAGATGTAGTCCCTTAAATCTATTTCTCACTTCCACTGTATAATCATTAGGGATTTGATTTACGTCATACCTGAATTGTCTAGTGGTTTTCCCTACTTTCTTCAATTTAAGCCTGAATTTGGCAATAAGGAGTTCATGATCTGAGCCACAGTCAGCTCCTGGTCTTGTTTTTGCTGACTGTATAGAGCTTCTGCCTCTTTGGCTGCAAAGAATATAATCAGTCTGATTTCGGTATTGACCATCTAATAATATCCATGTGTAGAGTCTTCTCCTGTGTTGTTGGAAGAGAGTGTTTGCTATGACCAGTGCATTCTCTTGGCAGAACTCTCAGCCTTTGCCCTGCTTCATTCTGTACTCCAAGGCCAAATTTGCCTGTTACTCCAGGTGTTTCCTGACTTCCTACTTTTGCATTCTAGTCTCCTATAATGAAAAGGACATCTTTTTTGGGTGTTAATTCTCGAAAGTATTGTAGGTCTTCATAGAACTGTTCAACATAAGCTTCTACAGCATTACTGGTCAGGGCATAGACTTGGATTACCGTGATATTGAATGGTTTACCTTGGAGATGAACAGAGATCATTCTGTCATTTTTGAGACTGCATCCAAGTACTGCATTTCAGACTCTTGTTGACTATGATGGCTCCTCCATTTCTTCTAAGGGATTCTTGCCCACAGTAGTACATATAATGGTCATCTAAGTTAAATTCACCCATTCCAGTCCATTTTAGTTTGCTGATTCCTAAAATGTCGATGTTCACTCTTGCCATCTCCTGTTTGACCACTTCCAATTTGCCTTGATTCATGGACCTAACATTCCAGGTTTCTAGGCAATATTGTTCTTTACAGCATCGGACCTTGCTTCCATCAAGGTTGGATGGCATCACCGACTCAATGGACATGGGTTTGGGTGGACTCTGGGAGTTGGTGATGGACAGGAAGGCTTGACTTGCTGTGGTTCAGGGGTTGTAAAGAGTCAGACACGACTGGAGCGACAACGGAACTGAACTGACCTGGGGAGTTCATCTTTCAGTGTCCTATCTTTTTGCCTTTTCATACTGATCATGGGGTTCTCAAGGCACAAATACTGAAGTGGTTTGCCATTCCCTTCTCCAGTGGACCACATTTTGTCAGAACTCTCCACCATGACCCATCTGTCCTGGGTGGCCCTACGTGGCATGGCTCATAGTTTCATTGAGTTAGACAAGGCTGTGTTCCATGTGATTAGGTTGGTTAGTTTTCTGTGATGGTGGTTTTCAGTCTGTCTGCCCTCTGATGGAGAAGGATAAGAGGTTTATGAAAGTTTCCTGATGGGACAGACTGACTGAGGGGGTCTGTTCTGATGGGCAAGGCCATGCTCAGTAAATCTTTAATCCAATTTTCCGTTGATGGGTGGAGCTGTGTTCCCTCCCTGCTATTTACCTGGGGCCAAACTGTGGTGGAGATAATAAAGATAATTACAAACTGCAACTCTGCAGCAGGCCACCACCAACCCACACCTTCCCAAGAAACTCTTAAGAAAGTTTCAAGTTTCTCCAAAGAGAAACAATGAGTTATTAGCTTTAGAAGTGACATAATTGGAGGTTGTATGTCTCAGTCATAATTTTTGTTTGAATCACAAGGTTTAAAGTGAGTGCTAGGTGTTACCCAATTCAACCTACTATCCAAATAATTCTAAACTGAAATCATCTGAAACAGTTCTTTGTTTAAAAAGTAAAGTGGGGTGGAGTGGGGGCAGGGACAGGGATAGGGTAGACACCAAATTACCTATGTAGTTTCATAATTCATTCAACATATTTTGCTAGCTCTCAAGATGAACATGTAAATGAAAAAGAACGAAAAAGAAAATTCCCTCTGGGATGCTCAATCAGAAGTGAACCAAAAAACAAGAGAATAAACAAGTAAAACTACCTCATTAGAAGCATAAACCTCATATGAACCTTGAAGATTCATGTTATATTTTAGAAAATAAGACCCTTGTAATAAATTCAAGCCATTTAAAAATTGCAGAGTACATTATCAATTTAAAAATTTAAAACATAGAGTAAGCATAACATAAAACACTACCTTTGTTCATTAGAACATTTCTAAAATTTAACAGTGCTCACTGCAGTAAGGCATTTTAAAAAATATTTCAAAAGTTCTGTTAGAAAACAAGATTAACAAACATCTGTCAGCTGTTCTCGTACAGTGAAATATTTTCACAGAAATGAGAAGTACTCGCCACAAAAAAATTACATGAGATATATATGGATACATTCGTGTTGTAAAAAAACCCTCAAATACAAGAAAAGCAGAAGTCCTATTTTGACCATTATAATGTAATGCAATGTAATGTGCTCAGTCATGTCCAACTGTTTGTGACCTTATGGACTAGCCCACGCGGCTCCTCTGTCCATGGGATTTTCCAGGCAAGGATGCTGGAGTGGGTTGCCATTTCCTTCTTAAGGGGATGTTCCCAATCCAGGGATCAAACTAGCATCTCATGCATTACAGGTGGATTCCTTACCATTAGCATCACCATAACAACTGCATTCTCCTCCCAGAAATAATCACTGTTAACATTTGGAGGATGTTTTTCCTTTGTATGTATATATGTTGAAATATATAAAATTGTGTGGGTTTTTTTTTCATAATAGCATTTTATAAAGGTTGGATTTTCTAAGAAAAACAGAATGTTGTACATATTGTTCTGCAAACTGCTCCCCTCTTTTCCTTCCAATTAATCATATATACTGGAGTTCATATCTTTTTTACCCTGAAACATGAACCTTTTCCTGACTACTACTAAATCTCTGCCAAGAGCATACACAAACACGCTGTCCCGTTTCTTTTCTCTACTTCTTAAGAATTGACTGAATACTGTCTCTACTTCCTCACCACCTATTCCCTGTTTTACTTTAGAATTTAAGAGTTACAGTAAAGTTAAAAGAATATAATATCTGTATTCCCATTATATTAGTCTTGTGTGTACATTGATTTGATATATGTATATATTACATATATTACGATCACCCCAATATGCCTAGTTAACATCCATCACTACACAGTCACAATTTTTTTCTTATGACAATATCTTTTAAGATTTACTCTCAGCAACTTTCAAGTACATAATACAGTATTATTAACCACTGTCACTATACTGCTCATTACATCCCATGACCTATTTATTTTATAACTGGAAGTTTGTGCCTTTTTCCCCTTCATCCATTTTGCTCACTCTTCACTCTCCACCTCTGGCAACCACTGATCTGTTCTCTGTATTTAAGAGTTTTTTTGTTTGTTTTTTCGATTCCACATATAAGTGAAATCATATGGTATTCATCCTTCTCTGTCTGACTTATTTCACTTAATACCTTTTAGCTCCAACCATGTTGTTGCAAATGGCAACATTTCATTCTTTTATATGGGTAATATTGATAATATTTCATTGTTTTTCTTTATCCACATTTTCTTTATCCATTCATCCACTGATGGACTCTTAGGTTGCTTCATGTCTTGACTTACAAATAATGCTATAGTGAACATGGGAGTGCAGACACCTTTTCAAGGAAGTGTTTTTGTTTTCTTCATATAAATATCCAGACACAGAACTGCTAGATCATATAATAGTCCTTTTTAAAACTTTTGAACAAAAAGTTCAAAAGTTCCCTCTCCAGGGTATCTTTCTGACCCAAGGATTGAACCTGTCTCCCACTGTGCAGGCAGATTCTTTACCATCTGAGCTACCAGGGAAGCCCTTTGTACAACTAACATACTTTTTTCTGTAGTGGCTACTACAATTTACAAATTACTACAATGTAAATTACCCAATTTACATTCCCACCAACATTGTACAAAGATCCCCTTTTCTGCACATCTTTGTCTTTTTGATAATAGCCATTCTAACAGATGTGAGGTGATGTATTAGTGACTCAGTCGTTTCCGACTCTGCGACCCCATGGATTGGAGCCCACCAGGCTCTTCCATCCATGGGATTTTCCAGGGTAGAATACTGGAGTGTGTTGCCATCCCCTTCTCCAGGAGATCTTCCCGACCAAGGAATCATACCAGGGTCTCCTGCATTGCAGGCACACTCTTTACTGTCTGAGCCACTAGGGAAGACTTTTGAGTCACCATTTGTGAGATGATATTTCATTGTAATTTTGATTTGCATTTCACTGACTGAAATGAACTGATGATTAGTAATTCAGTCTATTTTTAAAGAAGTAAAACATTACAGATGAACCTAAAACATCTTTTAATTATTGCCGTATTACCATCTCATGATTTGCAGGCAATTATTGTAATGAGTCCTTCCAGTTTATTTTTTTATCTTTATGCACTTGTACATCTGTAACCAAATGTACAATATTTTATGTGTTATTTTATTTTTTAAATTTTATTTATTTTCTTTACATTATCGTGTTGGTTTTGTCATACATTAACATGAATCTGCCATGGGTATACATGTGTTCCCCTTCCAGAACCCCCCTCCCACCTCCCTCCTGATTCCATCTCTCTGGGTTATCCTGGTGCACCAGCCCTGAGCACCCTGTATCAAGCATCAAACCTGGGCTGGCGATTGATTTCACATATGACAATTTACATGTTGCAATGCCGTTCTCCCATATCATCCCACCCTTGCCCTCTTCCACAGAGTCCAAAAGACTGTTCTATACATCTGCGTCTCTTAGCAGGGTTATCATTACCATCTTTCTAAATTCCATATATATGCATTAGTATATTGTTGTTTTTCCTTCTGGCTTGCTTCACTCTGTGTAATAGGCTCCAGTTTCGTCCACCTCAGTAGAACTGATTCAAAAGTATTCTTTTTAATGGCTGAGTAATATTCCATTGTGTATATGTACCACAGCTTTCTTATCCATTCATCTGTTGATAGACATCTAGGTTGCTTCCATGTCCTGGCTATTGTAAACAATGCGGTGATGAACATTGGGGTACACGTGGCTCTTTCAATTCTGGTTTCCTTGGTGTGTATGCCCAGCAGTGGGATTGCTGGGTCATATGGCAGGTCTATTTGCAGCTTTTTAAGGAACCTCCACACTGTTTTCCATAGTGGCTGTACTAGTTTGCATTCCCACCAACAGTGTAAGAGGGTTCCCTTTTCTCCACATCCTCTCCAGCATTTATTGCTTGTAGACTTTTGGATGGCAGCCATTCTGACTGGTGTAAAGTGGTACCTCATTGTGGTTTTGATTTGCATTTCTTATGTGTTATTTTAAATGTACATCAATGGTATCATTCAACAATTGCTTTTCTTTGGTTCGGCCTTACATTTTTGAAATATATCCATGTTTATAATTTACAGATTTAATTAATTTGTTACTTACTTTATGGTATTTAGGGGCTTCCCTGATAGCTCAGTTGGTAAAGAATCCACCTGCAATGCAGGAGACCCTGGTTCAATTCCTGGATCGAGAAGATGCTCTGGGGAAGGGACTGGCTACCCACTCCAGTATTCTTGAATATACCAGAGTTGATGTATTTATTCCTCTAGGATGGATAGTTAAATGTTTCATTAAAAATATAATAGACTTCTTAAGGGCAGTTTTAATTTCATAGTAAAATTGAGCAAAATGTATAGAGAGTTCTGACATTTTACCACATGCACTTTACAGCCTCCACCACCATCAACGTCCTGCATCTGTGCAGTACATTTGTTACAATAGAGGAACCGACACTGATACATCATTATTAACCAAAGCCCATAGTTTACATTTGGGTACACTCTTCGTGTTGTATACTCTATGGACTTGACGTATACCCACAATTAGAGCATCATACAAAATAATTTCATTGCCCTAAAAATCCCCTTGCTCCACCTATACCTCCCCCTAAGCTTTAGCAACCACTGATCTTTTCACTTTCCCCACAGTTTTGTCTTTTCCAGAATGTCATATAGTTGGAATCATACAATAATAGACTTTTCAGATTAGCTTCTTTCTCATATTAATATGCAATTTTATATTAAAATAATGTGCTTTGATGTACAACACAAAGAGTGGGCCCTAATGTCAACTATGGACTTATTGTTCATAATAATGTATCAGTGTTGGCTTGTCAACTATAACAAATAGATCACACTTATGCAAAAATTAATAAGAGAAGTTGGGTAGAGGACTAGGGGGTATATGGCTATTTTTCCTCCAGTTTTTCTGTAAATCCAAACTTGCTCAAAAAAAATCTCAAGTTAAAAAAATTGGCTTATAAATATTAACTCAAAACAGATCAAATTAAAGAGTTAAAACTATAAAATTCTTAGAAGGAAACATAGTAATAAAAAATAAACATTCATGACTTTGGATTAGGCAATAATTTTTTAAATTTATTTTTTAATTGAAGCATAATTGCTTTACAGAACTGCACTGGTTTCAGCCAAACATCAACATGAATCAGCCATAGGTACACATATGTCCCCTCCCTCTTGAACCACCTTATCTCCTTCCCCATCCCACCCTTCTAGGTTGTTACAGAGCCCTGGTTTGAGTTCCCTGAGTCATACACCAAATTCCCATTGGCTATCTATTTTACATATAGTAATATAAGTTTCTATGGTACTCTCTCCATACATCCCACCCTCTCCTGTCTCCCCCTACCCTGTGTCAGTAAGTCTGTTCTCTATGTGTCTCCATTGCTGCCCTGCAAAATAATTTCATCAGTACCATCTTTCTAGATTCCATATGTATGTGTCAGTATATGATGTTTTTCTCTTCCTGACTTACTTCACTCTGTATAATTGGTTCTAGGGTCATCCACCTCTTTAGAACTGACTCAAATGCATTTTTATGGCTGAGTAATATTACACTGAATTCCACAGCTTCTTTCTCCATTCATCTGTCAATGGACATCTACATTGCTTCCATGTCCTGGCTATTGTAAATAGTGCTGCAATGACCACTGGGGTACATGTGTCTTTTTCAGTTTTGGTTTCCTCAGGGTATATGCCTAAAGGATTAGGCAATAATTTCTTATAGATGACACCAAAAGCACACCAAAAGCACAAAAAATAAAAGAAAAAAAAGACAAAATGGACTTTATCAAAATCAAAAACTTTTATGCCTCAAAGGATATACCATCAAAAAAGGAAAAGAGAATCTGCAGAATGGAATGAAAATATTTGTGTCATATATCTGATAAGGATCAAGTATCTAGATTATGTAGAGATCTTGTAACTTAATAACAAAAGAGTAATAGCCCAATTTTTTAAATAGGCAAAGGATTTGAATGACACTTCTCTAAAGAAGATATACAAGTGACCTAGAAGCACATGAAAAGATGCTCAACATCATCTGTCATTAGAGAACAGCAAATCAAAACCACAATGAGATATCACTCCACATACTAGGATGACTATCATAAAAAAAGATGGACAGTAGCAAGTATTGGCGAGGATACAGAGAAACTGGAGTTCTCAAACACTGCTGATGGGAATGTAAAATGGTGCAGTGACTCTGGAAAACAGTTTGGCACTTTTCAAAATATAAGCAGAGTTATTATATGGTCCTGCAATTTCACTCTTGGGTATTTACCCAAGAGAATTAAAAACATATGTCCATTGTCTGAGAGTTTATTTCTGTACAGAAAATAAACTTATGGTTACTTATGGAACAAATTAGGAGTATGACGTTAACAGATATGAACTATTATACATAAAATAAACAACAAGGAGTTACTGTATAGCACAGAGAATTATACTCAGTATCTTCTAATAACCTATATGGCATATAGTCTGCAAAAAAAGTTCACTAGCCTGGAAGCTCCATGAGGGCAGAGACCCTCTATCATATTCTCCGCATTATTCTCAGCACCTAGGGTTAGTAGAGACTCAATACTGCTCCTATGAATGACTGAATGGATCTGCCTTTTTAAATTATACTGCTGCAAGGTATAATTATATAAACCTATCAACAATTTAAAGATTAAAGTGATGCTCAAAATTCTCCAAGCCAGGCTTCAGCAATACGTGAACCGTGAACTTCCAGATGTTCAAGCTGGTTTTAGGAAAGACAAAGGAACCAGAGATCAAATGGCCAACATCTGCTGGATCATCGAAAAAGCAAGAGAGTTCCAGTAAAACATCTATATCTGCTTTCTTGACTACGCCAAGGCCTTTGACTGTGTGGACCACAATAAACTGGGGAAAATTCTGAAAGAGATGGGAATACCAGATCATCTGACCTGCCTCTTGAGAAACCGGTATGCAGGTCAGGAAGAAAGAGTTAGAACTGGACATGGAACAACAGACTGGTTCCAAATAGGAAAAGGAGTATGTCAAGGCTGTATACTGTCACCCTGCTTATTTAACTTTTATGCAGAGTACATCATGAGAAATGCTGGGCTGGAAGAAGCACAGGCTGGAATCAAGGTTGCTGGGAGAAATATCAATAATCTCAGATATGCAGATGACATCACCCTTATGGCAGAAAGTGAAGAGGAACTAAAAAGCCTCTTGATGAAAGTGAAAGAGGAGAGTGAAAAAGTTGGCTTAAAGCTCAACATTCAGAAAACTAAGTTCATGGCATCTGGTCCTATCACTTCATGGCAAATAGATGGGGAAACAGTGGAAACAGTGTCAAACTTTATTTTGGGGGGGCTCCAAAAATCACTGCAGATGGTGATTGCAGCCATGAAATTAAAAGACACTTACTCCTTGGAAGGAAGGTTATGACCAACCCAGACAGCATATTGAAAAGAAGAGACATTACTTTGCCAACAAAGGTTTGTGTAGTCAAGGCTATGGTTTTTCCAGTAGTCATGTATGGATGTGAGAGTTGGACAGTGAAGAAAGCTGAGCGCCAAAGAATTGATGCTTTTGAACTGTGGTGTTGGAGAAGATTCTTGAGAATCCCTTGGACTGCAAGGAGATCCAACCAGTCTATCCTAAAGGAGATCAGTCCTGGGTGTTCATTGGAAGGACTGATGTTGAAACTGAAACTCCAATACATTGGCCACCTCATGCGAAGAGTTAAGTCATTGGAAAAGACCCTAATGCTGTGAAGAATTGGGAGCAGGAGGAGAAGGGGAAGACAGAGGATAAGATGGCTGGATGGCATCGCCGACTCGATGGACATGGGTTTGGGTAGACTCCAGGAGTTGGTGAGGGACAGGGAGGCCTAGCGTGCTACAATTCATGGGCTTGCAAATAGTCGGACACAACTGAGCAACTGAACTGAACTGAACTGACTACCCTTTTAATGGACTTTCAGGTTATTTTTTGCTATAACAATGCTATTCTATAGATTCTTGCATGTGTCTATATTTTTTTTGTCATTGCATGTGACTGTGAATAGGCAGGGAGCCAACAAGAAATGAATAGATAAGACTATATCCTGTCCTTTTTCCTGACAGCATTTCTATTTTCTTTTCCCACTGAGATTTAAAGTGCCCTTGTACACAAAGTAATTTTCAAACATAAAGAAAGCTTGTTTCTTTTAATAGCTCAGATTCAAAGAAAGTTTTTGCTTTATCATCAAAACTGTATTCTCTGTCCCAGTCTAGTTAGATTTAAATTCTCTTATATCTCGGAAATCAGCATGGGATTAAGAGAAGATAGAATGAGACCCTTACGATTACCTCTGCAAATAATTTTTAGTGTGATCTTTGTCATCTCATTATCTTATTCATCTATGTTGGCTCCCTGCCTGTACAGGTCTTCAGCAACTTACACTAAAATGTTAAAAAGTCCAGTACTGAAGATATTTATTGGTATTTGTATGCATTTGATATTTAATAACTTGGTATATTGAAGTAAACAAATATGTATAATTTAAGAAAATTAGAGGTTAAAATCTGCTTCTGGAGGGAGTCTTCACAACACGTTTCACCTCAAGGACAAAAACCAATAACTAAGCATGTTTATGGGCTGTGTTGTGAAGAATTATTCAAATTCTTTTGACAGAAGTTGGTTGGTTTAATCGCTAAGTCATGTCCAACTCTTTGCAACCTCATGGACTGTGGCCTGCCAGGCTCCTCTGCCCATGGGATTCTCCAGGCAAGAATACTGGAGTGGGTAGCCATTCCCTTCTCCAAGGGATCTTCCCAACCCAGGAATCGAACTTGGGTCTCCTGCATTGCAGGCATATTCTTCACCAACTGAGCTATGAGGTAAGTCCTTGATAGGAGTGCTACAATCAATTAATGATGTCTGCAAATGACAAAGGACAGAAGTGGTGAAGATAAGAAGTTGATGAAAAGGACACTAAAAAGGGAGGAGAGAGTTCCCAGAAAAACAAAGAAATCCACAGTGTCAAATGATAGTGGAAGGATTCATGATGAGGGTAAAGAAAACGCATGGGTTTCTCATTTAACATTTAAGAAAGCAAATTAATCTATGTGATAAGGTTAGTTGTCAAATTACAGTGAGTTGGGGGGATTAAGGAATGATGCAGTAAGTATATTTCTGAAGTTTTTTGATTTGTGAAATTGGTAGGTACTACATGCTAGAACTGATTTTATTATATATGGTTTTAACATCTACATTAAATCTAACATTAGGCTGCATCTGAATCAGAAAGAATATAAAACCTAAAGCTACAGATATCCATTAAATGACTTTGTAGCACCTGCTCTTAAGCAATAAGTTTTAGTACCATTAATCTAGCTGTTACGCACATTTGTCAAACAAAAAGACATCAGAGAACCACGTCAAGGGGATTAGCTAAACCACCTGCAACAGTGATTTCTGTGTGCAATACCCTGACCAGTAGTTTCGACATCACCTGGCAACTTGTTAGAAATGCAAAGTCCCAGGCCCCATCTCAGACTTACCAAATCAAAAAAGCTTGGGAACCTGAACCCAGCCATTTGTTTAACAAGCTCAACAGGTAATTTGGTTGCACACTTGCGTTACTGTATTATAATGGCACTTTCTTCTTAAATAAGACACATAGTTATTAAGTTACTAATCTACTTGGTGGGCTTGACCTAGATTCTGTACTGCCAAACCCTTTCTAGGGGTTAGGGTCAACTGAAAGTTGAACTATTGTGGTCTATTGCCCAGCCGTGATATTTTAAGAAAGCTCAGAATGGAAGGAAAGACGATTGATTACTCACATTGGGCACCAGCGATCCCACAAGTGGGAGAAGTGCCTCTCCTTAAACTCCCTGGAGCTTAAGCAGAAGTCTCAGTTACCCAGAGCCAATTCCTAGCACCTCAAAACCACATACAGTCATTTTTGATCTATTTGTCTACGAAGAACGTGCTCTTCATTGAATTTGTGCCTCACGACCCGTTTGCAACATGTGCCCTGCAAAACTTCTCCCCACCTTCCCTCCTTTTTTGTTTCAAATTTGATATATTCTGTGTGAAAGAGGATGTGGCAGGTTTTTTGTCTTGTTTTGTTTTTGTTTGGCTGCACTGAGTCTTACTTGTGGTACGTGGGATCTTCTGTTGCAGCGCCGAATCCCTGGTTGTGGCGTGTGGGCTCAGTAGCTGTGGGCCTCGGCTTAGCTGCCCTTCTGAAGCATGTGAGATCCCAGCTCTCCGCCAAAGGGGCTGAATGAGGATCCTCAGCAGATTGTTAACCACTGGGCCACCAGGGCAGTCCCTCCCCTATCTTTTTTTTTTTTTTAACAACAGTTTATTTGTGTATCTATTACATTGCTGTGTAACATATTACATAATAGTATATTATACCGCATTTCAAAATAATCAGATTCTTTAAAAAGATCCCTTCTAGAAAGTGTGCTTCTCCTTCTCAGTTCTGCCTTTTAGCCTTGTAATTATTGAAGGTCTTTCCTCAGGTAATTAAAACCTGGCTTCTTTATATATTATCAACCCCATCCCCCGCTGTGTCTGAAAATCGATTATCTAGCCAGTTTTTATAGGCAGTGTTGACTCCACTGAACTTGTGCTCACTACTCAAGGCCCTCTCTTACTTTCTCACTGTGGTTTGGTCCTGATTACCTCCACTGGTCAATCTGTACTATGGCATGAGTCTTGAAGTGGCAGCCTTACGTTTGCCAGCCCTATGTATGCCAGGGAAGGTCTAAGACCAAACTCCACCATTTAGATCAATAATTGTGTGCTTCATATTTGTAAAAACTGGCCAAGAACATTTATTTTCAGTGTTTTTTTTAATAAAAAATTGTAAATGCCCTTTACTAATCTACATTTCATTTATAGCAAAAGTTATAGTATGAGTTTAATGGATATCTCCATCAGTTTCAAAGCATTTTAAAAATAATTTTATTTATTTATTTTTGACTGCTGGGTCTTTGTTGCTGCTCAAGCTTTTCTCTAGTTGTGGCAAGCTACTCTCTGGTTGTGGTGCAGAGGCCTCTCATTGTGATGGCTTCTCTTGTTGCAGACATGGACTCCAGGGTGCACGGGCTTCAGTAGTTTCAGTGTTTAGATTCAATAGTTGCAGCTCCCGGGCTTGGAGCACAGGCTCAATAGTTGTGGTGCACAGGCTGAGCTGCTCTGCAGCATGTGGGATCTTCCCAGACCAGGGACTGAACTCGTGTCTCTTGCATTGGCAGGCAGATCCTTAACCTCTGAGCCATCAGGGAAGCCCTCAAAGCATTTTTTACCAATAACCTTAAGAGAGTGACATCTTTGTTTCTCCTTCTGAACTTTGTCCTTAGTTTATCTTGTAACTATAAAAATATCTAAATAATCTGTGCTTCAGAATTATCACGTAACCTTGAAATGACTGATCATGTTTATGATTGTTTTAAATTCATATATTCAGCATCTTTGTAATTCATTGAAAAGTTTACAAATTTTGAATTCATTGCTGCCAAACAAATGCAGGTGAGTATCTTCCATTAATCCACATTTCAATTAGTGCAATGAAAAATCTCATATCACTAATGTTTATTAATAATCATGCAATAGTATTAACGACCATGTTTCCAACATCTTCGAAACATTTGTCAGCATTTAAATTGACAGTATTTCGTTGAAAAACTGTTGAAATGAAAATAATTTCTCCTGCCTCAAAAATAATATTCCTTCTAAATCATGCTTTGGTTTGAAAGGAAAAAGGAAGAACATTTATGAAAGTTCGTATAAAGATACATCTAGTACATTCTATAATGTGTATTCAATAAACTCAGTTTCTTCAAGAGTAAGTTGAACTGAAATTTCTGACTACTGCCTTGTTTATCCAGATTTTCAAATTAACATTTTATTTTCTGTTATGCAAACTTTCCATAAAATCCTAAATTTGAAATATGTCACTTAAAGATATTTCTGTTGCAAGGGAGAAAACTCATTAATTAGTACCATAATAATTATAAAAGTGTAAAAAAGCTGGAAAGAAATCCATACCTCTTTTGCTATTGGAGTAGAGGTGAGGAATGTTTTTCCAGGTCTAAAGGAAATCAACAAGAAAGTGAAAAGTTCCCAGTTGGTAATAATTACCAAATCAAACTATAAAAGGCTAGTATGTACTATTACCACCTTGGAAATCTTTATTGCCAGACTTACACCAATCTTCCTGTGCATACTCAAAGGAGAGTAAGATAGTGATTTCCAATATTATATACCTATTAACATTATCATTAATAATATTGAAAGGAATACTATTAACCTACATATGCTACATTTTTCAAGGTTCTCAATATATAAATATTTCAAGTAAGTATTCAATATAAATTCTGATGATATAAGTTGGCATTTCTTAAAAAGATTCTACTTCTGTATGTGGTATTTCAAGAACAGTATTCACAGTATTTTTACGTTGTAGAGAGTGCTCCCATTAGAATTAAAATTACATTTATATTTCAAAATTTAGTAATATGTAGAACCACAGAAGAGAGGAACAGTAGGTGTTTCTTCAAGAGAAAGAAGTTCCCTATTTCTTGTTGCTATTCAAAACAATATATTCTGCATAATCAGGAAGTTAACATTAATGACTTACTTTTGCTGTCTTTGATAAAGTCCTAAAACCAACCAGCAGAAAGTTGTAAATTTTAATATTATCTATAAAATGTATTATTTTATACCTAAATGTCAATTAAACAAAATTCATCCTAATGCTTTCAGATGAACTATTTAACTTTTTAAGAATTAGTTGGATGTTTAAAAGAAAGCCCTTTTTGATGCAAGTTTTAAAATTTACACATAAATTACTTCTATGACTTTGTAACTACATTTTAATTTTCCTTTAACAATGCTGTAGGAGGCATAACTTCCTCCTACAGTCAATATCTGGAAGAGCAAGTTTTCATGTGCTATCGCTGTCAATACAGACACTCTGTTCTTGGAGCTTAGAGGCTGCTTTTTTCTAAAATGGGGATTGCAGCAAAGATTTCTAAATGGGTACAAGACATTTTAATGTAGCCATTTTAAGTGGCCATTTTGGTACAATGATTTTTTTTTTAAAGTTTATCACAACTTAATAAAAGTTACTCCTAGTTTCATAAAAAATTAAATACAACACATACAAAGGGAAGAATAAAAGTTTTCCTCCCGGTCAAATAATTTAACTCCTCAGAAATAACCACTGTTGACCCTGTAGACTTTTTTTTAAAATGTATACAGTAGCATAAAAATCCCTTGACAAATAAAAATGAGCTCTATATATGTTTCTGTACAGTTTCATTTAAGAATACGAAGGATCTACCTAATTTTAACAGCTACATATTATAGTATTCGTCAATTAAAAGTATTCATTTATTTGGCTACAATTAATTAGTTGCAGCAGGCAGAATCTTCCATTGCAATACGCATGCTTTCTAGTTGTGATGTGCAGGCTTAGTTTCTTGGTGGCACGTGTGGTCATAGTTCCCAGACCAGGGATGGAACTCGTCCCCAGCATTGGAAGAATTCTTAACCACTGGACCACCAGGAAAAAGTCCCATATCATTGTATTCTTGTACCATAGTATAACCAGTGTTCTATTTACAAATGTAAGATATCGCTAGATTTTAAAAAATTACACAGATACAGTGACTATCCTTGTACACATATTTTAATGCTTTCATGCAAAGTGTGATTGACAAGTCAAAGTTTCCATGAATTTTTTTGTGTTGATAGATGTCAAACTGCCCTTCAGATAGGTTATATAAATTTATAGTACCACTAATGGTATATGCAAGTACCTGCTTCATATTCACTTCATAATGTATATACTTTTGTTCTGTTTCAATATTTTTTTATCACGAATGTGAATCACCTTTTCAAAGTTCCTAATTTTTCTTAAGTGACATAATTTAAATTGAGTCCTTTTCTTTTATGGCTATACTGTTTTTCTAAAACTATCGCTGAATCCACCATCTTTCATTCATTATTCTGAAATGTCATCTTTGTCATATACTAGATTCCCTTATAAATATTTGTCCCTTTCTGGATTCTTTATTCAGCTTCATTGATTTGTTTATCTGATTGCCAAGAGTTTCAAGTACTGTGGCTATAACAGTTTAAAATTCTTGTAACACTAATTCTTTATTAGTTCTTTAAAAATTTTTTTTTCATCTACTTTCATATTTCTAGAATTTTGGGGGGCAGGCAGATCTTTCTATTGCAGTAGGCTATACACAGAATTTACCATTTTAACTGTTTTTAAGTGTATGGTTTTGTTGTGTATATTCACGTTGTTGTGCAACCATCAATACCACTCATCCCCAGATCTAGGCACATTCTAGTAACACTTGTCCAAGTTCCAAAACATAATGCTGTTGATATTCTGGTTGTTATTATACTCAGTGTATAGATTCATTTACAAAGAAGCACTATTTTTACAACATTAAGTCTTTCTAGCCAAGCACAATGTTTTTCCATCTCATTCATTCATTCAACACTAACTTAAACATCTATGGAGTGCCTATTACACCAGGAATTCTACTAGGCACTAGAGATACAAATATAACTACGGTACTGTATCTGTTATCATGTTGATTGGTTGGTTGAGTGACTAAGTCGCGTCTGACTCTTTCAACCCCATGGACTGTAGTCCTTCAGGCTCCTCTGTCAAGGGGGTTAAATCCAGCAGGAGAAAGAGACTAAGAAAACAATTGCACATGTAAAATTGTGAAGCTTTAAGGGAGAGATACATAGTGGGCTTATATTAAGTGATTTGATCTAAACTTGGGGGTCTGGGCTGTCTTCCCTGAAGATGTGACAATCAAGCTCACTCAGATCATACTCAAATATACTCAAATCATCTTCAATATCCACCAACTGGCTTCAAACAGGCCCAGCACATTTCTTAGGTTTTCCCTTGAGTATAAAATCTCTTAAATAGTATTATATGGTATCTTCTTTTCATTTTTTTTTAATTGGAGTATAACTGCTTTACAATGTTGTGTAAGTTTCTGCTGTCTAACGAAGTTACTTTCTAACTGAGTCTTTTCTATTTATGGGAAAGCTATTGAACTTGTATATTAAATTTGTAATTAGCTGCCTTTGAGATTTTTAACTGTTTTTGAGGGAACTCATTCTTTTTTTCTTGTACATTTTGCCTCAGCCAGTAAGAGAGGCATATTTGCCAAAACTTCCACTCTTTGGGAAGTTTTACAGAGATGCTGCTGTCTTCCCTTCACCTCTGTGAATGCAAGAGTGATTTATCTATTTGGTGAGATGGTTAGAATATTACATCTGCATTGAATAGAACTAATAGGTGAAAGGTGACCCACTTCTCTTGGCTTTTGATAGTCAATGAGAAAGGCAGATCCCAGTCCACTCTGCAGCAGGCTGATTCACACGTTTTGCTTTGTTGAAATAGCTCTTCTGCTATAAACAGGCCGCTTGAGTTCCACACACTGTGTAACTTCAACTGTGTAAAACTGGTAGGCCAAGAAAAAAATTGGAAATTATTTTTTCACTCTTATATCTTGTATTTTTATCTATTTTAAAATGAAATTAAATACTTAATGGAAAATAAAATACTTAACGGTGTCAGCCTGGAAGTTTGATTAAAGAGCATTCTGTCCATGAAGTACTTATTATTCACCAGATCCAACAGTCACCAAACTTTATTGATTGCACATTCATCATAAAAAATTTTAAGTATCTATTGCTAAACTTTACTTAATAAATTATCCACATGTACTATTATAATGTCCTTTGTATTACAAAATATCCATGGAATTGAAATTGCTAAAAGGTGAGATTTCCAAAATAATTTTTACTTTACTTATTAATGATTCTCAAATATTTTGCTGTCAGCAATAATTATTATAATTCCATTTTTTAGAAAATCTTAGTTTAACATTTTGAATATAAAGCATCTTGAAAGTTTTGTTCTACTCTCAATTTATTTAACTTCTTGGTTTTAATGTCTATAATGTATAAAAACTCATTTGAAAAGACCCTCATGCTGGGAAATATTGAGGGCAGGAGGAGAAGGGGACAACAAAAGATGAGATGGTTGGATGGCATCACCAACTCAACGGACACGAGTTTGGGTAAACTCTCACAGTTGTTGATGGACAGGGAGGCCTGGTGTGCTGCAGTCCATGGGGTCGCAAAGAGTTGGACACAACTGAGCAACTGAACTGAACTGAACTGAATGTATAAAAAGCATACCTCAAAAGGGTACTAAGATTTAAAAGGAAGTAGTACAAAATCAGGATTCTCATTTTTTTCTTACATATGTCTTAATTATGGAAAGGTTTTTGTTGAAACTCCACTAGAAATATCTATCTTCCCTAATGTCAGTCAGATGTATATTTGTATCTAACATATGGATTAAGTATCTACTGTCACTCTTTATTTGGTAAGTTTTCAAACAAGTTTGACAGTTCTGTTTCCCAATATCAGCATACTTGAATTTTTATAGACGGCAAACAAATCATTTTCAGCAATAAAGTCAGAGAATGATAGAAACATTGCCAAACATGTTTTCACATTGTACTTGTTTTTGATAAAGCAGTTCCTTTCCCATTCATTGTTAAAAGGTCACTGTTACCTTGAAAGAACAGATAAAGTGTTCCTTTTTTCTGTTCCCCAAAATATCTGCCAACATTGCATTTTACATAGTCACTTGTCAGCAGAGGAACAGACAGGAAATTCGAAACTTTCCTTTTAGTAAAAGGAAAATGTGAAACTCGTCTTCACTTTGGCCACTCTTTTGAGGATTCTGCCGCAGATATCAATAAACCTCTCTCTGTTGTATTAATTTTTTTTATGCTCACTCTACAGAAAATTAAAAAATACTGTAAAGATCTTACACTGAAGTTTTTATGTCTTATTTTATTAAAATAGATGATATCCTATAGAAGTTCATACAGTCTGGCACCAACTTCCTTGTCATTGTAACTTACCAATGAAGAATCCAATGATTTGATTTCACATGTGTCATTAGCACTGTAACCAGGTTCCAGAGAATTAATTTATCCTGGTGGAATCAGTTGCTCCACCAAGAAAATCAGTTTTGTTTTTCCATGTAAAATTGTTTTTATTAGCAAAGTCATTTATTATTGAAAACGCAACCTCTCTGAAACATCTTTTTTTTAATGGCTCAAGAGAAATAGTTCTTCCTGTATTTCATTCTTAACTCAGAATTTAACAAACACCATAAGCTGAAACAGATGAGAAACACTTTCATCCAAATGAACAGGAACCCCCCACACTGCGTAATTTAATACTTGAATCTTCAACTTTGCACAATATTTTCTATACATATACACTTTGGTATATGTTATCTGAATAATGTATTTTAGTTTGTTTCTTTAAAAAATTTATTTTAGCTATTCTAACTGTTGCAGGAAAGATATATTTCTCCAGTGGTGTATGAGTTGATTTCTTTTTAGTTACTGCTATTTTTGTCTTGTTTTGTCTTCCACTTTTAAGTAAGAAACCTCAGAAGTAAGAAAACTTAGACATCTAAACATTTATCACTTAGTTTAGTGCAACTGTATAAAGTGTTACATGTCACATAATTTTAAATATCATTCAAAGATTGTTGAGACTTAGCTTCATTCTGGATGTATTGATTTTAAATACCTTGCTAATAGTGTTTTTATATTACCATCAGCTAATACCTCAATCCATTAGAGCCACTAAGGCAAGATTCATTTGCTAGAAAAGTGGATAGAAATCTGTATTTCAAAGTCTTCCTCTTACTTGTTTTTTAATTAACTATGTATTTTCGGTTGCACTGGGTATTCACGGCTGTGTGTGGGCTCTCTCTAGTTGTGGCAAGCCGAGGCTACTCTTCATTGCAGCGCATGGGCTTCTCACTGCAGTGGCTTCTCTCGTTGAGGAGCACAGGCTCTATCTAGGCGCATGGGCTTTAGCAGCTGTGGAGTGTAGGCTCAGTAGTTGAGACTCGTGGGCTCTGGAGCATGGGCTCAGTAGTTGTGGTGTACAGGCTTAGTTGCTCCATGGTACATGTAATCTTCCCGGAACAGGGACTGGACACATGCCCCTGCATTGGAAGTTGGTACAGTCTTATCCACTGTACCATGAGGGAAGTCCCAAATAGTCTTCCTTTTAGTTTCTATAAGAAGAGATTGTCCTGAAAGGAGGAAAAATCTAGTTCTTCCATTTGGTTATTTCTTTTGCTTTTATTATTGATCTTTTTGTCTTGTCTTCTTTGCATGACTGTTTTAACATCAAATGTTTTACTATCTCAGGTCAGGTTCTTAAGAAGCAGAGTCTGAGATAAGGATTCTCGTGCCAGTGAATTCTGGAGAAACTAAGGGATGTCAGATGAAACCTATAAGGCAGTGCAAGAAATAGAACAGCACAGAGGAAGGGGCTCGGCAAGGATGTGGGTTTACCTGAAGTTCATCTTCAGTCTGATCCTACAAGAAGCTCCAGTGCATGGCACCATGGAGTTGTGTGTGCCACCTCCAAGAAAGGAGGCAAGACTTTTATATCCCCTTATCATTGAGTTATTGGCTACAGGCCACCTGAGTGTGGGGCCTAGAGGGTGGTGATAATTCCTAATCTCCCTGATTAGGTAACTCCCATCATTTATGAACAAGCCTGCCAAGCAGAAGGGTATAGCTATGAGCTGCTAGCAGCCAAGAGTCACAACACATGAGGAATGCAGTGACCAGTAAGGGGGATCTTGGTAGGGCACCAATATCCATTTTGTGAGGCTAGTTTAGCTAAAACTAGGTGTTGTGATTGGTAAATCTTTTACTCTACCACTGTACAATGTGTCACAATGTCCTGAAAAGGAATAATAAGCACAAGAGGGTGACAGCTGCGGAATTCCTGCTTGTGTTGGTGGATACCCACTACCTTATGTGACCATCTGCCCTTCAGACAAGGAAAGTGACATTCCACATAGGAGTAAAAGTTGACCTATTTTCAGATAAAAAAGAAACAAATACAAGTTCTAATATTTTCTTTCTGAAGCTCAGGAAGTCACCTTGCAAACTCTACAGTGATCTTGGAGATCACTGTACCAGACTCGAATGCCCAGGCCAATAAAACAAGGACATGAGACCTGTGAAACATGTGATGGAAAAAGCTGATTTCTACTTCCTTTTACCTCCCTTCAGTGTCGTTTTTCTTATGTGGATGCCCTGTCCCATGTTTGCCTGCTGTTTTCATACTGTCTATCTTCAGGCTTGCCAGAAATTCTCATTTTCAGCACAGCCTTTCTTTCTTTCTATTTTAGCACAGCCTTTCTAAATAAAAAGTTTCTATAAATAAAAAAAAAAGATCCAACAAGGAAGTGAGCATGCAATAGTTCATTGAAATGTAAACACACTTATAGATATTTCATGGAGATCAAGTTTGGCAGTACCGATCAAAATGTAAAATGCATATCCTTTGACCCAATAATTTTGTTTCTAATTTATGCAAAAGATATACTTGTGTAGGTGCATAAAGATGCATGAACAAGGATATACTCACATGCGGATCTGCAAATATGTAAAACAGAGCAACTCTTCTTACTACTTTTGTTTTGGGAAATATGTTTTTCATAAAATATTTATATTACCATGTAATGGGTTTACTGTTACTGTTACTTAAGTAAATATTTTAAAATTTTATTTTAATTTCAAGTATAGTATAGATGTCAATGAATAATGCACATACACAAAAACTTCTAGGGGTCCTAAATAATTGTTTAAGAGTATAGAGAGGTCCTGAAACCAAAATGTCTGAGAACTGTCTAGAAGGTCTAGAACTGTCTAGACAATGCTGTCTTCTTCATCCACCTTTTCCCTCTCCTCTCTCCTTCAGCATTATCATATTCCTTCTAGTACACAGAGATTTGTGTACCTGTGTTATTTCCTCTATTTGAAGAGATGGAACTCTCTGTATTCACTACAGTACTCAGCAGTGCTTTGCATGTAATGGAAGTTCAATGAGTATTTTTCCAATAAGTATTTGCTGAATTAAAAAATGAATGTTGGTCTCCCACATTTCTTCTAAATCTGTTCTCCTTTTCAAATTTATCTTTATTTGACTTTGTTTTTCATTACAGGTAGCCATTGACTTATCTCTCTTTTTCCTTTCATTACCTTAACTTTTCAGATTAAGAGCTTCTCAGCAAGCTCTTCACTTCTCTTTTCACTTCAGCAAGCTCCATGCCAAGTGTGGTGACTTCTATGGGTAAGGACGTGAAAAGAAAATAGGCCAGGAATTCAGTCTTGCCTCTTGCTGACTTATATACCAAGCTTCCTTGGTCGGGTATTGGTAGTGTTATATTATTCTTGCTCAAGAGCCAGCAGAATCTCTGTTTACCAGCTCAGGTGTAAGCAACTTTATTTGTGTTTATGCTCACAATGTTATCCTACTTACCAACCTTATCCTCCATGAATTCAGCACATACCCTCTCATCAGACAGGCTCCCACATGCTCTCTCCTAATGACAGATTTTTTGTACTGGCTAATCTCACTGCCTAGTGAGATATTACTCATATTTTAACCCCAGTTTAGTTTCCATAGTCTCCATCAAATCTGCGGATGTCTTTTTCTTCCTATATCATCATAGCAAACATGTACCTGGCCAAGTGTCAAGCTCTGGACTAGACACTGGTGACAAAAGTCAAATTAAATACAACCCCTGTATCCATCAGGGAAGACTGACATGACCATAATAAATACTATGTTCTAAGCATGTGTGTGTGGGCTGTAAAATGCGTTATCTCATGTAATGCTCAACACAACCCTATTATGTCAGTTGCCTTATTTCTTACTTTCTTTTCTAAGAAATGAAGCAAGTGGATGCTAAATGGATGTGTCACCTGTTCCGTCACGTATCCAGCAAGTGCTAGAGTCTTTGACTCCTAGCATTGGAATTTTTAGCTATTATCTTATGATACATCCTGGGTGAAACAGAATCAGAGTGTAAAGGGCAAAGCGGTTGGGGAGCAAGGAAGAAAAAGCCTTTTTTTCTGAGAGGAATGACTGGGGAGGAACTGTAAGAGAGAGTTACATGGTGTCCTTCCATATGGTCACAAAGAGCCCAAACACACAAACAAGCATCACCGAGGGCATGAAGCTATGAATGAGGCACAAACTTGGGCAAGTTGTTGCTACTTCTCTTAGATTCTCATGGACTAGGTCACTGTCTATACTTTGATTCACACATCAAACTCACAAAGTGAGTTTATTTTTTATGCATCTGTTTCTACCATTAGACAGTGCAGTGAAGATGAGGATGGTATCGTAGTCATCATTTTATACCCACTTGCTCACAGTAGGTGCTCAATACAAGTTCTTAAAGGAGTGAGTGACTGGAGTGCAGGATGTGTAAGGCTGAGGAGAAAGGGGTGGTAAATGAAATCAGAAGGTAGGTGGAGCTTGATTTTAAAAAGCATGCTCTGGGATTTAAGGCTTATTTGTAGGTAAAGGGAAGCATGGAAGCTAAGAAGATTTTTTGTTAACAGTACATACACTTTCCCAAAGTAATACAAGTCTATAGTTTTAAAAAAACATACTTCTGCCATAAAAAAGAATGAAATAATTCCATTTGCAGCAACATGTATGGACCTAGAGATTATCATACTAAATGAAGTAAGTCAGAGATAGAAAAATACATGATATTACTTATATGTAGAGTCTAAAAAATGATACTGATGAACTTATTTACAAAACAGAAATATACTCACAGACATTGAAAACAAACTTATGTTTACCAAAGGGAAAAAGAGGGGAGGGATGAACTAGGATTAACAGATATACATGATTATATATAAAATTTATCTATAAATAGAAAGGACCCACTGTATAGCACAGAGAACTATATTACATATCTTGTAATAACCTATATGGAAAAGAATCTGAGAAACAATATGTACTATATATAATATGCATATATTGTATATATAATTAAATCACTTTATCATACACCTAGAACATTGCAAATCAACTACAATTAAAAAAAAAAGAATAGTACTAAAACAAGAAATAGTACTACAACTCTTTTACAGTTAAAAAGAGTAGTTCTCTACTCTGCTCCCAGTCCTGTTCACTAGGTAACTGTCCTCAATTCTTGTTTACTCGAATTTACAGCCATATTTCTAATCAATGTTCTTAAATGGCTATTTTTAAAATTAATTTTAGATACTGACTTCCCAGCATGGTGGATAAGGATTCCTTCTGCCATGGTCTACTCCTTCATTGTAGTGAATGCATGTTCACCCTGCATCAGTTCAGTTCGGTCGCTCAGTCATGTCTGACTCTTTGTGACCCCATGAACCGCAGCACGCCAGGCCTCCCTGTCTATCACCAACTCCTGGAGTTTACTCAAACTCATGTCCATTGAGTCGGTGGTGCCATCCAACCATCTCATCCTCTTTTGTCCCCTTCTCCTCCTGCCCTCAATCCTTCCCAGCATCAGGGTCTTTTCAAATGAGTCAGCTCTTCACATCAGGTGGCCAAAGTATTGGAGTCTCATAGTACTTCTCATTAGCTGAAATTACACTACATACTTTTAAAATATAAA
This sequence comes from Antilocapra americana, assembly GCA_007570785.1. Taxonomy (NCBI): domain Eukaryota; kingdom Metazoa; phylum Chordata; class Mammalia; order Artiodactyla; family Antilocapridae; genus Antilocapra; species Antilocapra americana. The sequence continues at coordinate 10,314,973 of ML664174.1, forward strand.
TTATACTTCTAGTGTCTTCCCACCAGAAAGTAAACTGTATGAAAACAGGCACCTTGTTTTAACACTACAACTCCAGGAGGTAAAATATACTGAGTACGTAACAGGTGATGTATAATATTTGTTAAATGAATGAATCAATTCAGATTAAGGAGAAACATCTTCTAAATAAAGCACATTTTATGTAAATTCCTGGCCATAATAGGTGTAGTACTTAATATTGCTTTTGCAGAGTGGTTTCCATTTCTCACTTTTTATTCTCCAGTTTCCTAATCATGCCCACAGGCATCTTTGTATAGAAGAAAGGATCATATGGCAAACATTTCATGTTATAATCATTTACCTCTATTTCACCATCTATCTACTTAAAGATTAAGCAAAACTTTGAAGTCCTTGCTTTTCCTTATTTGTGTGTGTGTGTGTGTGTGTGTGTGTGTGTGTGCATGAGCATGTGGAGGGGGGATGGCTGTGCTTGGTCTTCTTTGCTGCTTGGGCTCTTCTCTAGTCCCAGCATTGTGGTGGCTTCTCCTGTTGCAGTGCGTGGGCTCTAGGGCACTCAGATTTTGGTAGCTGAGGCACAGGGGCTCAACAGTTGCGGCTCCCAGGCTCTAGAGCATAGACTCATTACTTGTGTTCTAGACTTCATTGCTCCACAGCATATGGGACCTTTCTGGATCAGGGGTTGAGCATGTGCCTCCTACACTGGCAGGCAGATTGTTCACCACTGAGGCACCAGGGAAGCCCGCTTTTCCTTATTGTAGCTGATCAAATAGACAGTCAAGGCATTTATAAAGAGGGAGATTTGCTTTCTCTTGCACAGAGCACTCTCTCAGAGGTAGGGGAGAAAGGACATAATTTAGCTCACCTAGTCTTGGTATTTATAACTTTGCTCTTTGAAAGAAACCATTTGCTTCCCTTCACTGCTCATGCTGCTCTAAGTATAGTCAAATACATGTTTTGAAATTTGTATTTTCTTAGTGCGGAAGATTTATAGAAAAAATTAACACCTGCTACAAGTTTAAGTGGGAAATAATTACCAAAGTCATCAGTTTTGTAGTACAACCAACAACTACCATGCTATTGTTGTTCAGCTGCTAAGTTGTGTCCAACTCTTTGCAACCCCATGCCAGGCTCCTCTGTCCTCCACTATCTATTGGAGTTTGCTCAGATTCATAAACACTGAATTGGTGATGCAATCTAACCATCTCATCCTCTGCTGACCTCTTCTCCTTTGCCTTCACTCTTTCTCAGAATCAGGGTCTTTTCCAATGAGTCAGCTCTTCGAATCAGGTGGCTGACAAATTGGAGCTTCAAAATAAGTCCTTCCAATGAATCTTCAGGACTGATTTCCTTTAGAATTGACTGGTTTGATCTCCTTGCTGTCCAAAGGACTGTTTAAGAGTCTTCTCCAGCACCACAGTTTGAAAGCATCACTTCTTTGGTGCTCAGCTTTCTGTATGCTCCAACTCTCCCATCTGCATGACTACTGGAAAAACCATAGCTTTGAATATACGGAAAAGGAAAGATATACCCATTTGAATGCAGAGTTCCAAAGAATAGTAAGGAGAGATAAGAAAGCCTTCCTCAGTGATCAGTGCAAAGAAATAGAGGAAAACAACAGAAAACAGACTAGATATCTCGTCAAGAAAATTAGAGATACCAAGGGAACATTTCATGCAAAGATGGGCTCAATAAAGGACAGAAATGGTATGGACCTAACAGAAGCAGAAGATCTTAAGAAGAGGTGGCAAGAATACACAGAAGAACTATATAAAAAAAGATCTTCACAACCCAGATAATCAGATGGTGTGACACTCACCTAGAGCCAGACATCCTGGAATGTGAAGTCAAGTGGGCCTTAGGAAGCATCACTACGAACAAAGCTAATGGAGGTGACGGAATTCCAGTTGAGCTATTTCAAATCCTAAAAGATAATGCTGTGAAAGTGTTGCACTCGATATGCCAGCAAATTTGGAAAACTCAGCAGTGGCCACAGAGCTGGAAAAGGTAGGTTTTCATTCCAACCCCAAAGAAAGGCAATGCCAAAGAATGCTCAAACTACCACACAATTGCACTCATCTCACATGCTAGTAAAGTAATGCTCAAAATTCTCCAAGTCAGGCTTCAGCAATACGCAAACCATGAAATTCCTGATGTTCAAGCTCTTTTACAAAAGGCAGAAGAACCAGAGATCAAACTGCCAATATCTGCTTGATCATTGAAAAAGCAAGAGAATTCCAGGAAAACATCTATATCTGCTTTACTGACTATGCCAAAGCCTTTGACTGTGTGAAACACAATAAACTGTGGAAAATTCTGAAAGAGATGGGAATACCAGACCACCTGACCTGCCTCTTGAGAAATCTGTATGCAGGTCAGGAAGCAACAGTTAGAACTGGACATGTAACTCTTCTCTACCTCCTCCCTTCCCAGTTTCTGTTTTCTTCCAAATTACTGATTTTTCTTGCTTTGTTCTGGGAATCTCACCCGGAATTTGGGAGCTGGACAGCTGGCTGCCATTATACAGAGGGAAGTAAGCCAGAAAGAAAAACCATAATACAGTATACTAACGCATATATATGGAATTTAGAAAGATGGTAACAATAACCTTGTATGAGAGACAGCAAAAGAGACGCAGATGTATAGAACAGTCTTTTGGACTCTATGGGAGAGGATGAGGGTGGGATGATATGGGAGAATAGCACTGAAACATGTAAACTATCATATGTGAAATGAATCACCAACCCAGGTTTGATGCATGATAGAGGGTGATCAGGGCTGGTGCACTGGGATGACCCAGAGGGATGGAATCGGGAGGGAGGAGGGAGGGGGGTTCTGGAAGGGGAACATATGTATACTCATGGCGGATTCATGTCAATGTATGGCAAAATCAACACAATAATGTAAAGAAAAAAGTCTTTCCCGAATTTGTTACAATATTTAAAAAAAAGATTAAAAAAAAAAGAACTGGACATGGAACAACAGACTGGTTCCAAATTTGGAAAGGAATACGTCAAGGCTATATATTGTCACCCTGCTTATTTAACTTATTTGCAGAGTACATCATGAGAAACGCTGGGCTGGATGAAGCACAAGCTGGAATCAAGATTGCTGGGAGAAATATCAATAACCTCAGATATGCAGATGACACCATCCTTATGGCAGAAAGTGAAGAACTAAAGAAACTCTTGATGAAGGTGAAAGAGGAGACTGAAAAAGTTGGCTTAAAGCTCAACATTCAGAAAACTAAGATCATGGCATTCGGTCCCATCACTTCATGGTAAACAGATGGGGAAACAGTGAAAACAGTGGCTGACTTTATTTTGGGGGGCTCCAAAATCACTGCAGATGGTGATTGCAGCCATGAAATTAAAAGATGCTTACTCCTTGAAAGCAAAGTTATGACCAACCTAGATAGCATATTAATAAGCAGAGACATTACTTTGCCAACAAAGGTCCATCTAGTCAAGGCTATAGTTTCTCCAGTAGTCATGTATGGATGTGAGTCAGACTATAAAGAAAGCTGAATGCCAAAGAATAGATGCTTTTGAATTGTGGTGTTGGAGAAGACTCTTGAGAGTCCCCTGGACTGCAAGGAGATCCAACCAATCCATCCTAAAGGAGATCAGTCCTAGTGTTCATTGGAACAACTGATGTTGAAGCTGAAGCTCCAATACTTTGGCCATCTGATGGGAAGAGCTGACTCATTTGAAAAGACCCTGATGCTGGGAAAGACTGAGAGGAGAAGGGGATGACAGAGGATAAGATGGTTGGATCACATCACTGACTCAATGGACATGAGTTTGAGTAAACTCTGGGAGTTGGTGATGGACAGGGAGGCCTGGTGTGCTGCAGTCCAAAGAGTCATACATGACTGAGCGACTGAACAGAACTTAATTGACTATCTGGACCTTTATTGGCAAAGTGACGCCTCTGTTTTATAATACAGAGGTTTGTCATAGCTGTCTAGGTTTGTCAGACATAGCTTTACCTCCAAGGAGCAAGCATCTTTTAATTTCATGGTTGCAATCATCTTTTAATTTCATGGTAGTGATTTTGGAGCCCAAGTAAATACAGTCTGTCACTGTTTCCACTTTTCCCCTTTCTAGTTGTCATGAAGTGATAGGACCAGATGCATGGTCTTTGTTTTTTTAACGTTGAATTTTAGCCAGCTTTTTCACTCTCTTCTTTCACTCTCATAAAGAGGCTCATTAGTTCCCCTTCTGCTGCTGCTGCTAAGTCGCTTCAGTCGTGTCCAACTCTGTGCGATCCCATAGACAGCAGCCCATCAGGCTCCCCCGTCCCTGGGATTCTCCAGGCAAGAACACTGGAGTGGGCTGCCATTTCCTTCTCCAATGCATGAAAGTGAAAAGTGAAAGTGAAGTCACTCAATCGTGTCCGACTCTTAGAGACCCCATGGACTGCAGCCTACCAGGCTCGTCCATCCATGGGATTTTCCAGGCAAGAGTACTGGAGTGGGTTGCCATTGCCTTCTCCGAGTTCCCCTTCACCTTCTGCCATTAGACTAGTAGTGTTTGCTTATCAAGGTTGTTGATATTTCTCCTGGTAATCTTGATTCCAATAGCTTGGCATTTTGCACAATGTACTCTGCATATACGTTAAATAAGCAGAGTGACAATATACAGTCTTATCTTATTCCTTTCCCAATCTTGAACTAGTCATCAGGTGTTCCATGTCTGGTTCTAACTGTTGCTCTTTGACCCATATACAGGCTTCTCAGGAGACAGGTAAGGTAGTTTAGTACTCCCATCTCTTAAAGAATTTTCCAGTTCCCAAAGAAAGGTAATGCCAAAGAATGTTCAAAGTACCATATAACTGTGTTCATTTCACATGCTAGGAAAGTTATGCTTAAAATCCTTCACACTAGGCTTTCACAGTATGTAAACCAAGAACTTCCAGATGTACACGCTGGGTTTAGAAAAGGCAGAGAAACCAGAGATTAAACTGCTAACATTTGTTGGATCATGGAGAAATCAAGGGACATCCAGAAAAACATCTATTTCTGCTTCACTGACTACAGTAAAACCTTTGTGTGGATCACAATTACCCTGAATAGATTTTCAATTTGGGAATTTAAGGGTGAGAAAATGCTAATTAATTAGATTAATATATTCATAACTGAGATTTTATTTAATGTTCCTTTCCTCTTTTACCTTTCACTTCATTAGTTTGAGAGCAATCATCTGTAATTATATATAATCATCTGATTATAAACTGATGACACTCAAGTCAAGCTTGTGACTCTCACTGTGACTGTATTTCATCACCGTCATCACAATGTATTTCTTTAAAGGAAAGAAAACTTGACTTTGCTGCAATGTGATATTAGTATTATTGCTCAGATATTAAGATGCTGGCAATCATGATGAGATCCATCTTTACAATTCTTGGCACAACTTAGGATTTTGTGTCATCTGGTATGGAAATTTATTTATTGTAATATAATGCTTAGAAAATTAAATCCAACTTCCTACTAAATATTTTTCTAGGATAGTGATGAGAGAGAATCAAACTATATGTAAATTGAAAAATATGTAGACAGTGAGTGGGGCTATGAGTGGTATTTGAATCTGAGGGCTAACAAGTTCCAGAAATCTTTCAAAAGAAAACAGATGATGTTCATATTTCTTTTACAGCTCAGATGAATAATTTTGTATTATACCATCATATAAACCAATTGGAAATCACATGAAAAAAAGAAAAATCCTAAGGATATGATATGAGCCAATAAGTCTGTACTTCACATAAGTTCATATCAATTGTCTCTTTATTACTGCACTCTACTCTGCCTATAACTTTGATCTACTTCATCATTTAAACTTTGATTCCACTTCTTGGCTGTTGTATACTCCTAGTGTTATCATTAAATTTTTCTTTTTTTTCAGGGATAATTTTTAACAACCAAAGGGCTCAGCAAACATCTTTTTTTATCATTCTTCCTATAATCACTCAGAGCAAGTGGTATAAATGGACCAATTGCTGGAATTTGAACCTGTAGCTCCTGAATGCCTATACTGTGGCAAGCACTGTGCGGAGTATTTACATTGTGTTAATTTTCATAATCTCATTGAAAGGAATATATTGTCACCTGATGAATAATTAGAATTTTAGAGAGATTAAATAACTTCAAAATCATAGAGTTTTGAATATTAGTCCTTATTAAAATATTTGCTTATTTTAGTTATATTTGGTGGGGAGTCATCATTTAGAGATACAAAGAGTACTATTTACAAATGAAATGATTTGCTTATAAATAATCTGATAGGAGATGTGGTGCGAAAGTGGGTGAGAACATAGATGTAAGTTTAGCCATCATTTAAGTTGGGTGACAGGTTCATGATACCATTTTTTCTACTTTTGTATAAGGTGGAACTTTCCCACACTGAAGTTTTTAAAAGTAAGTAGCCTGGAATGTACAATTACAATAAAAGAGAAAGTGTAAATGTATAGTTGGACCACAAAGAAGGCTGAGTGCTGAAGAATTGATGCTTTTGAATTGTGGTGCTGGAGAAGACTCTTGAGAGTCCCTTGGACTGAAAGGAGATCAAACTGCTCAATTCTAAAAGAAGTCAATCTTGAATTCTAAAAGAATTCAATTCTTGAATTCTAAAAGAAAAGAATCAGTTCATCGGAAGAACTGATGCTGAAGCTGAAGTTCCAATACTTTGCCCAACTAACGTGAAAAGCCAATTCACTGGAAAAGACCCCAATGCTAGGAAAGATGGAGGACAGGAGGAGATGGGGGCAACAGAGGATGAGATGGTTGGATTGCATCACTGACTCAATGGACATGACTTTGAGCAAACTCCGGGAGACAGTGAAGGATGCTGCAGTTCACGAGGTCACAAAGAGTTGACAGACACAACTTGGAGACTGAGCAACAACAAATCTGTAGTAGTGTTCACCTCAGCAATTCAAGAACTCTTTCAGCTGCATCCTTTTAGAGCTGATCTGGAGGAAGAGCCCTGGATCAACTCTAACGTGCATGGGTAAATGGGTACTTTCATAACTTATTTAATAAAGAAGTGATGAGAATTCCCTGCCAGTCCAGTGGTGAGTACTTAGCGCTTTCACTGCTGGCCCAGGCTTGATCTCTGGTTGGGAAACTAAGATCCTCTAAAGCCTGGCAACACAGTCAAAAAAGAAAAAAAATTTTTTTCAAAGTAATTATTAAGATCCTAAGCTGCTCCTGTTGATCCTAACCATACCTCTATAATAAACTATGGTCCTAATTCTTAGTTAAATAGAAGACCCAAGGACCAGTTTGTCAAATACTCTAGTCTTTCTTTCTTCTCCTCTGACTCCATTTAGTGTGCTATTTTACTATTTGTTCATTCTTTTTAACTTCAAAGTGCAGGATGAGAACAAACAGCTTAAACCAGTCAATTCACCACCTTTGGGCAGCTCTGTGGAGAGGTTTTCTGGAGGTAGGTGGTGTTTTTGGTCAATATGCTTATCACTTGCAGTAACAGCTCTGCCTCTTCAACTCTCAGCTGTCTACAGGGGTTATAGGAAAGTCCATTTTAAAACTGAAGGAATCAAAATACTGCCACTATCTTGAAAAATTGGCATAGTGACTGGTGTAAACCAACTGGCACCTGTTACAGGATGTTCTAGCCACCACTCCACCCTGTGGCTTCAAGGGCAATGTTGTTGACATTTTCAAAAGCTCCAGAGCTAGTAGCTTGCCTGGAAGTCCTTTTCATACAGAGGCAAGCATGCCTATGGGTGGGCCTTATTTATTGGGAAACCTCTGTGATTCAAAAGCTGGATGACATATTCCTGGTGCTAGGGAATCAAGCCAAAGGCTTCAAATGTAGGCTGTCAGGCCAACATCTCAAGGAATAGCCAAAGAGGTAGAAAGTTAGAGAAACAGGCTGGAATAAAGTTTGAAGGTAGAGCCATTCTTTTTAGATGCATTTTACCAGAGAGTGGAAATGGAATTGGTTTGTACATCCTGTGTGCTTATACTAACCCTCCTCCCAAAATACAAGACACAACGTCAAACATAGTTTCTGGGAATGAGTTCCAAGCCTGAACCCAACTCTCAAAGATCTGAAGTTCTTTATCTGTGTGCTGCCATGAAGGTATTTTGTAGGTGTAATTACTGTTCATTATCAGTAGACTTTAAATAAAGGTTATCCTAGATAATCTGGCCAGGCCCAATTCAATTAGTTGAGGGGCTTTCCGAGCAGAACTGAGGTTACTAGGAAGAAATTCTGTCTGTGGATTGAACTTCAGCTCATGCCTGAGAGTTCCAGACTCCTTCTCCTGACACACCGCTCTATAGATTTCAGACCTGTCTTCTAGCCAGCCCCTACAATCGTGTAAGTTAATTCCTTGCAAAAAAAAAAAAAAAAACCTTAATCTATGTCTCCGACCAGTTCTGTTTCTCTCATTGAGCCTTGGTATAGTGATTGAGCCTGAATATTTCCATATAGTGCATTACGTGTAATTATGTGTACACACATAATCTGTATTATGTGCAATTCAGACTTCACATTTTAATAGCAAATAAAAATATTTTTGTGTATATATAGCAGTGACAGATTTTATTTTCTTAGGTTCCAAAGTCACTGCTGATGGTAACTGCAGCCATGAAATTAAAAGATGCTTGCTCCTTGGAAGGAAAGCTATAACAAACCTAGAAAGCATGCTAAAAAGCAGAGATATCACTTTGCCAACAAAGGTCCATATAGTTAAAGCTATGGTTTTTCCAGTAGTCAGCACAGACGTGAGAGTTGGGCCATAAAGAAAGCTGAGCCCAAGAACTGATGCTTTCAAACTGTGGTGCTGGAGAATACTCTTGACAGTCACTTAAGACTACAAGGAGATCAAACTAGTCAATTCTAAAGGAAATTAACCCTGAATATTCATTTGAAGGACTGATGCTGAAGCTGAAGCTCCTATACTCTGACCACCTGATGCAAAGAGCCAACTCATTGGAAAAGATCCTGGTGCTGGGAAAGATTGAAGACAAAAGAAAAAGAGGGCAGCAGAGCATGAGATGGTTAGATAGCATCACCAACTCAATGGACATGAATCTGAGCAAACTCCAGGAGATAGTGGAGGACAGAGGAGCCTGGCCTGCTACAATCCATGGGGCCACAAAGAGTTGGACATGACTTAGTGACTAAATGCAGGAGTGAGACAATGTGTGGAGTGTATATCTACGTGTGCGCTTTTGACTAGGCTTGACCTTCAGCCCCATGTCCTTCCTTGCAGTGTTCAAGAATCCTATAGCAAGAATCTTGCTAAGGCAGGTAAACCAGAATCACCATCTCTCAGTATCTGGTTGAGTGCCTCATCCTTCATTATTCCCCGGGTGATGTCTAATTATACCTATCAACTTTTAGTAAGAACTGTTGAGTAACGTAGCAATAATCCCCCCAACCCTGATATTTCCTCATACTAAACTTCTACCCACTGCCCCCCATCCCCTGGCTATAAATTCCTGCTTTCCCTGTTGGGACTTAGAACTGACTCTGATCTCTCTCCCTTTTTACAGAACCCTACCACAGTACCCACCTTAAAGAAAGTCTGCCTTACCTTCTTAAAAAGTGTCATGAATAATTTTTTTAACACTTCAGACTTTTTTGATCATGCATTTCTCAATAATTTTTTTACCACTCATACATATGTAAAGATACACATATGTGTGGTTGGGTTTCAAAGTTTATCCTGCTATATCATGTTCACAATTTTTAAAAATACATACATATATATACATATAAAGAAAAGTGTTATGAGATTCCCACTGTCCCTACCTACTATCCAGCGAAGCCAGAGCCAAGGGAACAGACTTGGCAGAATCAGCAGGGAGAGAAAACCCTGTTGAGATTGACTATAGCCTGGCATGGTGAAGAGAAATGAGAGGTGTAGAGTTAAGTGGGAGGCCCCGGGCGCCCCACCACCCCGTCCCTGCTGTACACCTGCAAATGGTGTCCTAAGGTGAGCTCAGGGAGGACAGAAACCTCCCATGGAGCAGAAGGGCAAAAGCTCGCTTGATCTTGATTTTCAGTGTGAACACAGACCACAAAAGCAGGTACTCACAATTCTTCTGACCTTTGGGGTTTTAAGCAGGAGATGTCAGAAAAGTTACCACAGGGATAATTGGCCTGTGGTGGCCAAGCATTCATAGTGACATTGCTTTTGGATCCTTTGATGTTGGCTGCTGCTGCTGGTGCCACTAAGTCGCTTCAGTCATGTCCGACTCTGTGCGACCCCATAGACGGCAGCCCACCAGGCTCTCCCGTCCCTGAGATTCTCCAGGCAAGAACACTGGAGTCGGTTGCCATTTCCTTCTCCAATGCAGGAAAGTGAAAAGTGAAAGTGAAGTTGCTTAGTCGTGTCTGACTCTTAGTGACCCCATGGACTGCAGCCTACCAGGCTAGTCCATCCATGGGATTTTCCAGGCAAGAGTACTGGAGTGGGTTGCCATTGCCTTCTCCAGTGCATGAAAGTGAAAAGTGAAAGTGAAGTCGCTCAATCTTGTCCGACTCTTAGAGACCCCATGGACTGCAGCCTACCAGGCTAGTCCATCCATGGGATTTTCCAGGCAAGAGTACTGGAGTGGGGTGCCATTGCCTTCTCCATGATGTCTGCTCTTTCTATCATTTTGAAGCAGAATTCACCAAGCGTTGGGGTGTTCACCCACTAATTGGGAACGTGAGCTGGGACTAGACTGTCATGAGACAGATTAGTTTTACCCTACTGATGATGTGTTGCTGCCATGGTAATCCTGCTCAGTAGGAGAGGAACTGCGGGTTCAGACATTTGGTGTGTGTGCTTGGCTGAGGAGTCAATGGGTCAAAGCTACCATCTGTGGGATTATGACTGAATGCCTCCAAGTCAGAATCCCACCCAGGAAGAACGATATGGCAGTGCTGGGAATCCTCGGTTGGCCTCGGACTCCTCAGTTGGCCTCGGACAGCTAGTCCCCTGGCATCCCTGCCGGCGGCCTGGCACCCGCATCCCTCGGTGTGAGGCATGGTGCGCTCTGCTGCATGTTGGGACCAGGTCACACATTAGGACTGGGTCTGGTGCAGAAAGCCTTTCGTCCTGAGACATGGGGCACAGCCAGAAAGGCAGCCACCCCCTCACCCGTCAGCACTTCAGGTTTGGGGAACCTGGTGCTAAACCATTGGCAGATGACCTGCTTCTGGGTTGGGGTTTCATATGCAGCAGAGCAGCTCCCTTGCTGTGAGCTATTGAAACTCAGTCCTGGACACGAGGGTTTGAAAAAAGGAAAAACAAAAAACAAAAAAAGATTTTTTTAAGAAGTGTTGATATTAAAAAGTAAACACAGGAACTTTCTCTGATGATCCAGTGGCTGGGACTCCACACTCCTGATGCATGGGTGCCAGTTTGACCTGGTCAGGGCAATAGATCCCGTGCGCTGCAACTAAAAGGTCCCTCCTGTCATGACTAAGACCCGGGGCAGCCAAATAAATAAATAAGTAAATAAACAGTTTCAAAAAGTAAACACAATCAGGGATTGTAATATTCGTTTCCTGTATGTCAAAAGTCATCTTGCATTTCTCTCATTTTGAGGTCATTTCTTAAAACTATTTCCCAACAGATGGTGTACAAAGATGATTTCTGGATTAAAGGGCAGTAGTGGTGACTGCTGCAATTTCTATTTTTAAATTCTCAGTTTAAAAAAGAAAAGCTATTCAAGATGTTTCTCTTTAAATGGAACACTTCGAGAGCTTCCGAAATACTCCAAGAGAGTGAACACTTAGGACAGTTAATACAGATCAGCTGATTATTATTCAATTGATTTGTCACTCTGCTGAACTATGCTAACCATAGTAGCAGTCTTGATATCTGCAGTTTTTATTCTTAGTAATACAAATTTAATTAATATCCCAAATGGATCACTGATTTAAAATAGGGGGCAAAAGGAAAAATATTTTCAAAATGTTAGCAAATGGAAGGTATTAAAACTAACAAATTTACATTTTTGTCTGATGGTGATTTTCATACCAATATATTTCACTGAGTACATCATATCAAATATTAAAAGGAAAAATATAGTGGTGGTTACACTCCATTTGGCTCTTTATGTACTGAGAATCATAGAAAAAAACCAACATGTTTCCCATGTTTCATTTACAAAGAAAACCCGAGACCTTCTGTCATCATTTACAAGACACAAAAAATTGTAAAAGCAATTATTCCAAGCATCAGTCATAAAAGCAGTTTCTGCTTGGCTTAAATCCTCTAAATTGTACTTAATTTCTTATCCAGCAACAGGCCCTGTTTTTTCCTACACATACGAATATTTGTATTACATATTAAATAGAAAAAAAAATGTTGAAAAGGGCCACTCTTGAGACCCCATGGACTGTAGCCTACCACCCATGGGATTTTCCAGGCAAGAGTACTGGAGTGGGTTGCCATTTCCTTCGCCACAGGCTCTTCCCAACCCAGGAATCGAACCCAGGCCTCCCACATTGTAGGTAGATGCTCTACCATCTGAGCCATCAGGGAAGTCCTTAAATCAGCATGTTTCCAATAAGACTGAAAATGTACTTCATAATACAATCTTTAATAATATACAGTGTGTGTGTGTCTCCTGAAACTGGTCATGTTTGACATTTTAACTACAGCATTATTTTCCTATCAACATAGCAGCCAGTTCTGCTTTCTATCATATCAACACTTGATTTATGTAAACAGACAAAATAGTATATATAACTGTCAAGTTTAAAGCACTTTTCAAATATTGTCAAGTGAACACGATCATGAAAATCAAATACTATTTTGCTGTAAAAGCAAAAAATACCCCAAGACTTCTACTATCCACTCTGTATGTTAATCACGAACATCTAGCTGAGGGCTTCCCTGGTGGCTCAATGGTAAAGAATCAGCCTGCAATGCAGGAGACCCAGGTTTGAACCCTGGGTTGGAAAGATCCCCTGGAGGAGGGAATGGCAACCCACTCCAGTATTCTTGCCTGGAGAATCCCATGGACAGAGGAGCCTGGCGGGTTACAGTCGATAGGGTCGCACAGAGGCAGACACAACTGAAGCAACTAAGGAGCATCAGAAGAGGCACAGTAGAGAAATATTTTAAGTACTAGTACTTATCTTTACATACAAGAAGTCCTTCTAGTTTTCCTAAGTGTCCTTTGGCTTTAATACTGCTGATAAGTGAAAGGATAAGAAAGACAACGGAAAACAAGAAAACCACAGTAACTATCAGCGGCTGTTAACACGGAAGAAGTAGCAACAACCACCTTCAAAGCTATGGGACACTTGCGCCCAGGACCACAAATCCCAGGATTGCCTGGGTTGGACGCGGAGCTACGTTCAAATTGATAACTTTTTCGGCCAATGACACAGCCAAGTCAAAGACCGCGAAAAGGCCTGATTCCTCTGCTTTCCAACACTTAAGTCATTATTTAAAAGTTCTGAGTGGATGTGGGTGTTTCAGGGCCCGATTCGAACTACTAAGTATTTGCCACCCGCAGAAAGTGACTCATCAACGTCCCAATTGTGTACCCGAGTCTGGCTCGGTGGCCGTGTTAGCGTCTAAACGCTGAAAGGAACTCACGTCGCGGCCTGGCGACGGAAGGACCCGGTCGCCGGAGGAAGAGGCGGAACTCGCTTTCTTCACGCCCTTTCTTGGACACGCCGCCTGCGTTACAACCAATGAGTCATTAAAACTTCCGCTGACGTAACGTACTTCCGTAACGTAAAGAGCGAGGTTGCCCGCCCCTATACGGAAGCTGGGTCTACGTCTGCGCAGACGTCTAGCTTTCGTCCAATCCGGAAAGAGGCCGTCTCCCGGCGTTTCTTCTCACCTCCCCGCCCCCCTTCGTTCCCCCCCCCCCCCCCCCCCCCCCCGGCGATGGCCCGCCTCTCTGCTGCTGACCAATCCTCTGCCGGCTCCTTTGCGCGTTTATCCAATCAGAGAGTTGGAGGGTGGAGTTCCGGTCGTGCGCTCGACTCCGAGTCTGTGCTCGGGTTCGTTCCTACGCCAGTCGTGGACTTCCTAGTCAGGTATATTTTTCTAGGCCTGGGGTGGGTAAAGTTCTTGGAATGGGCAGTTATCTTGACGGTCTGCGACAGTGCCAGCTGGCTCTGGAAAACCGAAGTCGCTGAGCCTGTAGCACTAGGGGCGGAGGGAAATCGGGAGGCGGTGAGAGGAGGGAGCCACGTGTGGGGACTTGTGGTGCGGCGATCCGAGCCCCTGGGTCACACCCGTGCCGTCACTGCTCGCCGACCTTCGGAGGGTTAGCTTGGTGTCGCTGAAGCCGTCCTGTTTGGGTAAAAACTAAGCACCTGTTTGTAAAGTGTTCAAGGAGGGGTAGCTGGGACCTATTTTTCCCCTACCCGCACTCCCTCCCCTCATTCTTTCCTACCCACCTCCTGGGTTGGTTAATTTTCGGGGTCAGAAAAGCAGATTCTCCTCTGGAAAGAGACATCCTGGAGTATATAGTACGAACTGTGAGACTGGCTGCTCTGATAAGCTAGTAAAATACGTGTTTTATGTCATTTAATCCACACAGCAACACCTAGAAGGGTAGATACACATTTTCATGCGGAGAAACACATTACTCGTCTACGTGTTCTCTTCAGCTTCTTACTAACCACTTGTGTGTGACATTAGGTTTCTATGCACGTAAAATTAAAATATGGTATTGCTTGTAAAATGCTGGTCTTGTTTTTGAAGTTATTTTAGAAGTTAATACCACGTACCTAGACGTAGATAATTGCTGTTGTTGAGGTTAAATAATTAGTAGAAAGACATCAGAGTAGGAGCCATTTACTGACCTTTAACCGGGCAAGTCACCCTCTCAGCCGCTGCTTTTTGCACTGGAGAATTGAATTCATTACCAGACTTGACTGCTTCCTAGAGTTGTGAAGATCAAATGAGATAATGAATATAAATTACTGATGTTAACTACATAAGACGCTTTCTGGTTTTCAATTTCTTTCCCATGGAAGCTAGACTACCTTTAATATGCAATATGTGATATATTTAAAATACTATACACACACACACACGCATACAGTGGGTAACATGCAACCTAGTACCACTTGAGTTGAAATACCTCTTAAGCCCATGTGGCCCACTTTGCTTATCCAGGGTTCAGGATCTTATTCCCTATGAATGGAGAAGTGGTACTTGTCTGGTTTGTATTCTTATCTTACACTGCTGTACACAGCATAAAGCAAAAATAGTTCAGCTCATTGAACTGCTTTTCTAAGTTCTGATTACTTCTGGAGACTCTGAGAGGAAGTCCATTTCTTTGCTTTTTTCAGCTTCTAGTAGCCACTTATATTCCTGACTTGTGGCTCCTATATTTTAAAGCACATCTCTGAAATCTGTGCTCCCATGATATTATCACCTTCTGCCTTCCTCTTAATGGGGCATTTGTCTTTACAAATAGGTCCCACCTAGATCAGTCAGTTCAGTTGCTCAGTCATGTCCAACTCTTTGCAACCTCATGGACTGCAGTACACCAGGCTTCCCTGTCTTTTATCAACTCCCAGAACTTGCTCAAACTCGTGTCATTCAATCTGTGATGCCATCCAGCCATCTCATTCTCTGTCACCCTCTTCTCCTCCTGCCTTCAATCTTTCCCAGCATCAGAGTCTTTTCCAGTGAGTCAATTCTTCTTATCAGGTGGCCAAAGTAATGAAGTTTCAGCTTCAACATCAGTCCTTCCAAAGAATATTCAGGACTGATTTCCTTTAGGATGGACTGGCTTGATCTCCTTGCAGTCCAGAGGACTCTCTCAAGAGTCTTCTCTAACACCACAGTTCAAAAGCATCAATTCTTTGGCACTTTCTGTATAGTCCAACTCTCACATCCATACATGAGTACTGGAAAAATCATAGCTTTGACTAGACGGACCTTTGTTGGCAAAATAATGTCTCTGCTTTTTAATATGCTGTCTAGGTTGGTCATAGCTTTTCTTCCAAGGAGCAATGTTTTTTAATTTCATGGCTGCAGTCACCATCTGCAGTGATTTTGGAGCCCCAGAAAATAAAGTCTGTCACTGTTTCCATTGTTTCCCCATCTATTTGCCATGAAGTGATGGGACCGGATGTCCTGATCTTTTTTGAATGTTTTTTGAATGTTGAGTTTCAAGCCACCTTTTTCACTATCCTCTTTCACTTTCATTGAGGCTCTTTAGTTCTTTGCGTTCTGCCATAAGGGTGGTATCATCTGCATATCTGAGTTTATTGATGTTTCCCTGGGCAATTTTGATTCCAGCTTGTGCTTCATCCAGCCCAGCATTTCGCATGATATAATCTGCATATAAATACTACTCTGCATATAAGTTAAATAAGCAGAGTGACAATATACAGCCTTGATGTACTCCTTTCCCAGTTTGGAACCAGTCTGTTGTTCCATTTCCAGTTCTAACTGTTGCTTCTTGACCTGCATATAGATTTCTCAGGAGGCGGGTCAGGTTGTCTGGTATTCCCATCTCTTTCAGAATTTTCCACTCTTTGTTATGATCTACACGATCTAAGACTTTGGCATAGTCAATAAAGCAGGTACTCTTGTCTATTTTGGATCTAATCCCTTGAATCTGTCACTTCCACTGTATCATTGTAAGGGGTTTGATTTAGTTCACATCTGAATAGTCTAGTGGTTTTCCCCACTTTCT
This sequence comes from Antilocapra americana, assembly GCA_007570785.1. Taxonomy (NCBI): domain Eukaryota; kingdom Metazoa; phylum Chordata; class Mammalia; order Artiodactyla; family Antilocapridae; genus Antilocapra; species Antilocapra americana. The sequence goes on from ML664174.1 coordinate 10,331,624, forward strand.
TCAATTTAATCTCAATTTGGCAATAAGGAGTTCATGATCTGAGCCACAGTCAGCTTTGTGTCCTGTTTTGCTAACTGTATAGAGCTTCTCTATCTTTGGCTGCAAAGAATGTAATCAATCTGATTTCAGTATTGACCATCTGGTGATGTCCATGTGTAGAGTCTTCTCTTGTGTTGTTGGAGGAAGGTGTTTGCTATGACCAATGCATTCTCTTGGCGAAATTCTGTTAGCCTTTGCCCTGCTTCATTTTGTACTCTAAGGCCAAATTTACCCGTTATTCCAGGTATCTCTTGACTTCCTACTTTGCATTCCAGTCCCCTGTGATGAAAGGGACATCTTTTTTGGGTGTTAGTTCTAGAAGGTCTTGTAGGCAGATAATCCACCTAGATAATCCAGAGCAATCTGTCATCTCAAGATCCTTAGCTTAATTACAAAATCCCTTTCACTTGTAAGGAAACATTGATAGGTTCCAGGAATTAGAAAAAGGATGTTCTGGGGTGCATTATTTAGCTTGCCACAAAGGGTATAAAGAAGGGTAAAATAGATAGTATACTAATGCAGCCTAAAGACTAGTAGGATATACTGAGAGAAGAAAAATGTGACTCCTGGATTGCTATGAAAAGACCTTAGTTACCATAGGTTGGTGCTTCAGCTTTTCCACTGGGAAATAGAAGAGGTAAATGAGTATTCTTGTGATAATGTGGATATAAAACCTTAATTAATCCCTTAGAAAAGTGAAATTTCTTTGAATTCTAGTCTGCCATAAAAGTTCATGTGAGTTTTGCATTTAGTTTCGTAATGTTTGTGTTTGATACTGTTTTGAACTGTTGCCATATCATAACATTGCTGTTCTAGGGAGAATAGAGTTTATTTTGTAGTTTCTTACAGCCAGTTTACTGTAGTCATAGGCGTGTCCCCTAGTTTAAGAACCATGACCTCAGAAGATGGAGATGTATTATAAGGAAGTTAGTAAAGTCTCAGTCTCATTCCTCCTAAGGCTAGAATATGCGTGAGTCTTCGTGGAGAATGGGACCGATAGTCGCTCATCATTAATACCCTCCAGTTCCCCCAGCAAGGAGATAGTAGCTCTGATGACTTCAGTTTTTACTGGTATTTCAGAAGGTAACAGTCTGTTGCTTTCATGTCTGGTTGGAATTAATAATTCTCAAGAGACAGAATCTGATGAGTGTGCTACCATCCAAGTATAGATATATTGGAATAAGATAATATATGAAAGAACTCAGCTCCAAGTAGTCATTCGGTATTCAAGAACTCAGTTCAATTCAGTTTAGTCGCTCAGTTGTGGACTCTAGGGACGGAAGCACACCAGGCTTCCCTGTCCATCACCAATCCCCATTCCCTTCAAGGGATCTTCCTGACCCAGGGATCGAAACTCAGTCTCCTGCATTGCAGGCAGATTCGGTACCGTTTGAGCCACCAGGGAAGCCCAAGTCCTTTTTAAGCTGGCTCCCTTCCTGTGCCATCATCAGACCCATAGGAAGAAATCTCACATCCTTTGCCCTGAAAATAACAATGCACTGCAGTACAGCTATTTGTCCTTGTCTGTTTGAGCAGGTATCCAGCCACAGTCTCGTGGACCTTTCCAGGCATGGCTCTTGTATGAACAGTTGGCAGGGTACCAGATCAAGGTCTGAGCTACTCCAATACATGGTAAAGAGGGCATGAGGAAAAAATTCCACAGTAGCTTTCCACAAATAACTTATTCCGAAAAATTATTTTTTGGCTTCTTTCATGCTTTTATTCCTTAAAATGCGTGTCATGCTACTGATTACAAAATTAGTTTTAGGCTACCTTCTTTGCAAGTCCAGTGTGAGTGGTCTGCTTCCTAACTTAGGACTACGAGGGTATAGTACACAGTTTTAGACTCTAATATATTTTTGTACACTTAAGATACAGTTTATTGGGTAATTTCTTGGTAATTAATTTTTAACTGATTTTTAAAAAAAATCTCCCAGTAGTTTGAATTTTTTAAAAAATCCAAACCTAAGGTGTTTCACTTGGGAGAAGGAAATGGCAACCCACCCCAGTATTCTTGTCTAGAGAATCCCATGGACAGAGGAGCCTGGTGGGCTGCTGTCCATAGTGTCGCTCAGAGTCAGACATGACTGACGCGACTTAGCATGCATGCAAGGTATCTCACTTATTAAATGTTTCTCTTTGGTTCACTAGTTTCCCCTGTTTCTTTGCCCTGTAGTAATTCATATGAAATAAGTATAGAGGAATGTATGTTTTTGAAACGATCTTTGAAACTGATAATCTCTGGAAAGCTAACATTTAAGTGATTGAGATGAATGATAGAAGTGTTATTTTTTTTTTGAAACCTAGAAAATAGTATTATTGTAGAGTGACATTATTTTACATTTATGCATTTAAAATTGAATTTATTTAGCTTTATTTTATTTATTTTTTATTTTGTGGCCATGCCACGTAGCATATGAATTAGTTCCCCTCCATTAGAAGCGTAGAGTCTTAACCGAAGTCCTCACTCAGCTTTAAGTGCAGATTTTTCTTAGGTTTCAAGTTTATTTTAGCTGAATTAACTAGTTCATCATTTCAGTTAGATAACTTGTACATCATACAATAATGAGATTTTTAGCAAGTAGACCATAAAACTCCATTATGTTTTCTACTGTACATTTTCCAAATTTTCTTGGCTATAAAGCAACTTGAAAAGTATAAAGCTTACAATTTTGGCAACATAATGTGATAAAAGAAGCTCTTAGAGTCAGATCTATCTAGACCATGTTAAATATTTAACTTCTCTGAGCTTCAGTTTACTTATTAAAATAAGGATAATAGTATTTGTCCTATTACAGGGTTGTGAGAAATAGATGAAATGACAACTCTTGTAGTCCTTAGAAAAATGTGGTTCTTCCATAAAGTAGGTTATATTAAGTATCTATCAGTAGTGCCTTAAAAGAGTTCAGATATAACAATAATTCTATTGTGAACTCCACTAGTTCATTTGATTTTTGAAATTTTGCTGTTTCATAAGTTGACTGGACCAAAATACAATAAGAATGCTGTCAAGTCTTTTAAGTTAATATTAGTGTTAGTTAATATTTGTCTCCAAATTTCATTGCTTTGCTAACAATAGAATTTCATAGGAAAATTCTATGAAACCTCTGTGCCATTATAGTTAAAATTGTTTCCCTGGGAGTGTAGATTAGTTTCTCATATCAGTTAATATATTTCTTTTACATGGTCCTTTGTACTGGTATATATACTGAGGTAAATGATGGTGCCATTCTCTCTGTTGATGTTCATTCTGATCGTTATTACTTTTTATTGGCTTTTTAAAGAGTTTCACTATTTCTTTTTAATTATTTTTATTTAATTGGAGGAAAATTGCTTTACAATGTTGTGTTGCTTTCTGCCATACAACAGTGCAATTTAGCCATAAATATATAATACATATATATGACCTTCTTCTTGAACCTCCCTCCCACCCGCCCCGCATCCCACCTCTGTAGGTCATCACAGAGCAGCAGGCTGGGCTCCCTGTATTACATAGCAACTTCTCACCAGCTATCTGTTTTAAATATGGTAGTGTATATATGTTGATGTTACATTCTCCGTATATCCCACCCTCTCCTTCCCACACTATGTCCACAAGTCCATTCTCATATCTGCATCACCATTCCTTCACAAATAGGTTCATCAATACCATTTTTCTAGATACTATGTATATGAGTTAATATATGATATTTGTTTTTCTCTTTCTGACTTCCTTTACTCTGTATAACAAGCTCTAGGTTCATCTACCTCACTAGAACTGATTCAAATGTGTTCCTTTTTATGGCTGAATAATATTCCATTGTATATATGTACCACAACTTTTTTATCCATTCACCCTTTGATGAATATCTAGTTTGCTTCCATGTCCTAGCTATTGTGTATAGTGCTGCCATGAACGTTGGGGTACTTTTGTTTTTTTTCAGTTATGATTTTCTCAGGGTATATGCCCAGTAGTAGGATCAGTGGGTCACATGGTAGTTTGGGGCTTCTCAGGTGATGTGATTGTTAAAGAAGGAGGAGATGCAGGAGACTCAAGAGACTCTTCCCTGAGCAGGAAAGATCCCCTGGAGAAGGAATTGAGAACCTACTCCAGTATTCTTTCCTGGAAAATTCCATGGACAGAGGAGGCTGGCAGGCTGCAGCTGATGAGGTCGCATAGCGTTGGACACGACTGAGCACGTATGCACATATGTAGTTCTAGTCCTAGTTTTTTAAGGAATCTCCGTACTGTTCTGCATAGTGACTGTATCGATTTACATTCCTACCAATAGTGCAAGAGAGTTTCCTTTTCTCCACATCTTCTCCAGCATTTATTGTTTATAGATTTTTTGATGATGGTCATTCTGACTGGTGTGAGGTGATACCTCATTGTAGTTTTGATTTGCATTTCTCTAATAGTGATGTTGAGCATCTTTTCATGTTTTATTGGCCATCTGTATGTCTCTTTGGAGAAATGTTTGTTTAGGTCTTCTGCTCATTTTTTGATTGGGCTGTTTGTTTTTTCTGATATTGAGCTGTATGAGCTGCTTATGTATTTTGGAGATTAATCCTTTGTCAGTTGTTTCACTTGCAATTATTTTCTCCCATTCTGAGAGCTGTCTTTTAATCTTATTTATTGTTTCCTTTGCTGTGCAAAAGCTTTCAAGTTTAATTAGGTTTCATTTATTTTTATTTCCATTATTGTAGAAGGTGGGTCAAAGAGGATCTTGCTGTGACTTATGTCAAAGAGTGTACTGCCTATGTTTTTCTCTGAGAGCTTTATTGTTTCTGGTTTTACATTTAAGTCTACTCCATTTTGAGTTCATTTTTGTGTGTGGTATTCAAAAGTGTTCTAGTTTCATTCTTTTACATGTAGTTGTCCAGTTTTCCTAGGACCACTTATTGAAGAGGCTGTCTTTTCTCTATTGTATATTCTTGCCTCCTTTGTCAAAGACAAGGTGCCCATAGGTGATTGGGTTTATCTCTGGGCTTTCTAGCTTGTTCCATTGGTCTGTATTTCTGTTTTTGTCACAGTACCATACTGTCTTGATGACTATAGCTTTGTAAAATAGTCTGAAGTCAGGAAGTTTGATTCCTCCAGCTCCATTTTTCTTTCTCAAGACTGATTTGGCTATTTAGGGTGTTTTGTGTTTCTGTACATATTATGAAGTTGTTTGTTCTAGTTCTGAGAAAAATTCCGTTAGTAGTTTGACAGGGATTGTATTGAATCTGTAGGTTGCTTTGAGTAGTATAGTCATTTTGACAATATTAATTCTTCCAATCCAAGAACATGGTATATCTCTCCATCTGTTTCTGTCATCTCGTATTTCTTTCAACGCTGTCTTATAGTTTTATGCATGCAGGTCTTTTGTCTCTTTGGGTAGGTTTATTCCCAAGTATTCTTTTTGTTGCACTGGTGAATGGGATTGTTTCCTTAATTTCTCTTTCTGATTTTTCATTGTTAGTGTATAGGGATACAAGGGATTTCTGTGTATTAATTTTATATCCTGTGATTTTACTGTATTCATTGATTAGCTCTAGTAATTTTCTCGTGGCATCTTTAGGGTTTTTTACATATAGTATCATGTCATCTGAAAACATTACCATTTCTTAAATTTCACCAGAACTAGTGAGGTTAAGAGTATAGATTCTTAAACCAAACTACCTGAGTTGAATACTAGCTCCAATTATAAGTACTTTGTAGGCTATTAGGAGAGTTAAATGAGTAAATATTTGTGAAGTGCTTGAAACAGAGCCTGACACACACTATTTTATTAATTTATTTTAATTGGAGGCTAATTACCTTACAATATTGTAGTGGTTTTGCCACACATTGACATGAATCAGCCATGGATGTACATGTGTTCCCCATCCTGAACCCCCCTCCCACGTCCCTCTCCATCCCATCCCTCTGGGTTATCCCAGTGCACCAGCCCCGAGCACCCTGTCTCATGCATTGAACCTGGACTGGCGATCTGTTTCACATATGATAATACACATGTTTCAATGCTTTTATCTCAATTCACCCCACCCTCACCTTCTCCCACAGAGTCTAAAAGACTGTTCTATACATCTGTGTCTCTTTTGCTGTCTCACATATAGGGTTATCATTACTATCTTTCTAAATTCCATATATATGCGTTAGTGTACTGTATTGGCTGATTCACACTATTAAGTAAATTCCTTCCTTAATGATTTTATTCATATATCATCCATCAAGTATTAATGTGAAATAATAGCAAGAAGAAAATAACTCTAGATAATGGCTTATATTTTAAATTATATCTTGTACCTGGCATTATTTTAAATCTTTCTTTAAGCCTATAAATACTTGGAAATTTGCACATCTAGGCGTCTAAAATTGGCACTGAATTGCTGATATTACCACTGTCTTTTTAAAATTTTCCTTAGTATGAAGACTTTCCACATATATATGCTTTAAATATTTTAACTATATGTCACTTGGTTGTATGAATTCATTTTTGTTAGTGCCAGTAAGAATTATAATAGCACCGCTTTACATTAGACTGCTTATTTTCAGTTTGGCTACGCTGGGTCTTCATTGCAGCATGCAAGATCTTTTAGTTGCAGCAGGTGGGATCCAGTTCCCTGACCAGGGATCAGAATCCAGGCCCCCTGCATCAGGAGCAGAGAGTCTTAGCCACTGGACTACCAGGGAAATCCTGAATGGCCGTTTTAAAATGCTTTGTGAAATATGTTCTTTATATCATTTGAGAGGTAGTATAAGGAAATATTTAAGACTGTGGACTCTGAAGCCACATTTGAGTTCTAGTCCTTGTTCTGCATTTGTGAGCTGAGTGACCTTTGGCATGTCACCTACCCTTTCAAGCTTTACTTTCTAGTTATAAAATAGGGAAAGTAAGTGTATCTACATTGTAGAGTTGTCTGGGAGGTTAAATGACATATTCATATAAGGCATTTAGAACAGTGCCTGGATTATAGCACAAGTTCAGTCTGTCCTTAGTTACTGTTAATGTCACTGATGTATACACAAGAATCGGTAAACACAGTCGGTAGAAATGTGAGGAAACTAAGATTCAGACCGCATCTGTGATTTACTGAGGGTCACATGCAAAAAAAGAATAAAGTAAGGCCCCTCACTTCTAGCGCAGATGTTTTCCCATGAAAAGAGTGTCTCCTTTTCTACCATTAATACCTTTCAGCTCACTCATAATGACTAGGTACATCTCAGAGACATGTTCCTTCATTTTCCATTGTGTTTCCAACTCTTGGCTGCTTGTTAGAGTATTTTTATCTTGGTTCTAATTCTGTCAGACTGCTTCTCTTTCTTCATGAATCCTTCAGTCCTGCAGCATGCATGACAGGCATCTATTTTCAAGAAAGGAGAATAGATATTGAAAGTAAATTTTTCATAGTAGTTAGTTTATTTTAAAACATTTGACTTTATTAGCCTATTATTACTTTATATTTCATGTAGTACTGAGTTATTTTTGCAGAGCTATTTTATTCTTTATAAACTTACCCTCCCCCACCCTGCCCTGGAATTGTAAAGTTGAACTAAAGTTATTTCTTAGGAACCAAGAAAGGAGCTTGAAAATCACACAAATACCCTGAGCCATTCTAAAAATAGAAAGGATACAATTTGTGAATCATCAGTTTATTTTTAAAAATTTTGAAAGATTATAATTTGGATGTATTTTTTTGGCATCAAAAACATGTTTATATCATATGAGCAAAGCAAGTTGTATTTTGTGCTTTATACTGGAATTTTGAAATTTTTTGATCTTGTAACACGTTTTGTGAAGGAAGAGTTGCATTTTGAACATATTTGCTCTGAATTTGGCTGTGTAAGACTAGTTATTAAGTTACATTCAAATCCTCAGGTGTTTGCTGAATACTTTCTGCATATAGGGTGATGTTCCTAAATCCTAGCCCATTCTTCAGTTGTGCTTTCATGGTGCTTTCTAGGAGGTGAAGTGAATTGACCTTTTCAGTTATGGGTTGTTGTTGTTGTTTTTAATCAATATTGGTAAGATTGTTACTATTTAATTTCTCTAGAAAGGGGATAGCTGCTTCTAAAGGTTGGTCGTGTGTGTGTGTGTGTGTGTGTGTGTGTGTGTGTGTGTGTGTGTTTCCTGTCTTTGGCTGCCATTGTTTTACATCTATGGGTAGTTCCTTATCTTTGCCACCTTGTCTGCCTCTCTTGAGTGTGTTTCATATGTGTTTGTATTTTTACACTCCTCTCATGGAAGTAGGATTTCCTGAGACATGCTGTGGAGTTAGTCTCCAGCTGATAGAAGATTGATATTAGAGAACTGAAAAATATAGTTCTTGTCCTTAAGAAATTTATACTTTACCCTGGGAGAGAAGCAAATATAAATATATAACACATACAACTAGGGATAAATAACATTTTAGTATGTTTACTATGTGATTGCTGAATGAATAACAGTTGATATTTTGGCATTCAGAGTTAGTAGAAACACTTCAGGTTGAGTTAAGGATTTTGTGGTACTGGTGAACTTTTAGCTAGATCATAAAGTGTGAGTATTATCTAGATAACTCAAGAAAATGATGTAGGATTCTTGGGAAGAGTAGCAACTCTTTTAGCAGCTGTATTGTGGAGAAAATATTTTGCCTATTAAAATGTTGTTGAGTCTAGGGTTGCTATAAAATACCTTGTGTAATTCACATGTTCAAGTGTCTGCAGCCCATGTGAAATAACAATAGAATGTATGTCATACTTTATGAAAATTATTTAGTTTTATGAACTTAAGAAATGTTCGTGAAATAATAAATTTGCTTTTTTTTCTGATATACTGAATGTCAATATTTTTTACAAGATGAAGTTGGCATCTAAAAATAAAACTCTTACATGCCCTTTCTCCTGTGAGAAGTAAGAAATTTTCCCATTCTTGCCATCTTTGTTCAGGAGTCAGTTAGCTGTTGAATCAAATGTTTCCTGTCATGCTCCAAATCAGGCACGGAGGAAGTTATTATACTTGCAGACTAGAGGTAATGGAAAACAGGAAGACAGTGGCAGGACAAACAGGAGGCTGATGTGAAGGGCGATTTTCAAAGTAGGCTTTATTAGGTAGTAGAATCTTGTCCTTGGCCTCCCTTTAATCAAAGGTAATTCTGAGATTTTGAGTCTCGGTGACTGAGAAGACTGTGCAGTTAACAGAGATGAAGAATATATGTTTTAGTTACATTTTCAGTATATTTCAAGTTTTGGCAGCATGTTCAGGGGTCGAGATCTAGGCAAACATTGGAAAAACAGCATTAGAATTTTAAAGAGAGATCAGGGTTGAGGATAGAAGCTAGGAGTTCACATAGAGGTAGTAATTGATATTGCCAGGGGGAGAGAGGAAAAGAACAACTAAGAAAATCTTAGTTGTCCTGGGGACAGTTTAAATTTCTTCTGTTTAGAGACTTTGTAGTTAAGTCTTGAACGATGTTTTTTGTCATCCTCTAATTTTTGCACCTGTTGCTTAATGGTGCTAGTCATTGGTGCCAAGAGCAAAGTGGGCAAGTATTAAAAAAGAATTTGATAGTTTAAGTCCAAGCTGAATGTTTTCATGTTTAGTAAAGTTAAAGTTGACAATACATTATTTTCAGTCCTTTTTATCTTTCACATCAGATGTATATAGTAAGTGTGGAATTTTTTTCTCTTAATATCCGGCTTTTGCAGGATGGTTCAAGAATTACGCCTTTTGTTGGTTATTTCTCTAGTATCAGGATCTTTCACTGTGATCAGAGAAAAGGAAATGAGTTTAGAACTTAACTATGTTCTTATCTTCCTGTGATAAGACACAGAGTGATTAAGAGCACTGGTCTGTCCTATTGAATCTTTATGCAAACATAAAACTATAAATATTTATGTTTAAGTGTTTTTACCACTCTTTTGATTTCTATTTCAACAGATCCCTTTTGGATATTCACCTAATTGAGAGTAATAAATAGTGAACCTAGACTTTGAAATGTAAAAGATGTCTTTAACGATCAATTTATAAATATTTATAAAATATAGCCTTTTGTATGAGAGATATGGTGACATGATTATAAGCTCTCCAGTACCAGGAGGCCTCATTCTGGCTTAATCTTATTTTAAGTACTGATAAACAGTGGAAATTAAAAGAATGTTAAGGTGTTCTTCCCACAGTATGTATATTCAATTTGATGTCACTTGTCATGGTCAATCATGGGCTTCCCAGGTGCTGCTAGTGGTAAAAAAAAAACCCACCTGCCAATGCAGGAGACATAAGAAACATAGGTTCGATCCCTGGGTCTGGAAGATCCCCTGGAGGAGGGCATGGCAACCCACTCCAGTATTCTTGCCTGGAGAACCCCATAGACAGAGTAGCCTGGCGGGCTATGGTCCATTGGGTCACAAAGAGTCAGACACAACTGAAGCGACTGAGCACGAACACATTGTTAACTGCATGGGTGTGTGTGTGTGTGTTTGTGTATGTGTGTAAAATCTAATAAGTTATTCTGCAAGTTTATCATTTGACACTTGCGTTTCTTTGAAATTTTCTATGCTGACACTTACTAGTATTATGGGCCAGCCATCATTTTGATCCTTAATAACAACCGTAATAGGTTGTCTTATAACAACCCTATTAGGTTGGAACTGTTAACCCCTGTTTAAAGAATAGAAGCTGAAACACATAGCTAGTGAAACCAGAATTTGAACCTTGACGGTCTGGCAGTATACTCATCCTCTTAACTATTGTACAGTATCTATTTCTCTAAGTCTCAGTTTCCTCACCTAAAGGGCAGTAATAAGATTATTTTTTTAGGGTTACTTATTGGTAGGACTAAATAAAGCAACGCTTATGAAGAGACTGATTCAGGATCCTATATATTAATGATCAGTTAATACTTATTTGGCTACTTTTTTGAGGTTCTTCTGTTTCTTTTTTTCTTTGTCTCCTGTATAGTTTCTATTTTTCCTCTGCCTATTTCTTTTAACTGGTGTTTCAGGGTTCCATTCTTGACCTGCTGTTGTATATCATTCTGTATAATTCCCCTTCAGGAGGTTCATCCACTTGCCTAGTTTTTAACTACTGCCTACTTCCTATAGTTCAATGATCCAATTCTATACTTTCCTCCTGAGTTGTAAGCTGATGTATCCAAAGGTCTGCTGTACATCCTCCTTTGCCTACCCCCACATGTTCCTTCAACTTGACGTGGATAAAACTATAAAAGGTTTTAATCTAAAATGAAACTAAAGGATAAAAAATGGAGAATCTCACACTTTAGCTCTCAGAACAGCGAAACTTGAAGGCTAAGAGACTGATTTTCCATAAAGGCCTGATTTATAAAAGATTGAAACTTAACCTCTAACCAGTGAATTGCACCCCATCTTTGAGCCAGTTAACTCTGCATGGCCCCTAATTGGGCTCTCCCCTTTCACACTCCTTGCCCATGAATGCAGCCCATTTTTAACCTTCTTCAGTGGACTCACCTGTAGCTCACTGCTGCTGCATGTCCTGAATTACAATATCTCTGCTACTCCAGAATAAACTCGATTTTTGGTATCTTGTGAAGAAGGGAATGGCAATCCACTCCAGTGTTCTTGCCTGGAGGAGTCCATGGATGGGGGAGCTTGGTAGGCTATAATCCATGGGATCGCAAAGAATCAGACATGACTGAGCGACTAACATACACACACATTTGATATCTTGAGTTTGCCTCAGTTTACCTCGTTTCTTTTAGGTTGAACTTACATGGTGTCATAAGTGGGATCTGAAGGCGCCAACCACTTGAACCTCTGGAATCAAGTGAGTTTCCTGCACTTGAGTCCTTTGCACTATTAGCTTCTGTGAGCCATTCTGACTTTGGTAAGTCTCCTCAGAGCCCAAGCTACCTTCTTTTGTTTGAGCTCTCCTACTTTATTCAGGACCTAGATAGAGACGGGTTGCCCTTCTGGCAAATACTGTTGTTTCTGATAATTGTGTCTAGTCATCTGAATGTACTAAAGGTACAACACCCCCCCCCCCCCCCGCCAATCACCACCTTGAGGGATCCTAGCCAGTTTTATTTTTAAAAAATGTATGGTCTTTCCTCGTGTGCATGTTTGGCTAAATAGAGCAATCTTACTGAGGGTACATAGCTCCAGTGGCCATTATGTGGAAACTTTGATCTCTCTAAACTTGTTTTCTTTGAACTAAGTTAGAAGACCATGGCTACAATATTAAGCAATCAGAGTAGGATAGTTATTTTAATTGGTATCTAGAGGCTACTAAAATGTTCAGGATTCTAAAACTGCCTCCTTATTATTTCTAAATTAACTGAAGCAAATGAATAACCAAAGATGGATAAAAAAAAATCCCAGGTCTTTTCCTAAGTGCTAACTAAGGTCCTTTCTAACCCCACTGTTCCACCTCCTCCATATCTCCCTTTACCCTTCCTGAGTCTCTAATCTGAATTTACTTTCCTCACCAAACAGAACCCATTAAGACCTTCTTTTTCAAAATTAGACTTTCTGAGGATCCTACTAACAACTGCCCTACATTTCCTACACCCCATGGACAAAGGGCACCATAAGGGCTATAATAAAGGATTTCCCCTCGGTAACTGAGGATCCCAATGTATTTGCTGAAAAATTCAATGCTGCAACCCAAACCCACCAACCTCATCTCTCTGATCTGTTAATTAGTCTACTTGCTTGTTGGAGGTCAAGCCCCACAGTGGATTAAAACTGCAGCTTGGGGAAACCCTGAACAATTTCTAGGGTTTAAGTTAAACCAACCATTAGACTTTTTATATGGTTAACCTCATGGCAGAGGCAAGCGGCTACACAAAGCCATCCCTGGAGCCTGCTCAAAACCTGTGGACTGGAGTTAAAGTCAGGTATGCGTCCAAAAGCCTGCTGAATCCTATGACTATTACAACAAACTCTAAACCATTTCCAAAGGAAATTCTGGGCTCCCTATAGATGTTGAGTCCTCTCAGGTGGCTTTTAATTCCACGTGTGTAAATGGCCTACATCAGGACTTATCCTTGTTGGTCCAAAGAACCTGTATCAAAGGGGAGAGAGTGTTCACCCCTGACCTTGTCAATCTGGTTAATAAATTAGTTCATACCGTATAAGATGACTCCAGAAAGAAAAAAAAAATGATAACTAAGATTTTGAATCTACAGCACCAATAGATGGAAATTCCAAAGCAAATCCTTCCTACAAGAATGTGTCATTATTGTAGAAAACCTGACCAGGGAAAAGGATTGCTACAAATTGAACTCCAAATACTTGCAGCCTTCTCAGAACCATGGCCAGATCCACCCCAAGGATGGGGCTTCAGGGACACACAGGGACTATTCCTGTTCTGCCATTAAATAGACCGGGGAAAACTACTCTCCAGATTAGGGACAAATTCCTTACAGTGTTAACTGACACTGGGGCTGCTCCTGCCAGTGCTCCATCCCACTGCAATTAAGCAGTCCCTTCCCTGGAGTAGTATATATGTTCAAATGGTGGGAGTCTTAAGTAAACTGCAGTGTAAACTGCAGTGTGTACCTACTTCTCAGCCCATATTTTTTGGTCTGGACCGTTTGTAAGGCAAATGTCTGCTGCTTTTCAGTGATTTGGGTCCCAAATATTTATTGGGATGAGATTTTCTGGAGAAACACAATGCTGCCTTTTTTTTTTTCTCTCAAAAGGTGGAAGTTAAAAAAAGGTGGAAGTAGCTCTTGAGTTTAAGTTCAACACTCAGGAAAATTCAACCCCTATTGCCATTATTTGCACTCTACAAACCGAGGCAGTCCAAACTTTGCACTCATCTGCTCTATTAAACCTGGAATTCCCTGATCTGTGGGTAAAATCCTGAACTGAAATAGGCACAAGTCATAGTGCCCCTCCCATTATGATTCAGGTGGACCCCACAAACCTCTCCTAAGAATAAACAAATGCCCTATGAATAGAGACGCCTACAGGGCATAAGGCAAATTATAGAGGACTGTAAGGCCCAGGCACTTACTGTCCTTTGTACTAGCCTTGTATTAATAATATCCATATTTGGCCTGTAAAAAAGACCCCAGTGGCTGAGAATGGAGATTTGGCCAAGACCACAGGGCAATCAATAACACTGTAATTCTCTGCCATTCTGTCTTTTCTAATCCCTGCATGCTGTTAGTATCCATCCACGCTGAAAACACCTTTTACATTTTAATCAGTTTAGGCAGTGAGTTTTTAGTATCCCTCTTGAAAGGGATAGTCAGTGTCTCTTTGCCTTTACCTGAGAAGGATCACAGTACCTCTGGACAGTCATGCCTCAAGAGAACCCTTCTTTTATCAGAGGAAAAAAACCACCTGGGGGCCCACTTACGCCCTGTCTTCAGAAAACACTGGTTATTTGTTTCTGTGTGGGAGAAATAATGCATTCCACACTCCCCCTTAAATGGAAGGGACACTGCAGAGTTGTTTCCCTCACTCCTGACACCAGAGTCAGGAAAACCCTCCCTTCCACTGGAAGAAGCCACTTGGGTTCTTTGTCCTCACAACTTAAAGGAGCATGTGAATCTTTTGTTCAGTTAAAGTTATAAAGCAGTTGTTGTGGATATAAAATACATCTATAAATTCTTAGATAGTCTTCCTTTCAATAGGTGGAACCTAATTGTCCTACCTTAAGTGGGCTGTAGTTAGTGACTCTCATCTATCAAGTAAAATGTGGCAAAAAATCCGGTTTTCAGGACCAGATCATGAAAGGCATAGTGGCTTTGTGTCTGTGTGTGCTTTCTCTCTGTCTCTTGGATCAGTTATTTTGGGGAAGGTTAGTGGCCACCTCATGAGGACACTCATGCAGTCCTGTGAAGAGGTCCACCTGATCTGTAACTTAGGCATCCTGCCAATAACCAATGAAGAGGTGAGGCCTCAGACACAGTGAGGAAGCATTTTGGGGAAGGATGTCCTCCAGCATCAGTCAAGCCTTGCTGACCACAGTTTTGGCCACCATCCTGACTGTAGCTTCATGTGAGACCCCAGGTCAGAAATACTCGTCTAAGCCCCTCTCTTACTCTTGGAAACTATGTGAAATAACGAATGCTTATTGTTTTAATCTGAAAAATTTTGAGTAATTCACAATGTAAAAAAATTAACACACCATATTATCTTTATCATAGGGGTTTAATTTTAATAAAATGTGAAAACTAAAAAAAAAGAAAAAGCTAGGTTGGATATAATTTTGGGTGGATGCCCTCTAATAGCCCTGTAGTAGTTAGAAAAGGATTTGAGCGTGTCTTTGGCTGTCTTTTCCCCCTTGGGTTAGAGTAATAGAATGTGAAAAAGCAAGTCAAAACCTCTCGTGGGAACTACCTTCCATGCTTCTCTTAGAGCTTTTGAATATCAGCAAACCCAGATAGACAGCCTAGCAAAAGTAGTCTTACAAAACCACAGAGTCCTAAACCTCCTTACAGCACAGTATGGAGGAACCTGTGCCTTGCTCTGGGAAGAATGCTATTTTTATGTTAACAAATGGGAAAACACAGTGCACGAACTAAAAATGATGGACAGTATCAGTCTCTTAACTGAAATAGGCCAAGCCCTAGAACTTACGACATTTTCAGGCTATTAAGAATAGGTAGCTGGGGAAACTGGTTGAGAAGTTTGTTCCAGTCAGTAGCTATAATTGGACTTCTGACCCTGGATATAACCCTTCTAATGAAATATCTAGTCTTGTTTCAATAGGCAAATGCCTTTCTCTCAGATGTATGTACAGAATAAAGTTCCTAAGGCTTATCCTGAGGCTTAATTGACCATGAAAACAAATTGACTCCCTTAGAGGAGTGTGACTGACATTCTCCATGTTTAAATGAGGCAAAAAATCAACTTGCCATGCCCTCTTCTGTGGGGCAGAGCATCTTAGGATGGTCCCTGCAGCTTCAGGGGACACACAGCCCAACATCTAGCAACATCTCAGACTAAACAAGCACCCTAGGTTGATCAGCAATATGAGAGATCTTGCCCAAGTGAGGAGAAAGTAAAAGGATTTTAATCTAAAATGGAACCAGAGGGTATGAAATGGAGACCCATGCATGTGCCAAAGTGAAACTTAAAGACTGAGAGACTAATTTCCCATAAATACCTGACTTAGAGAATGATCAGTTCAGTTCAGTCACTCAGTCGTGTCCTGACTCTTTGCAACCCCATGGACTGCAGCATGCCAGGCTTCCCTGTCCATCACCAACTCCCAGAACTTACTCAAACTCATGTCCATTGAGTCAGTGATGCCATCCAGCCATCTCATCCTCTGTCGTCCCCTTCTCTTCCTGCCTTCAATCTTTCCCAGCATCAGGGTCTTTTCCAGTGATTCAGTTCTTCACATCAGGTGGCCAAAGTATTGGAGCTTCAGCTTAAGCATCAGTCCTTCTAGTGAATATTCAGGACTGATTTCCTTTAGGATGAACTGGTTGAATCTCCTTGCAGTCCAAGGGACTCTCAGGAGTCTTCTCCATCATCACAGTTCAAATGCATCAGTTCTTCGACACTCAGCTTTCTTTATAGTCCAACTCTTAAAACCATTCATGACTACTTGAAAAACTGTAGCTTTGACTAGACAGACCTTTGCTGACAAAGTATTGTCTCTGCTTTTTAATACACTGTCTAGGTTGGTCATAGCTTTCTTTGCAAGGAGCAAGTGTCTTTTAATTTCATGGCTGCAGTCACCATCTGCAGTGATTTTGGAGCCCAAAATATATAAAGTCTGTCACTGGTTCCATTATTTCCCTGTCATTTTACCATGAAGTGATGGGACCGGATGTCATGATCTTAGTTTTCTGACTGTTGAGTTTTAAGCCACTTTTTTCACTCTCCTGATCTTTCACTTACCTCAAGAGGCTCTTTAGTTCTTCTTTGCTTTCTGCCATTAGGATGGTGTCATCTGCATATCTGAGGTTATTCATATTTCTCCTGACAATCTTGATTCCAGCTTGTGCTGAATCCAGCCCAGCATTTCGCATGATGTACTACTGTGCATATCAATTAAATAAGCAGGGTAACAGTATACAGCCTTGATGTACTCCTTTCCCGATTTGGTACCAGTCTGTTGTTCAATGTCTCATTCTAACTGTAGCTTTTGACTTGCATACAGATTTCTCAGGAGGCAGGTCAGGTGGTCTAGTATTCTCATCTCTTTAAGAATTTTCCAGTTTGTTGTGACCCACACAGTCAAAGGCTTTAGCGTAGTCAATAAAGCAAAAATAGATGTTTTTCTGGAATTCTTTTGCCTTTTCGATGATCCAACAGATGTTGGCAATTTGATCTCTGGCTCCTCTGGCTTTTCTAAATCCAGCTTGAACATCTGGAAGTTCATGATTCACGTACTGTTGAAGCCTGGCTTGGAGAATTTTGAGCATTCCTTTGTTAGCATGTGAGATGAGTGCAATTGTGCAGTAGTTTGAAAATTTTTTGACATTGCTTTTCTTTGGGATTGGAATGAAAACTGACCTTTTCCTGTCCTGTGGCCACTGCTGTTTTCCAAATTTGCTGGCATACTGAGTGCAGCACTTTAACTGCATCATCTTTCAGGATTTGAAATAGCTCAACTGGAATTGTATCGTCTCTGCTAGCTTTGTTCGTAGTGATGCTTCCTAAGGCCCACTTGACTTCACATTCCAGGATGTCTGGCTCTAGGTGAGTGATCACAACATCGTGGTTATCTGGGTCATGAAGATTGTTTTTGTATAGTTCTTCTGTGTATTATTGCCACCTCTTCTTAATATCCTCTGCTTCTGTTAGGTCCATACCATTTCTGTCCTTTATTGTGCCCATCTTTGCATGAAACGTTCCCTTGGTATCTCTAATTTTCTTGAAGACATCTCTAGACTTTCCCACTCTATTGTTTTTCTCTATTTCTTTGCATTGATCACTAAGGCAGGCTTTCTTATTTCTCCTTGCTATTCTTTGGAACTCTGCATTCAGATGGGAATATCTTTCCTTTTCTCCTTTGCCTTTCACTTCTCTTCTTTTCTCAGCTATTTGTAAGACCTCCTCAGACAACCATTTTGCCTTCTTGCATTTCTTTTCCTTGGGAATGGTCTTGATCACTGCCTCCTGTACAATGTCACGAACCTCCATCCATAGTTCTTCAGTCACTCTGTCTATCAGATCTAATCCCTTGAATCTGTCACTTCCACTTTATAATCGTAAGGGATTTGATTTAGGTCATACCTGAATGGTCTAGTGTTTTCCCCTACTTTTCTTCAATATAAGGCAGAATTTGGCAATGAGGAGTTCATGATCAGAGCCACAGACAGCTCCTGGTCTTGTTTTTGCTCACTGTATCAAGCTGTATAAAGGATTATCAGATTTACATTTTTATTGAAGCTTAACCTGTGACCAATGCTGCTGCTGCTGCTGCTAAGTCACTTCAGTCGTGTCCGACTCTGCACGACCCCATAGACGGCAGCCCACCAGGCTCCCCCGTCCCTGGGATTCTCCAGGCAAGAACACTGGAGTGGGTTGCCATTTCCTTCTCCAATGCGTGAAAGTGAAAAGTGAAAGTGAAGTTGCTCAGTCGTGTTCGACTCTGCGACCCCATGGACTGCAGCCTACAAGGCTCCTCCATCCATGAGATTTTGCAGGCAAGAGTACTGGGGTGGGGTGCCATCGCCTTCTTCAGTGAGCATCCTCCAAAACTCTTCCCATCTTTGAGCCAATGAACTCTTTGCATGTCTCCCAGCTGGACTGTCCCCTTTTGCACACTTTGTTCATAAAAGCAACCCACTCTAAACCTTAACAGGCTTGTCTGTAATTTTCTACAACTTGGTGTCCCGAATTGCATTTCCTCAGCTGTTCCCAGATAAACTTGATTTCTGGTAACTTGAACTTTACTTCTTTTAGATTGACATTTTATTTTCCTAACTAATTTTCAAAAAGCAAAAGTTGTAAATTTTAACTAATTCAAGCTTTTTTTTTTGCTGGTTTGTGCTTTTGTATACTAAGAAATCTTAACCTAACCCAGGGTCATAGCTTCCCTACTTCTTTCCTAGGAATTTTTTAGTTCTTGCCCTTACATTTAGGTCTATGACTATTTTAAGTGAATTAATAGTCCTTGTTCAGACCTCTCCTTTATCTGATATTAATAAGCCACTGCAGTGTTGGGTTGTAAGTTACTATGTTGTTGTTGTTTAGTCACTAAGTTTTGTCCAACTCTTTTGCAACCCCTATTGACTGTAGCCCACTAGGCTCCTCTGTCCATGGGATTTCCCAGGTGGCTCAGTGGTAAAGAATCCGCCTGCCAAGGCAGGAGATGCAGGTTCAGCCCCTGGGGTGGAAAGATCCTCTGAAAGAGGGTATGACAATCCACTCCAGTATTCTTGCCTGAAAAATGCTATGGACAGAGGAGCCTGGTGGGCAACAGTCCATGGGGTTGCAAAGAGTCAAACACGACTTAGGGACTGAGCCTGCAGTGTTGGGATGCTGGAGGGCTTTCCTCATTGTCCCTCCTCCACTCACAACTTTAGGCAGGCACTGTTGTGCTGTGCCAGATAAGGGATTTCTAACCAGATTTCTCACCTCACCCTTCCTCCTCCAGCAGTAGACTTGTTCCTTTTTACTCAGAATGAGTATCTTAATGGAGGCAGAAGGTCATTCTCCTCCATGATGGCTTGTTTTTTCAAATTAGTATGCATCTATGTATAATCACCACTCAAAAGTCCTCTTGCTCTCTTTCTCAGTCTGGATCCCACCAAAAGATAAGCAGTATTCCGATTGCTACCATTACTGATTTGTTTTTTCTGTTCTTCAACTTTGTATCAGTGAAATCCCATAGCACCCTGTTGTGCCAGGCTTCTATCACTAAACAGTTCTGAGGTTCATGCACCTTGTTGCATGTACTGGTGGTTTGTGGCTTTCTGGTTTCTTTGCTGTGTATAATTCTATTATATTAATATATCAATACCACAATTTATGAGCTTCCCAGGTGGCGCTAGTGGTAAAGAACCCGCCTGCCAATGCAAGAAACATAAGAGATGCAGATTTCCCTGGGTCAGGAAGATTCCCCTGGAGGAGGGCATGGCAACCCACTCCAGTATTCTTGCCCGGAGAATCCCATGGACAGAGGAGCCTGACCGGCGACATAGGTTTGCAAAGAGTTGGGCACTGCTGAAGGGACTTAGCACGCACATAGGCTCCACAGTTTATAAAGACTGTTTAAACAATTGGATAATTATCTAATTAATTGTCTTGTAATTGTCCTAAATGCTTATAGTTATCCTAAAAGTAACATGCCAGTGGTCTATTTGCCTTGTCCCAGAGGCCAGAAACCTAAGAGTCATCTTTGACACTTTCTCATACTTTTCTTGAAGTCTAATGAGAAAATTCTGTTTATTCCTCTTTTGTAATTACGGCCACCATCCAGCCACTTCTCCCTATTTTTGTATCTCTTGTCCACAGTTGTGCACAAAGCTTTTCACTGCTTCATTCTTGCCCAAAGGTGTGTTCTCCAGGTTGCAGCCAGCCAAGGAATCAGTCACAAATGTTTCTCACCTGCTGTCAACCTGCAGTGGCTTGCTTCCTTGCTGCTGCTAAGTCGCTCAGTCATGTCCAACTCTGTGCGACCCCATAGACGGCAGCCCACCAGGCTCCCCCGTCCCTGGGATTCTCCAGACGAGAACACTGGAGTGGGTTGCCATTTCCTTCTCCAATGCAGGAAAGTGAAAAGTGAAAGGGAAGTCGCTCAGTCGTGTTCGACTCTTCGCGACCCCATGGACTATAGCCTACCAGGCTCCTCCATCCCTGGGATTTTCCAGGCAAGAGTACTGGAGTGGGGTGCCATTGCCTTCTCTGGGCTTGCTTCCAGTAAAAGTAAAGCTGAAGTCCATGGTGTGCAAAGCTCTTTTCTGACTCCAGCTACTGCTTCAACCATAATTCCTATGCCGCTTTCTTTCCCTGACACAGCTTTAGCTGCTCTGGCCCACTTGCTATTTTTCTTGGCCCAGGAGGCTCTTGGCTCATATGGTCCAATACTTTGCTTCCGAATTTTATTCTGGTCTCGGCACAAATGTCACCTCATGAGAGAGGCTTGCCTCTAATGACCAAATCTAAAAGGCTCTTCCTGGGACTCCCCTGGCAGTCCAGGGCTTAGGACTTCACCTTCTAAGTCAAGGGGTTCAGGTTCCATCCCTGGTTGGGGAGCTAAGATCCCAGGTGCCATGTGGCCAAAAAACCAAAGCGTAAAACAGAAGCAACACTGTAACAAGTTCAATAAAGACTTCAAACATCATCCACATTAAAAAAAAAAAAATCTAAAAATAAGTGAAAGGCTCTTCCTGTCTCATGTCTTGACTTACCACATTATTTTTTATAGTACTTATCACCGTTTCCATTAGGACTTCCCAGGTGACCCTAGTGGTAAAGAACCTTCCTGCCAATGCAGGAGACATAAGAGATGCAGGTTCCATCCCTGGGTTGGGAAGATTCCCTGGAGAAGGAAATGGCAACCCACTCCAATATTCTTGCCTGGAAAAATCCCATGGACAGAGGAGCCTGGAAGGCTATAGTCCACAGGGTCTCACAGAGTCGGACACGACTCAGGTCGCTTAGCACGCACGCACAGTTTCCATCATAATCATCTATATATCTGTCTGTCTCTTCACCACCCTCTTTTGAGAGCAGGGACTTTGCCTGTGTTCTTTACTAAATCCATTATGTTTTAGGCCTGTCGTGTCAGCCATTCGAGAATTATTTCCGAATTACTGAATAAGGATTTAATGATATTGCTTATCAGTTTCTAACTGTAACAGTATTCAAATGACTGATTCATTGATGTTAACATCATTCTGTTATAAGCCCTGATTCTTTTAGTTTTCCCTCCTATCTTCCTTTTTCTTTTCACAGTTATTAAAGAGAACGTTTACTTAATTTTTAAAAGCATCTATTGAGAATTATAAAAAGAAGTAGTAAACATAGAGTACCAATTCAAGATTTGAACTCTTCCACATTGCTACTGTCTGTTCCAAATTAAGACATCTGGTGATTGGGGAAGTTTGGTTCCTCTCTGTTTGGTTCGCCAGCTGGTTGTTCTGGAAAGGCAAAGGCAATTTATTGTTCTTGTTGAAAGAAGCTGGGTGTTCATAGACTTATTATAAACGATGGATTTGGGGTGGAAGATTTACTTGGGAAACTGGACACCTCAAGATGTTACTGAGGAAAATGTCTGTTTTTTAAAAGATACTTTAAATGTTATATCTGGAAGCTGAAGGATAATCTCATACTGCTTGAGAGAGTGTATGTGTGTCATTCCTTCCCACCCCCTCCCCCCTTTCTCTTGGTAACAAATTCCTGCACTTTAAAAACTGTGCTCTCCCTAAGAATTTTAGTGTATTTAATGCATGAAGTGCCATATGTTGCTGCAACCGGTATCTTGAACACTCGTGTGAGTAAGAATAGCATATTCGGGCTCACTAAGCAGGATTAATTTGCAAAGAAATTAAGTCTCAGTCATTAATGACACTGAAACTGTAGCAGATGTCAGTTTAGCATACCTTCCATTAAATATGTAGCACTTCTGCCCAATTTAAAATAAATGGTTCTTTGACAACCTAGAGGGGTTGGATGGGGTAGGAGTGAGGAGGGAGGTTCACGAGGGAGGGGACGTATGTATATCTATGGCTGATTCATGTTGACATGTGGCAGAAACCAGTATTGTAAAGCAGTTAGCCTTCAATTAAAAATAAATTTTAAAAAAATTTAAAAAGTAAAGCAAATGGTTTCTTGATAAATTGTTTTAAAGCCAATTCTCTGTTAGTTTAAAACATACACACAAATTTTTCTACATTTGTTATATAAAAGTTTTCTGAGAAATGTTTAGCTGACATTAAACCAATGCTTGCTTTTTATCCCAAGGTATTCTCTAGAACATATTGGTAATGCATATGAGTGACTGTTCTTTAATGTCCAGTATAGAACTTTTGTAACTACCATTAGATTTTTCCCGTTTGCCATTGACCTTGCCAGTACATATGACATGATATATTAGCAGTTACTTCTTCCAAATTCTCTGCTAACACCCCTTCTCTTTAAAAAAAATAAGTATAGTTTATGTTTATTATACAGATAACATAGCCTACGGAGAAGGAAATGGCAACCCACTCTGGTATTCTTGCCTAGGGAATCCTGTGGACTGAGGAGCCTGGTGGGCTGCTGTCTATGGGGTTGCACAGAGTTGGACACGACTAAAGCGACTTAGCAGCAGCAGCAGCAACATAGCCTACACCTATTTCTAAAAACTATGCTAAGTGCTTACGATAGAGACAGTATAGTATAGGAGTTAATTGTATGCATGGACTCTGGAACAAGAATACTTGAGTTCAGAAGCCAGCTTTTTCAGAACCTCCCTCCCACCTCCCACCCTATCCCACCCTCTAGGTTAGCTGAACATTAGCTGTGCTTTGCTTATCAGTTTAATGAACATAATAGTACTTATATGATTATATCATTATTGTTAAAAATTTTACCAGTATAGAAAAGTACTGAAAAGAAGGCAACATATTCCCTCCATACACACACACATAGATACACACACACACTCCAGATACTTGAAATACATTTTATGACCGTTATTCCAAGACCTTTCCTGTGTATATACAGATAAGCTAAACAGAAGCATGTATGAATAGGAATAATTGTATTAAATGTAATACTTATTTTATATAATATTTGTTAGTCTACATTTTCTCTGAATATTATTGCATTTAACTTGGGTTTAAGTAACAAAAGCATAAAATGAAAGAAATAGCTAGAATTTAGGTATATGAGTTCCTTTGCAAATTCCCTTTCAGTTAACCCAAAGAAAAGATGAATGCTATTAAAACGTTGGAGTCATCATGCTGTGGAGTTTTTTAAACTCCATCTTTCAGGTAGCACCTACACTGCTGAGTAACTGATGCAGTCAGATGTAGGTTTTTCTGTTCTGCAGTTGGCCTTTCATGTGGTGATTGGCAGAATCAGACTCCTTTCATTTTATGACTCAACCATTCTTTTTTTCTTGGTCACACTGAGCCTTGTAGTGCTCGGGTTTCCTGTTGCAGTGGCATCTCTTGTTGCAGAGCACAGACTCTCAGTGTGCTGGCTCCAGTAGTTGTGGCACTCAGGCTTAGTTGCTCTGTGGCTTGTGGGAGCTTCCTGGACCAGGGATTGAACCCGTGATTCCTGCACTGGCAAGTGGATTCCTATCCACTGCACCACCAGGGAGGCCTGACTCAACCATTCTTTAGGGCCTTGGGATCCTCTGCATCCCGCCAGCAGATGGGTGAAGAGAAGGTGAAGAAGGCATCTTGATCACCTGACCCAAATACAACCATTGCTTCACTACTACTGGCAAAAAGTCATCACAGGCTAGGGCTGAGGCAGTCTTTGCGGCGGGGGACCTGGACTCTTTTCCCTTCTGGGATCCCATGAATGCCCTGTACCAAATCCCAGGTATATCTATTCCTGTGGGCTGCTTCTCATGTCCTAAACTCAGTGTGGAGACCTTAGAAATATAGTAGGCAGCCCTCCTTCACCCATCTGTACCCTTCACATAACCATGATACATTTTTCAAAACCAGAATTAACACTGGTATAATACAATTGACTAAAGTACAGAATTTATCTGGATTTAATTGGTTTTCCCATTGATATTCTTTTTTGGGTTAAGAATATAATCAAGAATATCACTAATCTAATCAAGAATACCACCAATCTCTCAGATATTTTTTCTTTTTCATGACTTTGAAACTTGAAGAGTACTAGCCACATATTTGTAGGTTGTCCCTCAGTTGAGCTAGTTTTTCTCAAGAATAGGCTCGGGTTATGAATTTTGGGGGCTTCCCCAGTGGCTCAGTGGTAAAGAATCTGCCTGCAGTGCAGGAGCTGCAGGAGACACAGGTTTGACCGCAGGGTCTGGAAGATCCCCTGAAGGGAGGGCATGGCAACCTACCACAGTATTCTTGCCTGGAGAATCCCATGGACAGAGAAAACCGGTGGGCTACAGTCCATAGGGCTGCAAAGAGTTGGACACAACTGAAGTGACTTAGCGCTCAGAAACATGTGAAGTTTTGAGAAGGATGTCACAGAAGTAAAATCTTTCTCATCCCATCATGTCAGAGGCCAAGTGACATCAACATAATTTACCATCAGTGACATTAACCTTGATTGGTTTTTTAAGGTGGTATCTTCTGATTTTCTCTAATTAAAGTCTCTTTTTACTCTTTCTTTACTCTTTTCTTTGGAAACAGGTAATTAAGTCCAGCCTATAGTCCAGGAGAGGAGTCATTTATTTTTATCAATGTGGATTCATGGCTATTTATTCTTTTTTATCTTATTCTTTAGATTATAATCCAGTGTTGCTCAAATTTGCCTAGAGTGACCAGTGTTAGATCATAGCTCTTGTGTCTTTTTTTTTAAAAATCACTTCTTTACTTTGGGGCGCTATTTGTTGCTTTAGGTTCATCTGCTAGTTTCCCTGTCTAAGACCTAGATTCAGGCCATTTTTCCAAGGAGATCAAAGGATATTTTTAATAGGATAGATACTAAGCCTTTCTAAATTGGTACCTAACTAAAAGAATCTTGTAGAAGTTGACTGAGAATTTGAGTTTCACTTCAGTGAAAGTTTATTTTCTTCTAAAACATATTGAAGTGCATTTGCTGTTTAGAAATGTACTTTTCATTATGAAATGAAAAATAAAATCTTAAAAAGCACTCACTCAATTTGATATGTCAATGGTTTGTTCAGAATTGAGAGTTACTGATTTGATATTTGTGTTCATGAAATTTTGCATATTGATTCTTTTTAAAGAATAGTTTTAATATAAAAGTAACAGACTGCTTTCTTTTTTTTTTAAAGCTGTATGATGGTAGTTTTTAAAATGTGAATGTGAAATGAAATAAGGCAAATCAAATGAAAATTTATTAGAAAGGAAATCAATATATTTTTTTTTATGCCAAGGATTACGTCCACTACATCCTTCTGTTCTGTGTTCCGTTATTTCTTAGGTCCTTGTATCATCACTGTATATTGTAATTGTTTCCTGGTCTTTCTCCCAACCTTTTGAATACAGCAAGTGTGTTTCTCATCTGAATCTCCATCATTTAGCATTTTACTTGGCTGTCAAAGGTGCTCAATATCAAGTATATCCATTTCTATCCCCATTTTAAAGATGAAGAAACCGAGGCTTACAGAGGTTAGGTTGATTTGTACAATGATGACTTTGCTAGTTTGTGGTAAACAAGGAGTTGAACTTAGGGTGTTTTATTCTTAAACATATTGCTTTTTTATTGTACCACACTGACAGACAATTAACATGCTGAAAATTAATTCACTGCATTATTTCCAAATTGACAATCTCTGAAAGTATTCATAAGAAACATAACATTTGATACCTCCTGGGAGAGGAAAGGGGCTTGAGGACAGGAATGTTCTGGAAAGACATTAGTTTTGGAACCTTTTGAATTTTGAACTGGAGGGCTATTTTAGATACTCAAAAATAGATAAATTTAAAAATACACAAAAACTTAGCAGATAGAGTTTTATATTAAGTTTTAAAATATTGTATCATTTCAGTGGTTCATTTTGTTGTTGTTGTTGTTGATGTCTTAAGAATCAAGGATCCTACCATTATTACTTGGCATAGATTTTTATAGTCTTCTGACAATTCCTTTTTATATCCTATCCTATTTTTTCCCTTTTATTTTTGAGAGAAAAAGAAAAGGTAAAAAGGTGGGGAAGGGAGAGGATAGAATGTTGTAAAGGTAACAAATGATCAAAATCCCTCTCTTTAATATGGGTGAAATTTGACTTTTTAAAATATGTTTCCTAAATCTTTCTTTTAGAAGCCTCTTACATTAAGTAGAACTTGTCAATAAACCCTAGGGTGGTTCTGACTGTATTAACAAAATCTCTACAGCAGATTGACTTAAATAGTCAGGAAACACTGAATCTCACAAACATGGAATAAAAGTTCTTTCTATTGGTTGGATTGGGTACACTTTAGAATTTGTGTTTCACATGTGAACAGATTATAGTTGAGTCGGGGATACATGCATGAATTGGCAAAAATGCAAGGTTTCTTTATCAATTACAGGTTAAAAGAAATGGCATTACTATGATTAGGTTAATCAGAATTCAATTCTGGGCCTGTGGTCAACCCCAAAACCATGTTGATGCCACATGGAGAGGGAAGAGAGGTGGTTGGAGGGTTTCCCTCACACTAGATGGCCTCTGGACTTTCCTAATTACCCTTCAAATAAAATATGGTGTATAAATGACCCCTCTGCCCCTAATAATAACTTTTGAGGAGTGTAATTGTTTGTGGTGGATAACAGGTTGCATAGGGGTTCTTTTAACTATTCTCTAGTCCATACAAAGTCCGTGATTGAAAAATGGGACTTCAAAAAATAAAAAGTGATGGTTACTTACTATAGCCTTTTTCCATGTTGGTGTGTGTTTTTGCAATCATCCTGTTCCCTTTTTTTTTCTCCTCTGCTTATATGTAGAACTGATGTGTAATTCCTCCTCTCAAAGCCTCATAGGCATATTCTTTAATTAAAGTCAACACTAATATTTTAGTACTTACACAGAAGAAGAATAGCATAGAATTGAAATAAACACAGGTTTTGAAGTGACAATTTGGGTGTCAGATCAAACTCCCCCTGTATTTTCCCCTTATTACCTGTGAGAGCATTGGCAAGTTACTCAGTTTTTCTGAGCTTTAGTTTCTTCTGTAAATGGTGATAATAATGCCTGTCTCATAGGGTTAAATGATTAAGATTAAAAAAAAAATACTAGATGTAAATTTCCAGCACACAGTCTAGCATTTGTTGAACTCCAACTATGATTGTTTTCTTCTCTGCAAGCCCTTATTGTCCTAGCCCACCTTGCTAGATGTTTTAGTATTATTGTAGTTACATTATTGGTGTGGATTGTGTTATTGTTAAAGACCATTCCTGAATGAGTTTTCTCATTTAGCTTCTCCCTACATTTAGGACATTAGCTGAATCTCTGCATTTTACCATCATCAGAGTTCATTGTGGTCAGTGGGCAATATTAAGTATCAGCTGTGGGAAATTTGATCTTCTGACCCAAGTCTGATAAATTGTTTCAAAAGAAAACTAGTCTTTTATCCAACATATAGTTTAAATACAACTGTTATTCTTTAGTAGAAAAATGTAATAGTATTTGTTGCTTATGTCGTCAAATCTTTTAAGTATGATGAACATTCATACTGGAAAGATAGAAATGCGTCTATTTCTAAACATACTGCTCATTTCTGAATTCCTACACAATAATACATGGCCAAAGATTTTTATTAGGGTGCCTTTTGTAATCAGTTGTTTCTAAGTAGGTATAAAATATGTGCTTTCTTTTAAAACTTTTTTTCATCTTGTTTAAATGGGAAAGAAAGCTACTTTCTCTTCCATTATCGGTTTCCCTTGTGGCTCCGCTGGTATAGAATACGCCTGCGATGCAGGAGACCTGGGTTAGATCTCTGCATTGGGAAGATCCCCTGGAGAAGGGAAAGGCTACCCACTCCAGTATTCTGGCCTGAAGAATTCCATGGACTATATATATAGTCCTTGAGGTTGCAAAGAGCTGGACACAACTGAGCGACTTTCACTTCCATTATGGAATTATTTAAGCTAGCTAGGCTGTCCTTTAGATTTCATATTCAAACTTGGTCAATTCAAGAATAAGAGGAATGCCTAGTTGAAGTTAGATGTATTTAGAATGTACTTTATATATAGAAATCACACTTTATTGGGTTTATTTTAATAGGAAGTAAAATAAAAACATTTTGATTGATAAAGATAACTTAAATCTTACTAAGGCAAAAGCCCCAGAAGCAATACTTAATGTTTAGGGATGTTGTTGCCAAGTAAATCAGCTCTCAGTTATCTAAGGACTGCTCCTCAGATTAGAGATTAATGAGCATTTTCCGTCTAATGTGTTTCAAGATGACTTAATGAAAACTCTTTAGCCAACTACTGAACTTCCTTTATCTGGACTTTTCCTTCTTGTCTCATCTCAGTGTTGGGAAAGTACAAAGTGCCGAGTGATTTAAGAGGCAGTGGCAGTAACTCCATTCCCTTCTCTTTTCTGTTTTGCTCTCTTTGGGCTTATCTTCATGTCTCTTCTTTTCTCCTCCCTATTCTTTGCTTCAGTATTCTTTCTGTTCTTTTCTATTTGTGCCCTTTTTCATTTGTGTGTGTGTGCATTAGTATAAGAAAGGCGTCCTCAGCTCTCACTAGCTTGTTGAGATCTAAAATGCTAACTTAGCTTCCTTTTATGTATCTAACAGAAACAAATAAAGAAAATATTAAAATTATGGTTAATCTTATTTGTTCTCTTTATACATTTTTGTTAAGTTGAACCATATGAAATTTTTAATATTGTTTTGATCTCCAGAAATAGATTGAACCTTATACTTCAGGTTAGTAGCCTGCAGCAAAAGATTTGAAAAGGGATTGGATGAGAGCCCTGAGTAGGAGAATTGGATATTCCCCAGAGATTCTGGCTTAGGTAACTGGGTAGATTTGTCATGATGCCAGTACCATCGACCAACATGGAGAACATTGAAAAGCATAATTTGGTTTAATTTTTAAGGAGAATGTTTCATGGAGAGGAAGCATAAATAGTTTAACTTGGAATTGTAGTGAGATTCAAGGAGAGATGGCTAGTTGACACTTGGAAATATGGACTTGTAAATAGATGAGCTTATTGGCATGTAGGTGGCACTTGAAAACATGAATTTCAATGAGGTTACTGAGTGAGAAGAAAAGAGAGACTATGGCTTATCTTAAGGAATGGGAAGAGGATCATGCTAAAAAAAAAAACCTCAGACAAGGGCATACATAGAAGTAGAAAGGTTTATTTATCATTTTACATTGATTCATTAGTATGTAAAATTAAGACTAACTATGTAACTTTGGAAGTTATATTTCAAATATTTCATTTACATATGCATATTAATATGTTAAAGCGTAAGTCAGAGGTTTTCCTCTTTTCCCAAGGAGATTAAAGTAATATTTTATTATTTGTATCTGTGGACGAATGAATATAAACTCTATAATATAAGAGCATTCTGGGATCTACCTGTCTTCTAATACCTTTCTCTCTTTCTGAAGCACTAGACTGCACTTACATAGTGTGTTAGGTGGAATGCCAGTGAGACTGTTACCATTACTGCTCTCTTAAAATGTTGGTGTTCCATCTGGGGCCCACTCTGCCTGCATCATCGATCCCAGAATCCTTTGGACTAAAGCCTTGCCGGGGACTGTTCCAACGTGAAACAGATGCTCTGGGCAACACTGCTGGGGAGGAGTGCAGCAGTGCCGTGCTGCTTGGGGGTAGCGGTGCACAGCCAGAGTCCTGCAACTTGCTGTTAACCTAAAAGGCACATTAAACTTTCTTATGGTTTAAAATTCTCATCAATCTGATATTTCATATGCAGAGATCAATATGAAACAGTAGCAAAGAATTGTTTCTTTTGTAATCTTATTAACACTTTGATTATTTCAGGAATAGGTAGTTGTTTTTTATCTGGAATTAAAAAGGATTTTTTCCTTGAAGTGTGTAGGCAGTATACTCTTAAGTGAACACAGATATTAGGACGTATTTGAATAGCTTGTAGTAAAAAAAAAAAAATTGTTAAATAATGTTTCTTTCACAAATATAAAGTCTTTATATTTCCTTTTTGTGCTTTACTTAAAGTACTGCTAAAGAATGCCATTATGTTACTAATTTCCATAAGCAGAGCTCTCCCTGCAAACATACAGACATGACATATCATTTTAGGTTTATTCTGCTTTTCCTGGAGCTCTTCAGCTCTTTATGCATGAAAGCAGAATCAATTATTCATTCATTTATTCAACAACCATATTGATAACAAAAAAGCAGGAAAGTCAGGTAAAATCAAGTTTTTCAAAAATATTGAGTGAAAAGAGCAAATTGTAACAAAGATACATATAAATGTATCATTTTTAGAATTTCTTAATCATAGAAGTTTTATCTGTCATTTCATTTTTTTAAATAAAAAACTGAGGCAAATATGGCAAAATGTTAACATCTGTTAAATCTAGGTAATACATACAGTATTTCAATATGTTTCCTTTTTTCTACACTTCTTTGTATATTTGAAATAGTTCATAATTAAAGCATTTTTAATTTTTTATTTAACAAAATGGACAATATGATAGGGACTGACCGGCTGCTTTAGGTTAGTTGATCAGGGAAGTTCTCTCTGGGGAGGTAACATTGAGACCTGAATAACAGGCAGGAGTTACTCACACAAAAAATATACAGATAGCATTCCAGACAGAGAAGCAGCTACTGCCGCAGTCCTGAAACAGAAGCATGATGCCTTCAAGGAGGGAAGGCCATTTAACCTATCTGATTATAAAACCAATAGTTATGCTGTGGAGGCAAATGGTCTTTTAATCTCTGAATACTTAAAGGAAGCTCACTATTTTCAGACTTAGCTTATTCTTATACAGTGTTGTTCTGTGTAGGGACTTACAGACTAATTGTGATAATGACATATCAAAAGCACACAGAAGCTGGCCTAAGGAATTTCTGAGTGGTCAGGTCAGAGACACTTTGAGCACCAAGAACTTCAGGAAGTGATCAAAGTTGTTATTATGAGCCTCTATGCTGTGATGCAATAAGAAGTCCCCAGCATCACATAAATTGTATCCCTGATAACAATGTTAAACTGGAATCTAATCTCGAAGAGGAGAGAGACAGTTAGAAAAATCTAGAATATAGGACATTTTATGAGATAACTGGCCAGACTTTTCAAAAAATTCATTGTTAAGAAAAGAAGGTTGGGGAGGTTCTCTGTATCAAAGTATTTAGAAGTGAAATGATATTTTGTCTGCAGTTCACTTTCAAATGGCTCATCAAAAATGTGTGTGTCTGCTTTTAGAGAGATAGAAGAAAGCAAGTCGGTGATCCTCGGAGGTGAAAGACTGTGTGTATATGTGTGGGGGTTCATTGTACTATTCTTTCAACTAAAGTTGGAGAAGATGCTTATTCTTCTTTTGAAAGTCAATCCAGCTTTTAATATTTTTTGCCTGTTGGTTTAATTGTGCTGTTTGGAGCCACTCTGATAGATTTAAATTCTCCACCATGTGGTGTTAGTGGTATTGGTAATGGTAATCCTGGTCATTTTTATGTAACATTTGTTGAATGTGTACCATGATATGCCAGACACTCTAACCACTCCTGAGTTCGTGTTCATTTCTCCTTGTAAAGATGAAAAGACAGACAGCTAAAAAGCTATCACCAAAGCAACAGAAAACAAACAAACAAACATTTCATCTTAAGAATGAACATGTGAATTTGTAAGGCTGGCAAGAATATTCACTTGGTGAAAGCAAGATAGAAAAACTTGTGATAAAGTCACTAGACTTTATGCATATTTTTCTGGCCTGGAACTCTATCTGTATACCATTGAGAAGCAATCTAGTGTGGTGGTGAAGATCACTGTTCCCGAAGCCAGAATTCCTGGGTTCAAATCCCAGCTCCGCCATTTACAAGCTGCTCAGGCCTGAGAAGCACATCTCTGCAATTCCTACTGGGTACCTCTATTAGTTTTTTTTATCGCCACTGTAACAGATTGCTGCAAAATTGGTGGCTTGAAATGACATAAATTTTTTATAGCTCTGGAGGTCAGAAGTTCAAAGTGGGTCTCAATGTGCTAAAATCAAGGATTAGCAGAGTTACACTTTCACATAGAGGCTCTAAAGGAAGCTATTTCCTTGCCTCCTCTACTCTCTAGAGGCCACCCAGCTATTGGCTTCCCTCACCCAAACCAGTAATGTATCGCTCTGAACCTTTCTTCCACAGGAACATCTCCCATTGATTTTCATATTCTGCCCGCTTCTACTTTTAAGGGCACTGGTGATAACTTTGGGTCCACCCAGATAATCCTCAGTAATCTATTTTAATGTCAACTGATTAGCAACCTTAATTCCATTTACTGACCTCTTTGCCATGTAACCTAATATATTCATAGGTTCCTGGGATGAAGGCATGGGACTATTTGAGGGACTATTTTTCTGCCAACACATCTGTGTTTAGATTCTATAGCTATATAAGGTAGCTGGGGCCAGGAGAAGATGATCCCAAAGTAGAGATCCTGGCTAATGCTGAAGACCATGAGTAGGACCCATAATTAGATTTGAGCTGAAAGGAATTACTAAGCAATGTATGTACACGTATATACATTTTTATAATCTCTTACTGGCAGTAGATTCAGTATATAAAAAGTGGTTGAATTAGGAGGAAGCAGCTGACTTTTAGTTACATCATGGTAGGGGGACGATTAAAATATTAGGTTTTATTTCTGTTTTCTTGTGCCAGCTCTCAGAAGGAAATGTTCTTGATTTAATTACAATGTAGAGGTGCTTTGGATTTAATTTCCATTTTTGTTTTTATTACAGAGTTTTACTACCCTTGGATGCACTCCTGACATGGAGAAGATTGAAGAACAATTTGCCAACTTGAACATTGTTAAACGTTCCTCAGAAACTAAAGAGCCTACTTACCTGCTTGGCATAGACACATCAAAGACTGTACAAACAGAAAAAGGAAGCTTGGTTGCTGTTTTATGTTCTAATGGATCGATCAGAATATATGATAAAGAAAGGTTAAATGTACTACGAGAATTTAGAGGATATCCTGGACTTAATGGAGTCAAGTTTGCAAATTCCCATGACACTGTGTATTCCTCATGCACTGATGGTACTGTAAAGTGTTGGGATGCTCGACTGGCTAGTGGAAAACCTGTCCAGCTGTTCAAGGGTTACCCTTCCAATACTTTTATCAGTTTTGATATCAGCTCTAATGATCATGTTATTTGTGCTGGTACAGAAAAAGTTGATGATGATGCATTGTTGGTATTTTGGGATGCAAGAATTAATTCTCAGGACTTGTCTACTTCCAAAGAGCCACTTGGTGCGTATTCAGAGACACATAGTGATGATATCACTCAAGTATGTTTCCATCCCAGTAATCCAAACATGGTAGTCTCAGGTTCGACTGATGGCCTGGTAAATGTATTTGATATTAGTGCAGATAATGAAGACGATGCGCTGGTCACAACCTGTAACTCAGTTTCATCAGTAAGCTTTATTGGTTGGTCTGGGAAAGATTATAAACAGATTTACTGCATGACACATGATGAGGGATTTTGTTGGTGGGATCTTAATCATCTGGATACAGATGAACCAATTACATGTTTGGACATTCCAGACGTCAGAGAAGTAATTAACGTGAAAGAAGGGATTTTGGACTATTTGATTGGTGGCCTCTATCATGAAAAGACAGACAAATTGTTTGTCGTTGGAGGGACAAACACAGGAATTATTCACATAATGAGCTGTATGACATCAGGATTGGTCCATGTGACCAGCCTTCAAGGAGGGCATGCTGCTACAGTCCGGTCCTTCTGTTGGAATATGCAGGATGATTCTTTGCTAACTGGAGGAGAAGACGCACAGTTGTTACTTTGGAAACCTGGAGCAGTAGAGAAGAC
This sequence comes from Antilocapra americana, assembly GCA_007570785.1. NCBI lineage: Eukaryota > Metazoa > Chordata > Mammalia > Artiodactyla > Antilocapridae > Antilocapra > Antilocapra americana. The sequence continues at coordinate 10,366,139 of ML664174.1, forward strand.
ATTTACAAAGAAAGACAGCATGAAAATAGCATCATCTGTATACCAGCGGGTTCGCGTTCACAGTAATGATTCTTATAAGAGAAGGAAAAAGCAGTGATGTTATATTGGGCGTTTACTTGATAGGTTTTACACTTGAAAATAATTATTTCTATGTACTACCTGTGGTAGACATGTTAAAAACTCATATATAAATAAAAACAAGCCAGTTAGCAAACAATCCTGGGAAAATGCTGAGAACAGTTTAATTCAAGTCTTCATGTATCCTAAAATTATTTTTTTAAAGCTGCCAGTAAGTATATAATGAGTGAGTTGAAAGTAAAATTACACTCCTCGTTTTAAAAACCCATCTGTTGAATTAGTAAATGTTGGGTTTGAAGAAATAGCTTTGATAAGGGTTTTTTAGAAGTAGATGGCTGGTGTGACTTTTAAAAACAGGTGGTTTGGGTTGTGTTTTTTAAGCTCAATTTTTTACTTTTTTAATCACCTTTATTATTTATAAAACCAAATCAGACTGTTTTTCTTTATTTGAGAAGCCCCCACTTGCTTAATCCATGTAGATTATGCTAGCATTGTAGTTGAGTCGCAAAATCGTGTTCGACTGTTTGCAACGCCATGGACTGCAGCACACCAGCCTTCCCTGCCCTTCACTGTCTCTCAGGGTTTGCTCAAATTCATGTCCATTGAGTCAGTGATGCCACCCAACCATCTAATCCTTTGTCATCCTCTTCTCCTTCTGCTTCAATCTTTTCAGCATCAGGGTCTATTCCAGTGAGTTGGCTCTTTACATCAGGTAGCCAGAGTATTGAAACTTCAGCATCAGTCCTTCCAGTGAATATTCAGGGTTGATTTTCCTTAGGGTTGACTGGTTTGATCTCCCTGTAGTACAAGGGACTCTCAAGAGTCTCCAACACCACAGTCCAAAAGCATCAATTCTTTGGCACTCAGCCTCCTTTATGGTCCAGCTCTCACATCCATACATGACTGCCCATAGCTTTGACTAGACAGACCTTTGTTGGCAAAATGATACCTCTGCTTTTTAATATGCTGTATAGATTTGTCATAGCTTTTCTTCCAAGAAGCAAGTGTCTTCTAATTTCATGGCTGTAGTCACCATCTGCAGAGATTTTGGAGCCCAAGAAAATAAAGTCTGTCACTGTTTCCACTTTTGCCCATTCTATTTGCCATGAAGTGATGGGACTGGATGCCATGATCTTAGTTTTTTGAATGTTGAATTTTAAGCCAGCTTTTTCACTTTCTTTCCTCCAGCCTGGCATTTCGTATGATGTACTCTACATATGGGCTTCTCTTGTAGTTTGGTCGGTAAAGAAACTGCGTGCAGTGCAGGAGACCCAGGTTCAATCCCTGGATCAGGAAGATCCCCTGGAGAAGGAAATGGCAACCCACTCCAGTATCCTTGCCTGGAAAATTTCATGGACACAGAAGCCTGGTGGGTTACAGTTCATGGGGTTGCAAAGAGTCAGACTAAGTGACTAACAGTTACTTACTTACTCTATATATAAGTTAAATAAGCAGGGTGACTATATAGAGCCTTGTCTCCTTTCCCAATTTGAACCAGTCATTTGTTCCATGTAGGATTCTAACTGTTGCTTCTTGACCTGCATACAGATATCTCAGGAAACAAGTAAGGTGGTCTGGTATTCCCATGTCTTTAAGTATGTGTGTGTGTCAGTCAGTTGTGTCCGACTCTTTGAGACCCCATGGACCATAACCCACCAGGCTTCTCTGTGCATGGAGTTCTCCAGGCAAGAATACTGGAGTGGGTGCCATTCCCTTCTCCAAGGGATCTTCCTGACCCAGGGATTGAACCTGGGTCTCCCACATGTGGGCAGATTCTTTACTGTCTGAGCCATCAGGAAAACATTTTCCACAATTTGTTGTGATCCCCACAGTCAAAAAAAAAAAAAGCAGACTGGTGGCACTAGTGTAAAGAACCCACCTGCCAATGCAGGAGGCATAAGAGATGTGGGTTCAGTCTGTGGGTTGGGAAGATCCCCTAGAGGAGGAAATGGAAACCCACTCCAATATCTTTTCCTGGAAAATCCCATGGCAGAGGAGTCTGGCAGGCTGTAGTCTATGGGGTCACAAAGAGTTGGACACGAATGAAGTGACTTAGCACCAAAGTCAAGACTTTAGCATAGTCAATGAAACAGAAGTTTATGCTTTTCTGGAATTCTGTTGTTTTTTCTATGATAGAGTGAATGTTGGCAATTTGATCTCTGGTTCCTCTGCCTTTTCTAAACTCAGCTTGTACATCTGAAGTTTTTGGTTCACATACTGCTGAGTCCTAGCTTGAAGGATTTGAGCATAACCTTACTAGTGTGGGAAATGAGTGCAACTGTACAGTAGTTTGAACATTCTTTGGCGTTGCCCTTTTTTGGGATTGGAATGAAACACTGACCTTTTCCAGTCCGGTGGCAACTGCTGAGCTGTTCAAATTTGCTGACATATTGAGTACAGCACTTCAACAGCATCATCTTTTAGGATTTTAAATAGCTCAGTTGGAATTTTATCACATCCACTAGCTTTGTTTGTCGTGATGCTTCCTAAGGCCCACTTGACTTCACGATCCAGGATGTCTGGCTCTGGGTGAGTGACCACACTATTGTGGTTATCTGGGTCATTCAGGCTTTTTTGGTATAGTATATTCTGTCTATTCTTGCCACCTCTTCTTAATTAATCTCTTCTGCTTCTGTTAGGTCCTTACTCTTTCTGTCCTATTTATATTTAAATACACTGACATATTTAAATATAAATACTCTAAATAGAATTTAACTTTTTCAGAAACAGTGATTTTCATTTTTGAGGAAAATACATTGAGTAAATTTGCATCCATACTTTTAATATTATTGGCTAAACAGGTGTTTCACTGACGAAAAGGAAAATATCTTGCAAAATTCATCTTGAAACTCAAAGTAAATATACAAAAATGAAAGTATTTATAATAGCAGAATGACTTTTTCAAAAGATCCCAATATTTTGTGATTAAAATTTTCTTCTAAAGTGTTTCCTCCATCCATAATTTTAAACTTGAATTTTTGTTTACTGCTCATTTTGCCATACTTCCTTTTAACTATTTCTCCAAAGAATCTTAGTTTAAAATCTGATCTTTCTAAAGGTTTAGTACCTTATCTATGAGACTGTAGCACTGGGAGAAATTTTTTTTCTATTAGTTCAATTCAGTTGCTCAGTCGTGTCCAACTCTTTGTGACCCCATGAACCGCAGTACGCCAGGCATCCCTGTCCATCACCAACTCTTGGAGTCCACCCAAACCCATGTCCATCGAGTTGGTGATGCCATCCAACCATTTCATCCTCTGTTCTCTTCTCCTCCTGCCCTCAGTCTTTCCCAGCATCAAGGTCTTTTCAAATGAGTCAGCTCTTCCCATCAGGTGGCCAAAGTATTGGAGTTTCAGCTTCAGCATCGGTCCTTCTAGTGCATATTCAGGATTTATTTCCTTTAGGATTAACTGGTTGGATCTCCTTGTAGTCCAAGGGACTCTCAAGAGTCTTCTCCAACACAATTCAAACGCATCAATTCTTCGGTGTTTAGCTTTCTTTATAGTCCCAACTCTCACATCCATACATGACCACTAGAAAAACCATAGCCTTGACTAGACGGACCTTTGTTGGCAAAGTAATGTCTCTGCTTTTTAATATGCTATCTAGGTTGGTCATAACTTTCCTTCCAAGGAGTAAGTGTCTTTTAATTTCATGGCTGCAATCACCATCTGCAGTGATTTTGGAGCCCAGAAAAGTAAAGTCTGCCATTGCTTCCACCGTTTCCCCATCTATTTGCCATGAAGTGATGGGACCAGATGTCATGATCTTAGTTTTCTTAATGTTGAGCTTTAAGCCAACTTTTTCACTCTCCTCTTTCATCAAGAGGCTGTTTAGTTCTTCATTTTCTGACGTAAGTGTGGTGTCATCTGCATATCTGAGGTTATTGATATTTCTCCCAGCAATCTTGATTCCAGCTTGTGTTTCCTCCAGCCCAGCATTTCTCATGATGTACTCTGTATTTTTTTCTATAGAACATTTGTAACTTACATTTAGATATGATCTAACTTTACTCAAGTAAGACTGAGCAATAGGTGAAAGTGTCTTCAGTTGTGTCCACTCTTTGCGACCCCATGGACTATATAGTCCATGAAATTTGCTGGACCAGAATACTAGAGTGGGTAGCCTTTCCCTTCTCCAGAGAATCTTCCAAACCCAGAGCTCGAACCCAGGTCTCCTGTATTTCAGACGGATTCTTTAACAGCTGAGCCACAAGGTAAGCCCAAACAATAGGTAAATAACTATTAAACATATTAAAAATACATGATTCTTATTTCAAGAAATTCAACTATGCTTGATAGTATCCAAACCATACACCTGAGGGTAACTTAATACTTTTTCTTTTTCTCTTAATTACTCATCTAGTCCTGTGCCATTCTACTTCCTAATAGAAGTAGGAACTTGTCATTCTTTTTTTTTTTCGCTTTACCCCCTACCACTACTGCCTTAGAAAAGACTTCCATCATTTCTCTCCAAGATTATAGACTCTTGTCTACTCCAGTTCATTTTCTCCACTCTTCTTGACTGAACATCAAAAACACAGGTTTAATAATGCCTCATGCTACTTAAAATATTTGATACATTTTTATCTTTTGATACAGGACTATGTAAAAATGAAAAGCTGTGTTTTTAACATATTTAGGATATGAGGTAATGCTGACTATGTTGTAAGTGGGGAAAAATTCGTTATTAAAGTGAAATAACTTAAGAGGTTATCCCAGAACTTCAGTCTTCAGGTTGAAAGGCCCAACAAGAGTGTCAAATGTAATGACAATAATAAGACCACCCAATTTTTTAAATGGTCAAAGGATCTGAATAGACATTTCTCCAAAGAAAATACACATGTGGTCAATAAACACACACAAAAAGATGCTTAATATTATTAGTAGGGAAATGCAAATTGAAACCACATGAGATACCATTTCACACCCACTAGGATGGCTGTATTTTTTTAAAAAAAAGTATTGGTGAGAGTGTAGAGAAAGCTTCACACATTGCTCTTAAGAATATAAAATGGTATAGCTGCAATCTGGGAGCTCTTCAAATAGTTGCTATTTGATACAACAGTTTCACTCCTAGGTAGATGCTTCTCCAGAACCACAGTTTGAAAGCATCAATTCTTCGATACTCAGCCTTTACAGTCCAACTCTCACATCTGTACATGACTACTGGAAAAACCATAACTTTGACTGTATGAATCTTTGTCAGCAAAGTAATGTCTCTGCTTTTTAATACACTGTCTAGGTTTGTCATAGCTATTCTTTCAAGGAGCAAGTGTCTTTTAATTTCATGGCTGCTGGGACCATCCACCTTGATTTTGAAGCCCAAGAAAATGAAATCTGACAGTTGCCACATTTCCCCCATCTATTTGCCATGAAGTGATACTATGTGATGCTATGATTTTAAATGGGAATAGCTCTAATTTAGAGGTGGTAAATGGCTTCTTAAACTTCAAAAGTATACAGTATAAGGCAGAAAAAAATATTGTTATATCAAAATTAAGCATTTCTGGTTGCAAAAGATCTATAGATAAATGACAGATGGAAGAAAAAATACTTGGAATCAGTGAGTGGTTAAATGTAGACTACAGAAGGAATTCTGCAAATCAATAAGGGAGAATACCAATGGAAACATTAGCAATGAATGTAAAAAGGCAAATTTCAGATGAAACCCACAGAAATTGTCAAACTTCTTAGCAATCAGAAAAATAAAGACTTAATCACCTTGTATGTTTTAGAATGAAAATAATCAAGAAATTAAGTGATACCAAAATGCTGGAGACACGTGGACACAGAGGAACCCTACTGCACTGCTGATGTGAGTGTAGATACACAGATACAGCTATTCTGGAGAGCAAAAGCACATGTTCACGTACCCTCTGACCTAGACACTGCGCTATGTGATAGCCCAAAGATATTTGCGTACAGGTTCATTATTGGGCTTTGCTTGTGATATAGAGTAGGAGACAATCTGGATATGCATCCCTGAAAAACAGGTAAAAATGTGATGGATGTACACCTTGAAATACTCTGCAGCACTTAACAAGCCACAAACTAGATCTATAGACTTTAGACATGTGGCTTAATCATAAAAATTTAGTACCCGGTAAAAATAGTAAGAAATGGAATGCATGTATGGGGAAACCATTCATATAAATTTAAAATATACAAAAAGCAATTCACATTTTGCAAGCACATACTGACAATTATACATGTTAATCACCATAGTGTAGTTGCCTAGTATGGAAGGAGAAAGTAATGGAAGAGGGTTTAGAAACAGGGAGAATGAGAGAGAGAGGAGAAAAAGCAAAGAGGATAATTTTAACAGGAAAGAAAAGAAGGTCACATTGATGGGATATTACAACCCCATTTCTGCTGTTTGTGGGTCATCTGCTTGGTGGCTGTACGGTGGGTGGGGTTAATGGAGATCTCCTCCAAAGGGGTTATGCCACAGGCTGTGTCATCCAGGTAGCTTCATTCTTCCTTCCAAGGATGTTGCTATTCTATACCTATGCCCCTCGTGACTTTCAGAGCTTCAGGTTCTGGTCCTTTCATCAATCTCTAGCTCCATTAGAACCCCACTCGTTGCAAAGAAGACACATCCAAGCCCAGAAATGCAATTGTAAGCCATATAACAAACCACATACATATAAGTATTCTGTCTACTGCCCCAGACTTCGCGACCTCTGCCTCACTTTTCTGATGACAACCACACCCTGAACCATAGACCCCTGCAACAGATAGCCATGGCTCCTGCTACCACACTAATTATATTTTTTGCAGCCAAAGATGGAGAAGCTCTATGCAGTCAGCACAAACAAGACCGGGAGCTGACTGTGGCTCAGATCATGAACTCCTTATTGCCAAATTCAGACTTATATTGAAGAAAGTAGGGAAAACCACTAGACCATTCAAGTATGACCTAAATCAAATCCCTTATGAGTATAAGTAGAAGTGACAAATACGTTCAAGGGATTAGATCTGATAGAGTGCCTGAGGAACTGAACAGAGGTTTGTGACATTGTACAGGAGGCAGTGATCAAGACCATCCCCAAGAAAAAGAAATGCAAAAAGGCAGAATGGTTGAGGAGGCCTGACAAATAGCTGAGAAAAGAAGAAAAGAGAAAGGCAAAGGAGAAAAGGAAAGATACATCCATTTGAACGCAGAGCTCCAAAAACTAGCAAGGAGAGATAAGAAAGCCTTCCTAAGTGAACAATACAAGGAAACAGAGGAAAACTGGAATGGGAAAGACTAGAGATCACTTCAAGGAAACCAAGGGAACATTTCATGCAAAGATGGGCTCAATAAAGGACAGAAGTGATATGAATCTAACAGAAGAGAAGATATTAAGAAGAGGTGGCAACACCCAGAAGAACTATAGAAAAACGATCTTCATGACCCAGATAACCACGATGGTATGATCACTCACCTAGAGCCAGACATCCTAGAATGCTAAGTCAAGTGAGCCTTAGGAAGCATTGCCATGAACAAAGCCAGTGGAGGTGATGGAATTCCAGTTGAGCTATTTCAAATCCTAAAATATGAGGCTGTGAAAGTGCTGAGCTCAATATGCCAGCAAATTTGGAAAACTCAGCAGTGGCCACAGGACTGGAAAAGGTCAGTTTTCATTCCAATCCCAAAGAAAGGCAATGCCAAAGAATGTTCAAACTACCACACAGTTAACACTCATCTCACACACTAGCAAAGGAATGTTCAAAATTCTCCAAGTCAGGCTTCAGCAGTACATGAACCGTGAACTTCCAGATGTTCAAGCTGGATTTAGAAAAGGCAGAGGAGCCAGAGATCAAATTGCCAACATCTGTTGGATCATCGAAAAAGCAAAAGAATTCCAGAAAAGCATCTATTTTTGCTTTATTGACTACGCTAAAGCCTTTGACTGTGTGGGTCACAACAAACTGGAAAATTCTTAAAGAGATGAGAATACTAGACCACCTGACCTGCCTCCTGAGAAATCTGTATGCAGGTCAAGAAGCAACAGTTAGAACTGGACATGGAACAACAGACTGGTTCCAAATCAGGAAAGGAGTACGTCAGGGCTATATATTGTCACCCTGCTTATTTAACTCATGCAGAGTACATCATGAGAAATGCCAGGCTGGATGAAGCACAAGGTGGAATCAAGATTGCCGGGAGAAATATCAATTACCTCAGATATGCAGATGACACCACCCTAGGGGCAGAAAGTGAAAAAGCTGGCTTAAAACTCAACACTTAAAAAACTAAGATCATGGCATCCGGTTCCATTTCTTCATGGCAAATAAATGAGGAAACAATGGAAACAGTGACAGACTTTATTTTGGGGGGCTCCAAAATCACTGCAGATGGTGACTGCAGCCATGAAATTAAAATACTCTTGCTTCTTGGAAGAAAAGCTATAATCAATCTAGACAGAATATTAAAAAGCAGAGACATTACTGACAAATGTCCATCTAGTCAAGGCTATGGTTTTTCCAGTAGTCATATATGGATGTGAGAGTTGGACTGTAAAGAAAGTTGAGCGCTGAAGAATTGATGCTTTTGAACTGTGGTGTTGGAGAAGACTCTTGGGAGTCTCTTGGACTGCAAGGAAATCAAGCCAGTCAATCCCAAAGGAAATCAGTCCTGAATATTCATTGGAAGGACTGATGCTTAAGCTGAAGCTCCAATACTTTGGCCACCTGTTGTGAAGAACTGACTCACTGGAAAAGACCCTAATGCTGGGATAATTGAAGGCAAGAGGTGAAGGGGACGACAAGATGAGATGGTTGGATGGCATCACCGACTCAATGAACATGAGTTTGAGCAAGCTCTGGGAGGTGATGGACAGGGAAGCCTGGCAAGCTGCAGTCCATGGGGTCGCGCAGAGTCAGACGTGACTGAGCGACTGAACTGAACTGAACAGCCCCATTGGAGGGTTTGAGAACGAATCATAGGCACATGGAAAACTATGCAAATAAAAGAGGTGTGGGGTGATTTTTAACTCTAAGGGGGGGAGGAATTTGTATGAGAAAAGAAACGGAATTATACTGCTTGACCCAGTGGTGAATAATATTTATGTAGTCATCATGGAAGCACAATATTGATTTCATCAAAAGTCTTTTTTTTATTAGTTTTGCCATACAATGCCATGATATCACCATGGGTTTACATATGCTCCCCCTCCAGAGCCCCCCTCCCTCCTCCCTCTCTCCTTTCTCCCCCCCGGGAAATCTCAATGCACCATCCCCGAGCATCAATCCTGGGCTGGCGATTGATTAGACATATTCATCAAAAGTCTTAAAACTATGTTAACAGCAGGGAAGGGAAGTGGAAGGGGTGTGCAAATGCTTAGTTTCCTTTTCCATAGTAAAAAGCTGTCTTTCTCTTTTCCGGTAAGTGGCCTGAGGTGACCCCTAAAAATGGTGCGCTATTCTCTTGACCCAGAAAACCCCACAAAATCATGCAACTCAAGAGGTTCAAATCTTCGTGTTCACTTAGAACACTGGTGAAACTGCCCAGGCCATAAAGGGTATGCGTATCCGAAAAGCCACCAAGTATCTGAAGGATGTCACTTTAAAGAAGCAGTGTGTGCCATTCCGTCGTTACAGTGGTAGAGTTGGTAGGTGTGCAGAGGCCAAACAGTGGGGCTGGACGCAGGGCCAGTGGCCCAAAAAAAGTGCTGAATTTTTACTGCACATGCTCAAAAATGCAGACAGTAATGCTGAACTTAAGGGCTTAGATGTAGATCTCTGGTCGTTGAGCACATCCAAGTGAAAAGCCCCCAAGATGCAGCGCAGGACTTACAGAGCTCATGGTCGGATTAACCCCTACATGAGCTCTCCCTGCCACACTGAGATGATCCTTACTGAAAAAGAACAGATTGTTCCTAAACCAGAAGAGGAGGTTGCACAGAAGAAAAAGATATCCCAGAAGAAACTGAAGAAACAAAAACTTATGGTCTGGGAATAAATGCAAATAAAGTAAAAGTGTTGGTTGTCTTAATTAGTAAATGTCTTTCGAGTGTTACCACAAAATGGATCCAATGAATTTTCATTAACAGGCTGTTTTGCATCTTTTGGTATTTTGTATAAAATGGAATTGAGGGCTTCCCTGATAGCTCAATGGTAAAGAGTCTGCCTGCCAACGCAGGAGACATGGGTTCAATTCCTGGTCTGGGAAGATCCCACATGCCTCAGAGCAGCTAATCCCGTGCGCCACAACTGAGTCTGTGCTCTAGAACCCAGGAGTCACAACTACTCGTCTATGTGCCCTAGAGCCCATGCTCTGAAACAAGAGAAGCCACTGCAATGAGAAGTCCTAGTACAGCAACTAGAGAGTAGTCCCCGCTTGTCACAACTAGAGAAAAGCCCTCAAAGCAATGAGGACCCAGCGCAGCCAAAAATAAAGAAATAAAAGTATATTAAAAAAAAAACAATGGAATTGAGAACATGGTGGGGGGTAAGTTGTCTTTCTTTCTATGGATAAATCAAGAAAATAACAAGGTAAGCATATTATCAATACTTAGAAGTATGTAAGTAAATCATCTGCCAAAACAGTTAAAAGTTGAAAGTGATCCCCTTTAGAGAAGAAAGGCAGAAGAGAAAGGAAAGGAGATTTCTGTTTTTATTGTTCTTTGATTTTTGTTATATGTGGGCTTCCCTGATAGCTCAGTTGGTAAAGAAGTCACCTGCAATGCAGAAGACTGGATTCGGTCCCTGGATTGGGAAGGTCCCCTGGAGAAGGGAAAGGCTACCCACTCCAGTATTCTGGCCTGGAGAATGCCACAGACTGTGTAGTACATGGGATCGCAAAGAGTTGGGCACAACTGAGCAACTTTCATTCACACCTTGTGGTGGAATATCAGGATAGTTTTGGCTGCAAATCAGCTCAATTCAAATTAACCAAATGAAGAACATACTACCTGGCATAAGTTCAGAAGTAAAGCATTGCCAGGGCTGATAGAAAGAATGCAAATTCTTTCCATTTTTCTGCTCTGCCAGTTTTCATCTTGTCAGGTTCAAGTTCACAAGATGGCTACAATCAGCCAATGAGCACATCCATATTCAGCAATGTTTAATGGGAGAGCAACTGCGTCTTTGTTTGTGATTCTTCTTATTAGCGTTTACATACATTTACTGAGAAGCCTTGTAGCAAGTGTCATTGGCTGAAATTTCATCGTGTGCCCGAGTCAAAAACAGTCACTAGCAAGAGGACTGCTGCTGCAGCTGCTGCCAAGTCGCTCCAGTCGTGTCCGACTCTGTGCGACCCCACAGACGGCAGCCCACCAGGCGCCCCCTTCCCCGGGATTCTCCAGGCGAGAACACTGGAGTGGGTTGCCATTTCCTTCTCCAGTGCGTGAACCTGAAAAGTGAAAGTGAAGTCGCTCAGTCGTGTCCGAATCTTTGCGACCCCGTGGACTGCAGCCTACCAGGCTCCTCCGTCCATGGGATTTTCCAGGCAAGAGTACTGGAGTGGGGTGCCACTGCCTTCTCCGAAGAGGAATGCAATCACCACCAACTGACCCAATCGTGATTCAGTGCTGAACCGTGGGGCTGAAGATGGCACATACTCCTCGGAAGCACGTGGGTTCAGAGAAGGGTCCGAAAAAGTAGGTTGGGGTTGATGAACAGTTGTTCTTTGACAGGAAGACTACTTCAACTCTGTGTATGTGTTATTTCAAAACAATTTTCATTTTATCATTGAACGAATATCTGTGAGGTAAGGATTAACTTGCACGGTGCACGGTTTAATCAGCATGTATTAAATGCCAGTTACTTCATTTTTATTGGACTATTGTTCAGAGAGAGGTAGACATTAAAAAGGTAAAAGGAAAACTACCACCCATAATATAGATAAACAATGTCCAACTGTATAGCACAGTGAAATATATTCAGTACTTTCTAATAAACTATAATGGAAAAGAATGCAAAAAAGAATATATATGTAAAACTGACATTTTGCTGTACACCGTAGACTGACAAAACACTGTAAATCAACTGTGTGTGTGTGTTTGCTAAGTTGCTTCAGTTGAGTCTGACTCTTTCCGACCCTATGGACCGTAGCCTGTCAGGCTCCTCTGTACGTGGGATTCTCCAGGCAAGAGTGCTGAAGTGGGTTGCCATGCCCTTCTCTGGGGATCTTTTCGACTCAGGGATCGAGTCCTCGTCCCTTATGTCTCCTGCGTTGGCAAGTGGGTTCTTTACCACCAGGACCACCTGGGAAACCCATAATACTTAAATAAAATAAAATTTAAAAGAGAAATTGAAAAATGTGTCAGATGATTTTTGTGGTCTTTTTGGCAAAGTTTGCAATACCGATTGCTACTGAAGTTGGTAATATTATTTGAATTAATTTATTATTCAATTACTGACTCATTAGTAAATCCGTCTCTCAGATCCACAAGCTAACTCTCAGTTTTCTAGCTTTGAGATTACTCACATTATGTTTTCTGCACTTTAGTGTTGCCTGGGTTTTGTGCTTTTCACTACCCATTACCTTTTTGATCATGTGACATGTCAGAATTAAAATCATACGACTTTGCAGCCTCATCACCTTTCATTCCTCCTACTTTTGCACTTGTGCATCAGTCAAAAGAAACGACTTGAAATCCCTGAATGCTTCATGAAAATAATGTAACCACGCTTTGCATCAGTTTCGTTATATGAGAAATGAAGATAAACATGAGATAAAAACTTAATTTTCTCCCATTATCTGTTCTCCCTTTCCATAGTATGGAACCCCCACATTTAAGGATGGGGATGTAATGTGCAGAATAAAGATTGTATTTTACAGAGTATTCCTTAACTGTTTGTGGTTATAAGATTGCGTTGAGGGACTTCCTTGGCGGTTCAGTGGCTAGGACTCTGCACTCCCAATGCAATCCCTTGTCAGTGCACTGGATCCCACACACCACAGCTAAGAGTTTGCATGCTACAACCAAGATCAAAGATCTCATGTGCTGCAACAAAGACCCAATGCAGCCAAATAAATAAGAAATAAAAATATTAAAAAAAAAAAGACTACTTTGGGTTGGAAGTTCCCTGGTGGCCTGGTGGTTAAGATTCCAGGCTTTTACTACTGTGGTCCAGGTTCAATCCCTGATGGGAGAATTGAGATCCCATGTGTGGCATGGCCAAGAAAAAAAGACTAATTGGTTTAATGAAACATATATAGAACTTCCATAAAATGACAGCTGGGTTCCTTTGCTCCCTTCTACCATCTGGAATGTGGATGTGATGGCTGGAGCTCTAGCCAACATCTTGGACCAGGAGGAGGAAGGCCTAGAGTAATTGGCTAAAAGAAACCTGGGACCCTGAGGTTTTGTGGAGAAAGGATCTATTAAACTATCAGTTAAGCCACTGTTATTTTAGGTCTCTGCCTATAAAAGCAAGCAGTGGAACCTGATAACATTGTATTAACTTTTTAAGATTGTTCAGAACATTACATGAACTGACACATGTCAAAGCTTTTAGAGCAGTGTCTGAGAATAGAGTGAGTGCAAAGTAGTATTTATAATGTTATAGACTGCAAGGAGATCAAACCAGTCACTCCTAAAGGAAATCAACCCTGAATATTCACTGAAAGGACTGATGCTGAAGCTGAAGCTCCAATACTTTGGCCACCGGATGTACTCACTGGAAAACACCCTGATGCTAGGAAAGACTGAGGGCAAGAGAAGAAGTGGACAACAGAGGATGAGATGATTAGGTAGCATCACCAACTCAATGGACCTGAATCTGAGCAAACTCCCAGAAATAGTGGAGGACAGAAGAGCTTGGTGTGCTGCAGTTCATGGGGTCACAAAGAGTCTGACGCGACTGAGTGACCAAACAACAATAAAACTATTTCCATGATTTGGTAAGGTTGTTCTATCTGCCTAGGGGTTTATTTGGCAAACTTGTATTTGTTCTTAAGCCCCAGATCAATCATTTCTCTTCTCTGAAACTTTTTCTGATCCCCACCTGGGGAAGTAGTCATTCCTTTGCTTTATACCGGTTCTTAATCTTTTTTTTCTCAATCTTGTGTATAGCAGCTTGACATTTCAGTTTACAAATTTGTCTTCCTACTAAATAACTTTTTCTCATTCAAAACAAAACAAAAACAATTGGAATCCTCTCTCAATAAACATAAAAATCTCATGGCTCATGTAGATTCCGATACTGCCTCTAAACCTATTACTGCCCCTAAAGCTTTCCTGGTGGCTCAGACAGTAAAGAATTTGCCTGCAATTCAGCAGACCTGGGTTTGATCCCTGGATTGGGAAGATCCCCTGGAGAAGGGAATGGCTACCCATTCCAGTATTCTGGCCTGGAGAATTCCATGGACAGAGGAGCCTGGCAGGCCCCATGTCATGGGGTCGCAAAGAGTCGGACATGACTGAGAGACTTTCAATTGCACTTTCAAACCTATCACAGTATCACTATGCTAATCCTGCAGCTCCCTCCCTGCTCCCTGTCACTGCTGCCTAAAGACAGTGGTGCACCACTCTAAGATGAGACATACCCCTCCTCCCCTCTCCTGGCTGACTCAACTGATGAGTTAGGATGAATGCCTATTCAACTGGACACTGCGGCAGATGATGCTGGAGGAAGAGATTTGGTCCCGTCCTCACAGGGCTTGCGCTGTGCTAGATGAGACAGGGTCTCTAATAAAAATAATACAATGTACAGAGTGAACAAGTAGGCGGGATGAAAGTGTGATTCATTCTGTTCTCAGGCACAGGTTAAGAAAAGATGATGCCTGGACTGTGTTTGGAAAGAAAAATAGTTTACTCCCCGATAAACTGAAGAACGGGGAGAAAAGAGCAGGGAAGATAAACTGGGCAGAAGGAACAACGTGTGCACAGGCGCAGAGGCATAAACCTCGTGGTTAATTTTAGTCATGAGCACTGGACTCAGGTCTTTCGGAGATTCTATGCAAACACATTCACAAAATATTTCGAGGGGTGAGCTACCTCTGCAGATGGTTCATTGCATCTCTTCTGTCTTGATTTTTCGCTGCTTTAGTCTGAGGGCTGTGTTTCCCTGAGCCTCTTTTCTGGACTCAATAACACTATATAATAGCTGAAATTATTAATTTCTCTTCTGGAGAAATATTCCTTGGTGCCAGTTCAGGGCCTCACTATTGATTCATCCTGCAATTGTGCATCTTCAGAAGCTCTTCCTCCTAAGGCTCATGCTCTTCTCTGACATTCAGAGCATTTGCAAGATTACTTTGTAGAAACTTACTGGTTAGTGCTTTGCTTTCATTTTCTAGTTAGCCGCAGGTTGGTTAGTTTTCTACCCTCTGTCTTTAGTTCCTAGCCTAGGGACAATGCTTGTGCTCATTTAGCCTTAGTCTTTCTGTGTGTGTGTGTGTGTGTGTGTTTATTCCAATGGCCTCCTCATTGATTAGACTAGACTGTATTTATAAAGTTGCTCTCTGTGCCTTGATTTCTCTTCTATTGGAGGGAATAAAGGCTACATATTTCCTTAAGGGCTTTGCAAGTAATTTATCTTGGCTCAGGTGTTGAATGAGCTCCTAAAAGGAGATTTAACCCAGTCCTCTTTCCTTGGAGACCTTCAGTGGCTATGAGTCTCACCGTGCACTGGACCTGTCATGATTTTACTGTCACCTGGCTGGATAGAGTTTCCACACTCCACCTGGCAACTCCTTTTAAATTTGGGTTGAGTTTTGTGAGCCCTGAAGGCTATTTTGGATCCAGGACCCCACTGTAAGCACCTGCCAGTACAGTGTTCTCTCTGCTTCCTTTGTAGTTTGCTCACACACCTCAGCTGTTACATGTAGATAATAGTTTACATTTCTAACTGTACTATTAACTGCTGCTACCATTTGTATTGCCCAAAGCCAAAGAACTGAATTCTTAAGAAGTGAATCGGGATTTCCGTGGCAGTCCGCTGGTTAAGACTCTCAGCTCCCACTGCAGGGGCACAGTTTCAATCCCTGACTGGTGAACTAAGATCCCACCTGCTGAGCAGAGTGGTCAAATAAAAGAAAAAGTAAAAGGAGGTGAGTTTTGTGAATGCTGTCTTCTCTTCACCAAGCCTGCTCACTTGGCATGGAGTCTTTGATAAGGCCCAACTTTGAATGCTGTGTTCTTGGCATCATCAGGACCATGCAAATGTACTCATCAATAGATCTTTAGCTCCTCCTAGATTCAGAGTACTTATTCCCTGCAGCCGTGTGGTCCTTTTGCTTCTCTTTCCTACCACACCTGTTTTGATGCAATCAACCACTTGCTCTAGGCTCTAGGTCTGATCCCCGACCTGGCTTTGCTCTCTGAAGCAGTTTTAGAGAGAACCCTCCAGGCGACTTTGTGCAATAGCAACCGCTAATCCCAAAAGGAAACGCAGGACACAGGAGTAAACAGTGATTTGCAGAGGTAAAGTTACTTACAGTTCCAAGATAAGAATGGAAAGTAGCTGACTTCTGTTTTGACCTGGTGACATTCTCAGGATTGTAGGTAGGAGGCTGTAATGTGACTTATGTGGTTAACAGTGTGGACTCAGATGTCAGGTTGCCTGGGTTTAAGTCCTGGCTGTATTAATTGTTGCTTCTGTGGTTTGAGGGGCAAGTTACATAATCTCTCTGTGCCTTGGTTTCCTCATTTGAAAAAAGAAAGGGAGTGATTAATAGCCTTTACCTTTACGGTCGTTCTAAAAATTTAATGAGTTGATACAACTAGAGCCTGTAGCAGCGTGTTTGGGATGTGAAAAGTCCTTGATAAATGTTAGCTATCATCATCATCATTGTCATCAGTGGAACTGGGTTTGTCAGGTAGTAGAAGTCAGATAAAATGAGGCCCACGGCCGTTCGTCACTGATCACACAAATCTGTTGCTTCCCCAACTTTTTTCAGTGTTCAGAGAACTTTCACATTTATTATCCTGTGTGATTCCATCACTCTATTGGCTGGTGTAGCCAGTTATGCCATCTTCATTTTATGGAGATATTCAACTCTACTTAGTGACAGTTATGTCCCAGGCGTTTATGTGCCAGGCACTGTTATGTTCTGTAAACTCAAATGTAGAAAGAGAGCATGCTTCCTGCTCTAGGTCAGTAAGAGCTATCTTTGGCAGTGGTGCAGAAGAGCTATCTTTGGCAGTGGGTTTTGAGAGGCCTTTTCTTTTTCTACACTTTGTTTGAATTTATATGATAAAAATATATTAATTTTACGGTCAGAAAAGTAAAAGGTGTGGCATAGGGGATGTGTCTAATGGGGAGACAGGGGTGCAAATTACTAATTATAATACAATTGTCACAGCGGAGGTGCAGATAACGGTGGACATGTAGGAGTTTCCGGAGGAAAGTCAGAGGAGTGGCATTTAACCAGGGACAGGAACTTTGGGAAGTTTGCAAGTAAATGAAGAGAGGAAAGTATTCAAGCAGAGGAAGCATGAATGACTATACAGCTTGAGGAAATTATGAACCATTCAGTGTTCCTTGACACAAAGTGCGCAGCAAATGATTTAAATTAATGCGAATTACGCAAGCACGAGGAGTCAGATAATGAAGGAATGTGCTAGGACAGAGGTGTTCAGAATTGGCCCTGTAGGTGATGGACTTTGTGTTGAAGAATTTTGTGTTGGAGAATAGCAGGGTGAGAATTATCGGCAGTGTGGGGCTTCCCAGGTCGCTTAGTGGTAAAGAATCTGCCTGCCAGGCAGGAGACTCAGGTTGGATCCCTGGGTTGGGAAGGTCCCCCTGGAGGAGGAAATGGCAACTCACTCTAGTATTGCCTAAGAAATCCCATGGACAGAGAAGCCTGGTGGGCTACAGTCCATGGGGTCACAAAGAGTCAGACACGACTAAGTGACTAAATAGCAGCAGTAGCAACTGTTGGCAGTGTACACAAGGGGGCTGATTATATTCTAAAGGGCTAAAATTGTCAAGTCAATACCAACATCAGAACTCAAGTCTTTTTGACCCAAGTTTAGCATATTTTCCATTAAACCATACTGACCCTTCTACAGAGCAGTTTATCAAAGGTCTCACTCTTTATTGATTTGCTAGTGTGAATTTAAATTCTGAACTAAGAGAATGGGAAAAGATTTCATATAATCCCTAAACAACTTAACCCCGTCTTTCCTCTCTTTGGGGAGATGTGCCTATCAGAAGATAATTTTCTCTTGAATTCCAGCTCTTCATTTGATAGGAAGAGCGCTACAATTCATTTATTCTTCAGATAAGCACAGAGCATAGAGTCTACCAAGCAATTTGTTCTAATGCATGTATCCTTTATAAATTCATGTAATTTTTAAAGTCTAAATTTAATTTTCTTTGATACAGTGTAGTCCCACTTCTCCTTTCATAAGATACGTAAAGTCCAAAGATGTGCGAACAGCAGCCCTTTCACAGCAAAAGCTGCTTTCTCCATGTGACAATAACTACCCTCACTGTGTTTAACACTCTTTGCTTCTGCACCCCTGTCCCCAACAGAGGGCATCAGTTAGCCTGATGCATAGCAAACAGGTCATCATGGATTCTTCCATTTGGGGTGATGATGCTGTTACTTCTGATGCTCTCTATCCAGGGCTCCTGCTGTCTGGCAGAAGAGAAGGGAAAATACAGTCGTACACTATTAGCGCCCTCTCTTGGCTTTTCCTCCCTAAAGCACTATCCTGTCAATTCGGCAGGACTTTATTAGTATTCCAAGGGCTTCCCTGTTGGCTCAGATGGTAAAGAATCTCTCTACAATGTAGGAGATCCGGGTTTGATCCCTGGGTCGGAAAGATCCCTTGGAGAAGGGAATGGCTACCCACTCCAGTATTCTTGCCTGGAGAATTCCACGGACAGAGGAGCCTGACGGGCTATAGTCCATGGTTGCAAAGAATAGGACATGACTTAGCGGCTAACACTTTCACTAATTTTATTAGAATACCAAGGGTTTTCTGAGCTTTCCAAATCCCCGTGGTTAGTATTATCCTGTTACCAGCAGAGATTTAGTCTGAATTCATCCTAGGAATGTTATCATCATTCTGGCAAAATTCATGTCATTGAGTGTTTCTTTGCCATCTGTGTTCTAGTTCCTGCTTGTTGGAACAAGAAGTGCTAAACTATTCTTGCTCATCAGTGACAACACCCACTTCTGGGGTTAAGTTCAATCTTTTAAACTGTACCCAGAAGTATGGTTTTTTACTCATATACTCACTCATTCATTTATCCATGTTTTGACTGCTTATTCAATGCCAGCCACTGGCAGCCTTAAGTAACTATTTGAGGCACAGTGCTGAACAAAAAACAGGAAGATCCTTCCATCATGAATCTTCTGACCTAGTGACCCTGATGAGGGGGGAGGGTATTAAAAGTGAGGAACAGATTATTAATTGCAAATGTGAGGAAATGGAAGCATTTACATTTGCCATCACTGTAATTGATACATTTTAAGTAAAAAGTTTAAATAAATTTTAATTGTTATAGATGAGCATGGATTGCTATTTTCAATTTAATTAGAGGGAAGGCAATATATTGCCTCTTAACATATTGCAGGAGAGTCCATGAGAATGGGGCTATTTATTTAAAAGATAACTGGTTCCTTAAAAAACTAAATATGGTCCATAAGATCCAGCAATTCCACTTCTGGATATATGCTGTTGTTCAGTCGCCCAGCTGTGTCTGACTCTTTGCAACCCCATGAACTGTAGCATGCCAGGCCTCCGTGTCCCTCACCATCTCCCAAAGTTTGCCCAAGTTCATGTCCATTGCATTGGAGATGCCATCCAACTATCTCATCCTCTGATGCCCTCTTCTCCTGCTGCCTTCAATCTTTCCCGGCATCAGGGACTTTTTCAGTGAGTTACCTGTTCGCATTAGATGAGCAAAATACTGAAGTTTCAACTTTAGCATCAGTCCTTCCAACAAGTAGTCAGGGTAGATTTCTCTTAAGATTGACTGGTTTGATCTCCTTTCAGTCCAAGAGACTCTCAGGCGTCTTCTCCAGCACCACAGTTCAAAGGCATCAGTTCTTCGGTGCTCCACCTTCTTTACAGTCCAGCTCTCACAACTGTACGTGACCACCAGGAAAACCATAGTCTTGACTATACGAACCTTTGTCGGCAGAGTTACGTCTCTACTTTTCAACACACTGTCAGGTTTGTCATAGCTTTCCTGCCAAAAGGGAAACATCTTCTGATTTCATGACTGCAGTCACCATCCACAGTGATTTTAGAGTGTGAGAAGAGGAAATCTGTCACTACTTCCACCTTGTCCCCTTCTACTTGCCATGATGTATTAGGGCCAGATGCCATGATCATAGTTTCTTTAATATTTAGTTTTAAGCCAGCTCTTACACTCTCCTCCCTCACCGTCATCAAGAGGCTGTTAAGTTCCTCTTCACTTTCTGCCATTAGAGTGGTATCTTCCGCATATCTGAGGTTGTTGGTATTTCTCCCACCTTAACTTGATTCCAGCTTGTAACTCATTCAGCCCAGCATTTCTCACAATGTGCTCAGCATATAGATTAAACAAACAGGGTGACAGCAGACAGCCCTGTTGTACTCCTTTCTCAATCGTGAATCAATCAGTTTTTCCATACAGGGTTCTAACTGTTGCTTCTTTACCTGCATACAGGTTTCTAGGAGACAGGTAAGATGGTCTGGTATTCCCATCTCTTAAAGAATTTTCCAGTTTGTTGGGATCCACACAGAGGCTTTACCGTAGTCAATGAAGCAGAAGTAGATGGTTTTTTTTTTTTAATTCCCTAACTTTTTCTATGATCCTGCGAATGTTGGCAGTTTGATCTCTGGTTCCTCTTCCTTTCTAAACCCAGCTTGGACATCTGGAAGTTCTTGATTCACATAATGCTGAAGCCTAGCATGCAAGGTTTTAAGCATGACTTTAGTAGCATGGGAGATGAGTACAACTGTCTGATGGTTAGCACATTCTTTAGTACTACCCTTCTTGGAAATTGGTAGTACTAAGTTCCCAAGTCCTGTGGCCACTGCTGGATCTTCCAGATTTGCTGACATATTGAATGTAACACCTTGATGGCATCAACCTTTAGGGTTTTGAATAGTTCTACTGGAATTCCATCACATTCGCTAGCTTTATTAACAGCAGTGCTTTCTAAGGCCCACTTGACTTCACTCTCTGGAATATCTGGCTCTGGGTGGCTGACCACACCATCACAGTAATCCGGTTCATTAAGATATTTTTTGTACAGTTCTTTGGTACAGTTCTTCCATGTATTCTTTCCATCTTGTCTTGATCTCTTCAGCATCTACTTGGTCTCTACCATTTATGTCCTTTATTGTGTGCATCTTTAGGCAACATGTTCCCTTGATCTCTCCCATTTTCCTGAAGAGATCTCTAGTCTTTCCCCTTCTGTTTTTTTTCTTCTAGTTTTATGCACTGTTCATTAAAGAAGGCCTTCTTGTCTCTCCATGCTGTTCTTTGGAAATCTGCATTTAGTTAGATATACCTTTCCCCTTCTCCCTTGCTTTTCACTTCTCTTCTTTCTTTAGCTATATGTAAGCCTCCTCAGATGGAAGGGCTTCCCTGATAGCTCAGTTGGTAAAGAATCTGCTTGTAATGGAGGAGACCCTGGTTCGATTCCTGGGTCAGAAAAATCCTCTAGAGAAGGGATAGGCTACCCACTCCAGTATTCTTAGGCCACTCTTGTGGCTCAGCTGGTAAAGAATCCACTTGCAATGCAGGAAACCAGGGTTTCATCCCTGGGTTGGGAAGATCCCCTGGAGGAGGGAAAGGCTACCCACTCCAGTATTCTGGCCTGGAGAATTCCATGGACTACATAGTCCATGGGGCTGCAAAGAGTCAGACATGACTGAGCGATTTTCACTTTCATATAACCACTTTGCCATCTTACTTTTCTTTGGGATGGTTTTGTTTCCTGCCTCCTGTACAATATTACAGACTTCCATCCATAGTTCTTCTGGCACACTGCTTACAAGTTCTAATCCCTTGAATCTATTTGTTACCTCCACTGCATATTCATAGGGGATTTGATTTATATCATACCTGGTTTGCCTGGTGGTTTTCCCTGCTTTCTTTAGTTTAAGCCTATATTTTGCTATGAGATACTGATGATCAGAGCCACAGTTGGCTTTAGGTCTTGTTTTTGCTGACTCTATGCAGCTTCTCCATCTTCAGCTACAAAAAATGTAATCAGTTTGATTTTGGTATTGACCATTTGGTGATGTTCATGTGTGAAGTTTTCTCTGGTGTGGTTGAAAAAGGGCATTTGCTATGAGCAGTGCATTCTCTTGGCAGAATTTAGTTAGCCTTCATCCTGCTTCATTTTGTTCTCTGAGGCCAAACTTGCTTGTTACTCCAGGTATCTCTTGACTTCCTACTTTTGCATTCCAATCCCTAACGATGAATAGAACATCTTTTTTGATGTTAGTTCTAGGAGGTCTTCTAGGTCTTCATGGAACTAATCAACTTCAGCTTCTTCAGCATCAGTGGTAGGGGCATAGACTTGAATTACTGTGATGTTGAACAGTTTGCTTTGGAAATGATCCGAGATCATTCTGTCGTTTTTGAGGTTGCACCCAAGTACTTCATTTCAGACTTTGTTGACTATGAGGATTACTCCATTTCTTCTGTGGGATTCTTGCCCACAGTAGTAGATATTATACTCATCTAAATTAAATTTGCCCATTCTTGTTCATTTTAGTTCACTGATTCCTAAGATGTCGAAGTTTATTCTTACCATCTCCAGCTTGACCACATCCAGTTTACCTTGATTCAGGGACCTAACATTCCAAGTTCCTATGCAATACTGTTCTTTGCAGCATCAGATTTTACTTTCATCACCAGACACATCCACAACTGAGCATCATTTCTGCTTTGGCCCAGCTGCTTCGTTCTTTCTGGGGCTGTTGGAGTTCTCCTCCACTCTTTCCCAGTAGCATAGCGGACACCTTCAGACCTGGGGACTCATTTTTCAGTGTCATATCTTTTTGTCCTTTTATGCAGTTCATGAGATTCTCACGGCAAGTATACTGGGGTGGTTTGCCATTCCCTCCTTCGGTGGATCACATTTTGTCAGAACTCTCCACTATGACCCGTCCGTCTTGGGTGGCCCTACATGGCATGGCTCAGAGCTTCATCAAGTTACACAAGCCCCTTCTCCACTACAAGGCAGTGATCCATGAAGAGGCTATATTCCAAAAGAATTGGAAGCAGGATCTTGAAGAGATATTGGCACCTCTGTGTTTGTCACAGCATTATACAATTGCCAAGAGGTGGAAGCAGTCCACCATTCATCTGTAGACAGATGAATGAATAAAGAAAATGTGATATAAACATACAGTGGGACTTCCCTGGTGGTCCAGTGGCTGAGAATCCACCTGCTAATGCAGACCGATCCTTGGTCTGGGAAGATTCCACACACTTTGGGACAACTAAGCCAGGGGTGCCACAGCTACTGAGTCAGTGTGCCCTCAAACCTGTGCTCTACAACAAGAGAAGTCACCGAAATAAGAAGCCCATGAACCACAACAAAGAGTAGCCCTGCTTTCTGGAACCGGAGAAAGCCTTCACATAGCAATGAAGACCCAGCACAGCCAAAATTAAGTAAATAAATAGATAAAAATTTTAAAAAGATCCTGCCTCTATCCCCCCAAATATATTAAAGAAAATACCATACCATGGGATATTATTCAGCCTTAAGAAAAAAGGAAATCCCATCATATGCTACAACATGGACAAACTTTGAGGATATTATATTGAATGAAATAAGCCAGTCACAAAAGGACAAATACTGTATGATTTCTCTTATATGAGATATCTAGAACAGTCAAAGTAATGGAAACAGAAAGTAAAATGGTAGTTGCCAGGGACTGAGGGGAAGGAGAAATGAGGAGTTGTTTGATGGCTAAAGAATTTCAGTTTTATAAGATAAAAAAATTTTAGAGATCCATTACAGAATAATGTGATCATGGTTAACATATTGAACTGTACACTTAAAAATAGTTGAGGCAAAGTTTTATATTATGTCAGTTTTTTGCCACAATTAAAAGTTAAAAAAAATTTTTTTTAAAGTTAACATGGTTACCATGGAAACAACTATGGGTATGATAGAAGGAGTGGTGAGTTGGGGTCAGTTAAAAGACTGAAGTTGCCAGTTCCTAGCTGTGTGACTGTGACCTTGCATTTAACCTTTAAGTTACTGTGTCCTCCCTGATAAAAGGGAGATATGTCACTACTTCAAAGAGTTTTGCAGGTAATCATCTTACAATTTTAAAAATTGCACTATTTAATTTTCAGTGTTTATAAAAAGATGAGATTTCCCCAAAAACCTCAAAAAAAAAAAGCTCTGCAAGGTTAAATGAGATAGTGAGACAATGTGTGCTGCAAGTTGGCAGACCTAAAGCACTGCCAGTTGGTATGATGATGGGTTTCTCTATTATCTGGCTTCCCCACTGTGGTGTCTGGCCACACCTGGACTTGGAAGGATGTCAAGGCACTGTGTGAGATAACTAGGCATCTCTCTTCCATTTGTCCTGCTATTTTCTTCAATTCCAGGTTACAGATTTTATTACTTCTGTTTTCTATTTTTTTGTTTTTTGGCCCTAAGGCATGTGGGATCTTAGTTCCCTGACCAGGGATCAAACCCACATCCCCTGCATTGCAAGGCAAAGTCTTAACCACTGGACCACCAGGGAAGTACCCAGGTTACAGATTTTAAAAGTGGAGCAACCATTTTCTTTTTTCCGTGGCTGCACCAGGAAAAATCGTTGTTCCCCAATCAGGGATTGACTCTTCACCCTCTGCAGAGCAAACACAGAGTCTTAACCATTGGAACACCAGGGAAGTCACTCAACAACTGTTCTTACTAACTTCTCTCCAGGCACATTCTACTTGCCTTCCTTTTCTTGTTTTAGTTAATCCAATCATAGAATTGGAGAGATTAAAGACAAACATGAGGAAGTAGAATTGCAATGCCAGATAGTGGGATAACACTAAGACTCTTAGAGTAGCTAGGACCCCTCCTTTGGGGAATGGAAGGAAGGGTTGGCATTTCTGGTGGGAGGAAACCTCATGAGCAAAGTTTGGAGATAAAAATAGATGAAAAATGTTTAAGGGACAAAGAAGATACAGGTCTGCTTGAAATAATGAGCTTGAATGATGAGAAAGAGGTATAGATAATGAGAGGGACTTCAGTAGAAGCTGAGGGTACTAGATTTTGTGCAGTGAAGACTTTAGTCATTTTGGTTTGAGAGTGGGAGTTTGATCTGTTTAGTGAGGGTTTTAGACTAAAATTATTCTTGGACCTAATGCAATTACAACAAAATCTCGATAAGCTATTTAGGAGAGCTACAATGTGATTCCAAAATTCAACTATGCAAGTCATCAGGTGAGAATAAAGAAGAAAAAGACTTAAAAGTATAATGAAAATGGACTTGTCATGACAATAAATGATGGTGGGAAATTTGGTTATTCATAAAAATTCAATTTAGTTTCTTGTTTTATATGCCAAAATTATATTATATGCCAAAATTAATTCAAGCTCAATTAAAGGGTATAGTATAAGAGAGAAATAAAAATTAAAAGATGATGTTGATAAATGTCTACTTTATGAATGAGAAAGAATATTTTTGGACATCAGAATCACCTAAGACTGTAAATTGGTACACACATTTAGGAAAGCAGTATGCCCCTATCTTGTTGAAGTTGAAGAGGACATACCCTTTGACTTAATGCCTCTTCTAGATATGCACACTGAAGAAACCACAGTACACAAGGAGATGTGCCCAGGAATGTTCACAGCACCGCTGTTCAAGATATAAAATGCTGGGAAACAATCCAAACATCACAAAATAAGAGGATGACTAAATGGCAGAACATTTGTAAGTAGAATGCTATATAGCAGGGAAAGTGAATGGTCCAAAGCATCTCTATCAACATGGTTTATCATGTTGAGTGGATAATTATGTTACAGAAGATAATGTACAGTGTAATACTAATTATATGCAATCCTAAAATATGAAAACTAAATGGCATCTTGACGAAAGTGAAAGAGGAAAATGGAAAAGCTGGTTTAAAACTCAACATTCCAAAAACGAAGATCATGGCATCTGGTCCCCAACACTTCATGCAAATAAATGAAGAAACAATGGAAACAGTGACGGACTGTATTTTCTGGGGCTCCAAAATCACTGCAGATAGTGACTGCAGCCATGAAATTAAAAGATGCTTGCTTCTTGGAAGAAAAGCTATGACCAACCTAGAAAGCATATTTAAAACCAGAGACATTACTTTGCCAACAAATGTCTGTCTAGTCAAAGCTGCAGTTTTTCCAGTAGTCATGTATGGATGTGAGAGTTGGACCATAAAGAAAGCTGAGCACCGAAGAATTGATGCTTTTGAACTTGGTGTTGGATAAGACTCTTGAGAGTCTCTTGAATTGCAAGGAGATCAATCCAGAGTGAATCCTAAAGGAAATCAGTCTTGAATATTCATTGGAAGGACTGATGCTGAAGCTGAAGCTCCAATACTTTGGCCACCTGATGTGAAGAACTGACTCATTGGAAAAGACCCTGATGCTGGGAAAGATTGAAGGCAGGAGGAGAAGGGGATGACAGAGGATGAGATAGTTGGATGGCATCACCTACTCGATGGACATGAGTTTGAGCAAGCTCCAGGAGTTGGTGATGGACAGGGAAGACTGGTGTGCTGCAGTCCATGGCGTCACAAAGAGTTGGACACGTCTGAGTGACTGAACTGAAAAATGAAAAAAGTACTACATGATGTTTAGGAACATGTACTTAAATATGACATTATGAGAATAAAAGCCCCCCCAGATTCAGGGTCATGGTAACTTCTGAAAAGAAAGGACATGATGGGAGACCATTACATAAGAGGCTTCCACCATAATATTTTTTTTTGACCAAGTCATGAGGCATGTAGGATTTCAGTTCCCTGACCATGAATTGAACCTGGACCCTCAGCAGTGAAAGCTTGGAGTCCTAAGAAGTGGACCACTATTTAAGGGAATTGCCTAAAATGTTTTGTTAAATAAAATGTAAGATGATTCCTATTCTTTATAAAAATTGAAACAATATCTCAATATATAATTTAAACATACCATCTTCCTCTGAGCTATGCCCTCAAATATTCAGTGTTAATAGTTCCAGGTATATTCTTCCAGATCTTTTCTAGATATCTATATATCTATTCATACATCAGGTTTCTCCTAATATAAACGGGGGACTACCTTATCTAAAATTTTATGGTCTTGCTTTTTTCACTTACTGCCATAGACACCTTACCATATGAGTGCATATACATCTCCCTTATATTTAATAGCTACATAGTATTCCATAGTATGAGTGTACCATAATTTATTTTACTATCCCTCAACTGATACATATTTAAGTTGTTTATATTTTTTTGTTATTAAAATTCTGCCATGAATATCCCTGGTAAACCTTAGGAGTGTTTTTGTTTGAAATATTTCCAGAGGGAGGAATTTTTAAGGCAAAGACTTTCTAAGAATTTATGCTTAGCAATGAAAGAAACCCCAAAGGAAAACTGGTATATTCCTGTATGTAAATCAATATGTAAAAAATTCATATAAGTAGATCATAAAAGCATCGAAACTGTAATAGAAAAACAAGCAATGAACACTAACGAACAATTTTCAGGAAAATAAATATAAATGACTACTAAATATGGAAAATATTTTAACTATTCTAGCTCTATAATTAAAGAGATGAAAGTTATAATTAGTTTCAAATTTGGGACCTATCAACTTAGACAAGATGAGAAGGGGAGTAATAGTTTTGGCAATGTGGTGGAACTTAATCAAGGATTTAACGAATACTCTTCTCCCTAGACCATTAATTCCACTATTATAAATTTCATTTGAGGAAAAAATAAAAAATGTCATAAGCAGACAGTCATTGTATGTGTCTTGGGGTAATGGCTCCTTTTCTTTTCTTTCTTTCTCAACCTACATGGAGACTACAGAAAGCCTCATCGCTCATTTTGTGCAACAGTCCTCCGACGTCCTGACCACAGTTGACAGGACCAGACGTGGGGAGGACCTAGGTTGGACCACAGTCCCCTCCCCAGGGAGTCTAGCCTAACTTCTGGATGCTGTCTTAAATGGAGACAATGAAAGCGAGAGAGCTTGATCTGCCATTTTGTACCATGTAGCCAGGTCCTCAAAGAAAGTGCCTCTTTAATGTGAGAAAAAAATAGAGTACAATCACAGCAAGAGACAGAGACAAAAAAAGACCTCCTGTCCTGCTGCTAGTCCCTGGCTGCTGAGGCTATATGTCCCTGCCCAGAATTTTAATAATTCATCCCTTTTTACACCAGCTAAACCCCTGATAAGGCTCCTGCTGCTCTTTTTATTATTATTATTTATTTTTATTGAAGTATACACTTTGCTGTACAGTAAAGTGAATCAGTTATGTGTATACATAGATCCACTCTTGTATTTTAAAAAGATTTATTTATTGAGTTTATTTTTTGGCTGTGTGGGGTCTTCGTTGCTGCATGCGGGCTTTCTCTAACTGCGGCAGGCAAGCCGAGACAACTCGCTAGTTGCAGTGCATGAGCTTCTCGTTGCGGTGGCTTCTCTTATGGTGGAGCACGGGCCCTAGAGGGCTGGCTCAGTAGTTGTGGTATGTGGGCTTAGTTGCTCCACGGCATGTGGGATCCTCCCAGTCCAGAGATTGAATTGGTGTCCCTTGCATTGCAAGGCAAATTCATAACCAGTGACCCACCATGGAAGCCCATATCCACTCTTCTTTAGATTTCCCTCCCATTTATGTCACCACAGAGCATTGAACAGAGTTCCCTATGTTACATAGTAAGTTATCTATTTTATACATAGTAGTGTGTATATGTCAATCCTAATCTCCCAATTCATCCCACCCTCCAGGTCCCTGCTGCTGTGACTCGAGAGAACTTAGATTCTACCTTGTTCTGTAATATCCCAGCACACACAGAGTGAAGGGAAATGAGTATCCGAATTCCTAACTCAAGGTGGACTGGGGAAGAGGAGAAGGAATGAAAGGAAGAATTCAACATCAGTTGAGCACTTATTAATAACATGAAAATCATTTATGTGACTCATTTGGATATTTCCTGGCTATAGCAAAGAATACTTTAAACAAGCAAGCAAACAAATAAGATGCTGAGCCAGGAATGAATGAGAGCTCTGAGTGTCACAATGTTTAGCTTATAC
The DNA here is from genome assembly GCA_007570785.1 of Antilocapra americana. Taxonomy (NCBI): domain Eukaryota; kingdom Metazoa; phylum Chordata; class Mammalia; order Artiodactyla; family Antilocapridae; genus Antilocapra; species Antilocapra americana. Next base: position 10,395,356 of record ML664174.1, read on the forward strand.
ACCACACACTCTTTTCCCTTTAATTTTTTTTTTTTTTAACCATTTGCCTCTCCTGGTCACAAGGTTTTGCACTGGGCTCAGATGGTAAAGAATCTGCCTGCAATGAAGGAGACCTGGGTTTGGTCCCTGGGTTGGGACGGTCCCCTGAAGAAGGAAATGGCAACCACTCCAGTATTCTTGCCTGGGAAATCCCATGGGCAGTGGAGCCTGGTGGACTACAGTCCATGGGGTTGCAGACAATCCAACAAGATTGAGTGACTAAAACTTTCCTTTTCACTTCACTGGGCTCCCATAATAATTAACTCTTGATCATTACTTACTATATCTTATTCATATTTGAATTTCCTTTGAGCACAGAGCAGTTACTTAAATATTTGGAATGAATGCACAAGAGAATGATTAAGTAAAATGATAGAAATTTGGTTTGGAAGGGTCTCTGATATTAAGTGTTTGAAAGGCTTATTGGAATGTACTGACTTTGATGATAATGATATCTCTTGAAGCTAAGCGTTTGCTCCCGTCTGCCTCCAAAGCCAGTGACTTTTAGTTAATTTTAACTTTTCCTCTCTAAAGGTCAACACAGCTGGAATTTTATATTTTGAATGAGTCTCTTCCAATGCTTGTTCTTCAAAAATACTTTTTCATAAATAGTTTGTTCTAGTCGCCAACTGATTTGTTAACCGGGTCACTAACCATCCAAATCTGAGAATATAAGCTTGACTGACTTTGAAACCCATCAAACAGAATGTTTTCAAATATTAGAGGTGGCTGCTGCCATTGTCCCTGTTTCAAAGCTCTTTAAGACTAAGGTCTCCAAGGCAGGTCTCGTCAATAAGAAGGTTGATTTGGATCCGCAGCTTAACTCCACCAGCCAAGTGTGCTTCTCACCGAAGACAGAATGGGGCTTATTTGTTGTTTTGGAAAAAGGCTTGAATATCAAGGGAAACGAGTGAGAAAGTTTTCAACATATACTATAAAGCACTATATACAAACCAGATTGTATAGACAATTTCCCAGGGGAGACAGGCAATACAACAATGAATTTCAGTACCTGCCTTCTACTCTTAACTCCTGTCTAAATTCTGCCACTTACTAGTTAAATGATTTTTGAAAAGAAACTAAATGTTTCTGTGTCTTAGTTTCTGTATCTGTAGAATGGGATAAAAGTACTTGCATTAACAGGTTATTGTAAGAATTAAGAGAATACATGTAAAACGTCTGCTGTAATTCCTGGCTTATAGAGTGGGACTTCACGTTGATGATGATGATGATGGAAGACTTGATCCATTGATTATATCATTTTTTTTCTATATGACATTGTATAGGATATTTAATCTGTGTCTTATTAGTCTTTCCTTCTGTAAGATGGAGAAAATAGTAGCCTTTTATTCAATTACTTGGCCATATCATTAGTAAACAAGGATTTAAAAATAGAGGTAACTTGGTACAGTGTGAAAAGGCCTGGCCCCTGGAAGAACTGGAAACAAATTGTGGTTCTACTAGTTACTAGCTATGTGGAACTGGACAACTTCCCCATCTCATCTTTCTTATTTATAAAATGAAATAATATACATCCACAGAGATAGGATTCAAATTAAGTAGTGCACAGGAAAGTGAGCTAAATTGCTGTGCATGTGTTTGCAGTTATTATTACCAGTACCATACAAAATTGAGTATGTTGCCCTTGTTATTGTTTGTTTTGATAACAGTGTATTCAGATTTAAGTTCTCACCCTCTTTTGGTTGTCTTGCCCATTGCTAACATTTTAGCAGTGATTCACCTTGGGTTCATAGGTTTTACACAGTTATACTGATATCTTAGAAGCAATGCTAGCTAGCTCTCTATGATAGGTAAGAATCCTGGATGCAATATTCAACCACAGGCTATACTTTCTAAAATATGGCCTTGGTGTCTTAAGTGATATAGTAAAAATAACCTACTGAAAAGCACCAGTTTGCTAAGAATAAAGCTTATTTTTGTGTTTGGTAGGTCACTGCACTTTCTCCTCATGTAGGTGTTTTCTAGGGAAACTTAACTTTATAAGTGTAATTCTTAAAGGTATCTGCTTTGAATTTTAAAAATAAAACCCAACAAATAAATCTGACTTGATAAATTACATTATGAAAGAATTTCTGGCAAGGTCACTTTAAATAATTTTCTCTCACTCATAGTATCAGAGTTCACCTAAAGATTTCATCCCATAGAAAACTCCAGATTCAGGACCTAAGAGTAAATTGAGGCGTGGAGAGGTTAAATAACTTGGCCTTGCATTATTAGTCAGGATTCTTTTGGGTATAAGTTATAGAAATTCAATGCCACAGTAGCTTAAACAAAAGATGGACTTCACTGAATCACACAACAGAAATTAGTTTCTGACATAGCTGAACTCAGCAGGTTCAATCAGGTGGTTAAAACTCAGCATTTGCCAATGTTTCCCCACAGTATTGGCTTCCTCCAGGCTGGAGGAGAGGGAGGGGGATGGTCAGAATTAGCTCCAACTGACATCATTTCTATGGTTTATGATTCAAAAGAAACAGAGGTATCGCTCTCAGTTTTCACAGAGCAAATCTTGCAGAAGATCCAGGTGATCCCCTTGGGTCATGTACCCATCTCTCATGGTTAACAGTTCCACCAAGACCATATTAAGTGAGGACTGTGGTCCTCAAAGGAAAAGTGGGTATGGGTGGGAAGCCAATATCCACCACACCAAGGCTAGGCTATTACTAGAAACAGGCCTAGGACCTGTCTTAGTGCTGTTCAAGGAGAAGGAGAAAGTGCTGTTCAAGGTTACAAGGAGAAAGAGAAATAGGTGTGCTTAGAGCAAAATAGTTAACACCTCTTTTAAAAGTATATAAGCTCAGATTAGGATGCTACTGTGAAATGTGCACTCAGATTCCAAGAATTAGAGGCAGTCGTTGCTTTGTACAGTAGTGAGAGGCTGTACTGTGGAAAAACTGCAGGATTTGGACAGGATGTAAATAGAGATAGAAGATAAAGATGACCATGAGAGTGTTGACACTGCTGCCATTCAAGAAACAGTTCTAGGTATGTAGAGGCAGAATTTAGTCAAGTTTTATGTGAGGAAAGCAGTTGTAAACAATGAATGAGTCTCAAAAGAAGTGAAACTGTTGAAAACCTTCACATCGAAAGAACTTGCAGAGCTGTATCATGACATTGACTGTTAAAAGAAAATTTTGGAAGCTGATTCAAACCTGGAAATGAGTATGACAGTTTGCCAAGATGAGAAAGCAAGCACATTTCAAAATGACTTGATACATTTTTTATAAAGAAATAAAACAATTTTCAGTGAAAAAAAAGTATATAAATCAGAAATGAACATAAAGTTCTGAAATGATGTTAAACCAAATGACCATTTTTTTTTATTACTTTCAAACATATGCAGATATTGTACAATGCAAATCCCTGTTATTGCTAATGAATGCTGCCACACGCACGTGGTAATTTAGTGTGGAAATGGATTGAAAAGCATGTGGCTCATTTCCTTGCTCCTTGTTTTCTTTTTATCACAGAAGGGTATTTCAGAATATAATTTTAGGGGGGAAAAAAGACAAAACCTCTTAAAGAAAAATTTTTAAGTGGATAAAGAGTATTGAAATGTGAAGAAAGTGGATGATTATGGTAATAACTAGTATCTATTGAACAGTTACCATGTGTCAGGCACTGTAGTAAGTGCACACGTGAATGCATGTTAAATCGCTTTAGTTGTGGTCTGACTCTTTGCCATCCTATGGACTGTAGCCTGCCAGGCTCCTCTGTCCCTGGAATTCTCCAGGCAAGAATACTGTAGTGGGTTGCAATGCCCTCCTCCAGAGGACCTTCTCAACCCAGGGATCGAATCCATGACTCTTAAGTCTCCTGCATTGGCAGCCGGGTTCTTTACACTAGTGACAACTGGGAAGCCCATAGTAAGTGCATCGTTGTTGTTCAGTCCCTCAATCGTGTCCGACTCTTTAAGACTCTGTAGACTGTAGCACACCAGGTTTCCCTGTCCTTTACCATCTCCCTGAGTTTGCGCAAACTCATGTCCACTGAGTTGGTAATGTGATCCAACCATCTCATCCTCTGTTGCCCCCTTCTCCTTCTCCCTTCAGTCTTTCCCAGCATCAGGGTCTTTTCCAATGAGTCAGCTCTTTGCATCAGGTGGCCAAGGTATTGGAGCTTCAGCTTCAGCATCAGTCCTTCCAATGAATATTCAGGGTTGATTTCCTTTAGGACGGACTGGTTTGATCTCCTTGAAGTCCAAGGGACCTCAAGAGTCTTCTCCAACACCACAGTTCAAAAGCATTAATTCTTTGGCACTCAACCTTCTTCATGGTCCAATTCTCACATCCATACATGAATGACTACGGGAAAAATCATAGCTTTGACTATATGGACCTTTGTTGACCAAGTAATGTCTCTGTTTTTTAATATGCTGTCTAGGTTTGTCATAGATTTTCTTCCAAGGAGCAAGTGTCTTTTAATTTCAAGGCTATAGTCACCATCCACAGTGATTTTGGAGCCCAAGAAAATAAAAGTCTCTCACTGTTTCCATTGTTTCTCCATCTATTTGCCATGAAGTGATGGGACCGGATGCCATGATCTTTGTTTTCTGAAAAGTGAACATGAAAATCAGTCAGTCATGTCTGGCTCTTTGCAACCCCATGGGCTATACAGTCCATGGAATTCTCCAGGCCAGAATACTGGAGTGGGTAGCCTTTCCCATCTCCAGGGGATCTTCCCAATATAGGAATGGAACCCAAGTCTCCTGCATTGCAGGCGGATTCTTTACCAGCTGAGCCACAGGGAAACCCGTGTTGAGCTTTAAGCCAGCTTTTTCACTCTCCTCTTTCACCTTCATCAAGAGGCTCCTTAGTTTCTGTTTGCTTTCTGCCATTAGGGTAGTGTCATTTGCATATCTGAGGTTATTGATATTTCTCCTGGCAATCTTAATTCTAGCTTGTGTTTCATCCTGCCCAGCATTTTGCATGATGTACTTTGCATATAAGTTAAAAGATTAAGGTGACAATATACAGCCTGATGTACTCCTTTCCCAATTTTGAACCAGTCTGTTCCATGTCTGGTTCTAACTGTTGCTTCTTGACCTGCATACAGGTTTCTCAGGAGCCAGGTAAGGTGGTCTGGTATTGCCTTCTGTTGAAGAATTTTCCACAGTTTGTTGTGATCCACACAGTCAAGTGCTTTAGCAGAATCAATGAAACAGAAGTAGATGGTTTTCTGGAATTTTCTTGCTTTTTCTATGGTCCAGTGGATGTTGGCAATTTGATCTCTGGTTCCTCTGCCTTTTCTAAATCCAGCTTGTACATCTGAAAGTTCTCAGTTCATGTACTGTTGAAGCCTAGCTTGGAGGATTTTGAGCATGATCTTGCTAGCATGTGAAATGAGTGCAACTGTGTGGTAGTTTGAACATTCTTTGGCATTACCCATCTTTGGGGTTGGAATGAAAACTGACCTTTTCTAGTCCTGTGGTCACTGCTGTTTCTTCCAAATTTGCTGTCATATTGAGTGCAGCATTTTAATTGAAAGCATCATCTTTTTGATCTGAAATAGCTCGGCTGGAATTCTATCACGTCCACTAGCTTTGTTCCTAGTGATGCTTCCTAAGGCCCACTTAATTTCGCATTCCAGGATGTCTGGCTCCAGGTGAGTGATCACACCATCATGGTTATCTGGGTCGCTGAGATGACTATCCTGAGTTAGGAAATATTCTTCTGTTCATTTACAGGCCAGGAAACCCAGGCTGTGAAGAGTGAGAAATTTGGCCCAGTTGCTGGTTCTTGGCACTGGAATTCTACCTTGGGTATTGTATCTGATTCCAGAGTCTGTGTTCTCATCATTATGACTATAATTAGTTACAACTTTAGCCCCATTTTTTTTTGTGGCTTCCTTGGTGGCTCAGATGGTAAAGAAACTGCCTGCCATGCAAGAGACCTGGGTTTGATGCCTGGGTGGGGAAGATCCCCTGGGGAAGGGAATGGCAACCCACTCCAGTATTCTGCCTGGAGAATTCCATGGACAGAGGAGCCTGGTAGGCTATACAGTCCATAGCTTTGCAAAGAATATGAGGCAACTGAGCAGGAATACACATTAGTCCATTTAATTGTATATAAGTTGACTATTTTACCAGCAAAATTATTGCTTGTAGTACATTAATTTGTCTTTTAGCCTATGTGAAAGAAAGTACACTTGAAGCGTAGGCTTTCTCATTCTGTTTTTCCCCCTTTTTGGTTAAATTTCCTTCCCCATCAGCAACAAAGGGTCCCTCCTCCTGTCTGATGCATTAGTGACCAAGTACCTCTCACTGTTAGGAATGGAACTGGAACAGCTAAACATTTTAAATCTCAAGCTATGTTTATACACATTAATCACATGAAAAGCCATGCATAACCTATGACTTTTGAGGTATATCTGAAAATGCAACTGCACTGTTTAAATTGTGACCCAAGAAAATGTCACCGCTGAGGGTGTTTCCTGTGTAGGTAAATGTTGTTGAAAGCAATATAGCACCAAATTTTCCTTTCTGCGTAGCTGTGTATATAATCCTTTTATTGCTTTCCTAAGACAGCAGCTCTTGTCTCAGGCTTTTCCACTATTCTTCCCTCTTAGCTCACAACCAGCTTCATGTACCCTCTACCCCTACTCACAAATTGGGCTCCTGTACCTCTGACGGTACTTATGCTGATAATATGACCCCCCCTTAAGATGGTGTCATCTTATCAACATAAGTCTTTCTCTCCTGTGGTGGTAGTTTAGTCACTCAGTCGTATCTGATTCTTTGGGACCCATAGACTGTAGCCTGCCAGGTTCCTCTGTCCATGGGATTCTCCCAGAAAGAATACTGGAGTGGGTTGCCGTTTCCTTCTCCAGGGGATCTTCCCGACCCAGTGATCGAACCCGAGGACATGTGTCTCCTGCAATTGGCAGTAGGGTTCTTTACCACAGAGCCACCATGGAAGCCCTTTCCTCCTATACTTGTTGATAATTGTTTTGATGAACTTCTGCTTATTATCTTAACCCTTCCTTAGTTCACCAGTCAGGCTGGTGAACTTCTTTAGTTCACCAGCAGAAGAGAGTCTACATCTTCCAGCCTCATCACGTGGTCAGCTCACTAGCAGATTCATGATAAGCTCAGCCTTGAATGCTTTCATCTGATACAACGCACAGGGTTTTGTCACTTGATGATGGCTTCCCAGACAACTATAATGTATTTCTTCATTGTTGTTTGTTTTTATATTTCTTTTTGTGTAGAGTAGATGTCTCCAAACTTTTTTGATCACTCATTTCCATCAGCATATTTTGGGGGAGCAATTATTAACTAAATATATGTATAATTATTTATAAAGTACATACATATGCTACCAGCATTAGCTAATAACTCAATTATAATATATGTTCAGGATGAAGTTCATTTTTAATGACAGTGGATATAAATCCACATTCAAAATCTTCTTGATGAGTTTGGTATTTTTTCAAGCCAAAATTTGGTTGAATTTACTATATTAATTTTGAAATGTAGCTGCCAAAAAACCTGATACTAGATGTGTCAGTTCTGCCATTTGCTTGTTTTCCTGTGGTTTCATTGCAAAGAACCCTGTAAAGCAACTTGGATATTTCCTATGGATTAGTTAGGAAATGACAACCCACTCCAGTATTCTTGCCTGGGAAATCCTATGGACAGAGGGGCCTGGCAGACTAGCTCTTAGGGTCGAAACAAGTCAGACATGGCTGAGCAGCTGAGCTCAATCATGAGTTTCATTAAACCTAGGTAATATATTTAGTAACTTCTCTTAACTGGTCATTACATGTTGACAGAGACTGACTGAGTGGGACTACCACTGCCAACCCCTGAAAATGGGTAACTCCCACTTTTCCTTGAGGACATCTGTGCTGTTCTAGGCCAAAGAGATCATTCCATGGGCTGGGTGCAGGATCACTCATTATATATATAAAATATTATGTAGAATATTAGTTTTCTTGTTTGATTAGAACTAGGCATAAAGTGATGTCCCCATACTTTTTTTTCCTGCAACCCAAATGGACTGAGTTGACTTTAAAAACAGTCACAACATAAAAGTTGAGAGTTTTATTTGGTGGGAAGTTTTAGGACTTCAAGCCAGGGGAGACAGTATCTCAAGTGACCCTGAGAGAACTGCTCTGAGGAGTCAGGTTATACAGAAGTTTGCAACCATGAGCAGGTGGTTTAAACATCAAAACGTTATTGTTAATTAAGGAAAACAAGGTATCTCATGACTTTGAGTAAACTGCATGAGTTGGCAATGGACAGGGAGGCCTGGCGTGTAGTCCATGGGGTGATAAAGAATTTGACACGACTGAGCAACTAAACTGAATTAAGTAAAGATATCTCAAGTTAAGGAATTTAGTGCTTAACTATTTGGGAAGATGCAAGAGTCTGGGTTCACTGAAATCACTTCTTTTATTTGCATCTCAACTATCTGGGGCCAGTATCCAGCATTTTTCACATCTGCACCCCATCCTCCCCCCCAGCTCCTCAGTACTCATCTAGAGAGTGACTGCAGCCTGAGGGCTTCCTGGGGGCCCTCCCTGCTCAGAAATTCACATTTGGAGGGCCAAAATCGCTGATGGTTGTGACTCTTTGTTTACTGATATGGCAGGAAATACTCCATTTCTCAACTGCTTTGTCCTTTCCTGGAATATACATACCCCTTGGATGCGTAGACCTCCTTTAGAAACTATCAGTTCAAGGAACAATCTCTTGCATAGGCAAGGATTTTTCCATTTAGAAAGACCTACTCATTTCAGTTACTCAGCCATTTTATAGAGAGTTTCGAAATGAATTGTCTTTATAGAGATCCATAATTTGCAAGCAAAATCCCCACTCTACATAATGTGAAATATTCTAAGCAACAGCTGTGAACATTTCAAACAAGCACTACTCTTTGACAGTTCAATTGTTGCCAAGGGAAACTGAGTTGGTTTTAAAATCTTCCTTGGTTTAAATTCTGCATTTACCCTTAATCAGAAATTGAGCAAAGAAGTACTGCATGGCTAGGACACTGAATTTTTCATGAACTCTGGCATGGGAAATTGAGATGTGGAAATGCAAGTTTCTTGAAGGTGGGAGGGAGACTGGTATTCTAGCCAGTTTTATAATGCTTAGGGGAGATGGAACTTTTCAGAGCAAACACAGACACTATCTATAGTGGCCAATCATCTGGAGCCAGTAGGGGAAGCACGGTTTCATCTAAGAGCACCAACTTTTTCGGCTTCCTATGTCACTTAAAAATTTTTTTTAATGACAAATTTTTTTTTCATTCAAGACCCATTTCTGGGGATGTGCACAGAAATTTGCAACACTTTAAACAACAGAAATAAAAGTAATTTATTTTTTTCTGCTGTCAGTTCTATGTATGGTAGTTTTACTTACATGCAGTTCTACTTCCTAACTATGGAAAACATGATATAATGCCACGTGGAAAAATTAGTCTACACAACGGAATACACAATTTTAAGGAAGAAAATGCTGGAGAGAAGTACACCAAAATGCTAACAGTGGTTGTTCTTGGGTTGAATGACTATGAATGCTATTTTTTTTTTCATTTTCCAAATTTTGAACATTTGGTACCATGACATTTATACTTAGGAATTTTTTTTTTCACCCTCTCAAAAGACAAACGTAGCATGCACTCGAATAGAGCAACGGTTCAAGAACATTCTCTGGTAATGCACCACTTCGCCTGTCGTTCCGTCGGTCAGTCGCATCCGACTCTTTGCGACCCCACGGACTTCACCACTTGGCCTAGGGCCCCCCAAGAATGCAACCATATCTCTAAATATTTAATCACTTGTTCTAGCTAGAGTTCAGTGAAGCCTTCGCCACAAACTCTTTCGGATCCAACTTGCCAATTAAAAGCTCCCAAACTCCCACAGTGTGGAGCTGGGGTTCCCTGAGCCCTGTGCAGCGGGTGAGCCCAGGCGGCTGTTCTCAGTAAACGATCTCAGGGCTTAGAGACAGCTTTCCCACCTGCGTCCGCCACACCGACCTGGCCCCAACCAGGCTTGCAGCAGCTCCAGGGAGCTGACACTCAAAACAGAGGTTCAGGAAAAAGGAGACGAGGACGAGAGGCACTTCGAAGCGATATCCAACCACTGGCCGGGCCCCAGGGTTCGGATTTCGGTGCCAGGCCTCCCACAAGGTGGGGCGAAGAGCGACCGCTGGGGGTTCACGGCCGCGAGCCGCGAAGGGCCCATTTACACGAGCAGCGGCGCTGGCTCCGGTCGCGAGTGGAGTACTCGAGCCCAGAAGGGGCGGGATCCAGGGCCGGGGATTACCCGACCCTTGCCCTCGGACTCCTCAAGCTGCAGACGACCGCCGCCCAGAGGTGCCGCACTGCACGGAAGCCCTTCGTAGTTATGTCAGCGGCACACCTTCCGAGCTCTAGCAGCTCCGCTTCGGCCTAGTCGCCGCAGCAGCTCCCTTCCCCAGCCTACCCCACCGCTCGGCGGAAGAGCGGCGGCAAGGCCCGAGATCGCGGCTGCATCCGGGTTCCTCTCGCCTCAGTCCAATCCCCGGTCTCCTCTCTTCCCACCCTCCTGTTTCTCCGCCCCCCCGCCGCCAATCCGCGATCGGCTCTCAGCCGAACTTGCTGACAGGGGAGTGAAGGCGGACGCCGGCCAATGAGGCCTCGCTTCCCGTTTGAAGTCTCCAGTGAGTGGGCGCCGGAGGCGGGCGCTGCTGGGGAGAAGGTTCGGTTGCGCGTGTGCCATGGACTCAGCCGCCCGGTGATATTGACAATAGGAGAGAGAAAGGGGCATTGACGGGGACCCACCGCGGGTACCGAACGGCGGCTCTGGCAGCGGCGGCTCCAGCCCCAGCGACTCCTCCTCTTTCTCCTTCCTTCTCCTCCTGCTGCCGCTGCGGCTTCAGTCTTCCTCCCTCCCTTCCCCCCTCCCCTCGTCGTCGCTTCTGCCGCCGGGTCCGAGGCAACGAGCAGAGGCGCCGCCCGCCGGGAATGTGAGCGAGGAGCCACCGGCGGAGCCGCAACGGGGTCGGTGCCGATTTGATGGGACGGGCCCGCGGGGGAGGATCGTGAGGCCGCCGCCGCCGCCGCCGCCGGAGCGCTGAGGTTCAGGTCCGGCTGTGAGGCCTAGAGGCGCCGCCGTCGCGGAACCGGAGGGACGCCGCGCCGGACAGCCGTGGCCCCGGGCTCCCTGCCGCTGTCCGGACCTCCCCCTGCACGTCCCTGTCCCGCCACCCGCCCCCGCTGCGGCCCTCTCTCCAGCCTCCCGCCCCTCCGAAACCGCAGATCATCTTTGGGTTCTTCTCCAGAAGCTTCAAGGTAACTTCGTCCCTCCAACCCCGCGGCTTGTCTGCTTCCTTTCCTCCTGGCTTGCCTCTTCTCCGTCCTCCTGGAGAACCCGCAGGGCACCGGCCTCGGGAAAGGCCTGGCCCGAGCTGGGGAAGGGTGCGGTGGGATGAGGTGCGGGAGAGGTAGCGCCGGTCCCACTTGTCTGATTTACCTGCAATTGCTTCTGATGTTGCCTCTCGTTCTGTTGGCCCCTCCCCCCCTTTTTCTCCACCTTCCAGCCCTGGAGGCGTATTCTTGTCCCCCTTTATCCACTCATGGAGTCAGAGGGGGGAGGAAAGGGGGATTGGTGTAATGAGAAGGATTCTGTAGCAGCTTAGCTTCTCCAGGGCTTGGGGTGGTGGGGGGATGGGATAGGTGGGAGCAAAGGGAGTATGTGAGCATCCCTACAGACCAACCCCTTGTCTGTCTTTCTCTTCCACCCCAGCACCCCCTTTGGATTGTCCTGAGCCTTGGAAATGCCCCGTGCCCGCTGCTCAGAGGATGGTAAAGCTTGGGCGCCCTAGTCCTGGGCGAAACCTGTTTCCCCGGGCTTTGCACCGACCCGCTGCTACTGCACGTTCAGTTCAGCAGCGCTTTAGGGTTGAGATCTTGACGTTTACCCTGGGCCGCGGGCATAAGGGTCAAGTGACTTAAAAATAAATTTTTTTTTTTCTCCTGCCAGTAACTTATCTCTAAAGATGAGATGTGAAGAAGAGACAAAAAGAGTGATGGAGGAACAGGATTTACGAAAATTTTGTGTTGTGAGGGTTACATGTAATCCAAATAACTCACATGCCAGATTGGAAAAACTGCCCCTAAATTTACAACATACAAATGTGATGTGGGTCTTCTTGTGGATGCAGTCATTATTAATTTTTAAGTGATCTTACTTCTCTGGCAGTCATTCATGCTTTGCAATTATCTATTACATTGTATTTGAGGCTAAATTATGTAGATTGCTAAAAAACGTTTTTTTTTTTTTAAAAAAAGAGAACCCAACGGGATTTCAGCATCCCAAACCTCAGCAGTGTAAGGTTTTGTTTGTTCCTGGTTTCTGTTTTTGTTATTTTTGCTCTGTCAGAATCCAGCTAATCCAGGTAACTTTTTATTCTTACATGTTCACGAAGAAACTCCCTTACTCTTTTATTTAGAGGTTAAAAACCACTCGTGTTAGGTAGGAATGACAGGTGAGTGAGTGCATTTCAGCATTTCCACTATGTGCCTTACGTCTATTCAAGACTGCCATTCATTTTGCATGGGGCATGGTGGAGCCTCAGTGCCATGGAAATGAGGGCATCTGCTTAAATTGGTGAATGAAACTGAGCTTAATGGTTGTTACTTTTAGGAAATAGTCTTCATTTTAATAATTTGAGAAGGTTAAAATCTCAAAGAACTGTTCTGTTCTGTTAGTTTGATGGAATGAAAATTAGTATTTATGATGAACTTCAAGGGAACTCAACTTTGTTGTCTAAGTAGGCTGTGAATTTAGGTTTTTACGTCAACTTTGGTGCACGATTTCATAGTTTTTAAGCTTTAGTAAAACTTAAAACAATCAGATGGCTTTATTCAAAAAGAAGACTTTGAAATGATTTTAATTTATGCCCTTTATGTGTTCTGTTTAAAGTAATCTAGCCTGTCTTCATTGGTGGTATGGTGTCGTTTATCTTAGCTAGCACATCGCATTAAAAAGTCATGCCTTGGTAGTTCAGAAATTGTAAATTTCACCTTGCTGTGATATATTGGTGTAGATTCTTGAAGTACCATAAGGATTTCAACTCCAGAGCCCATTCATAATATTAAATATCTTGGGAAAATGTATCAATGGAAGTTTTCCAGTTGCAGAATAGCTCCAAAATTAATTTAGGATCTCAAGATGAGAAGAGCTGTGCAGTTAAAAAATGAGTACATGGCTTAGAAGAGTTTTTTCAGGTATAAACGAATATATTTACTGCATGTTGTAGAAGCAGTACAAGGCATTAGCATTACAATATTGTTTATATAGTACTTATATTCTATTTTCCACCAAGTTTTTCTCTTTTCCCATTGAACTTGGAACTGTTTGTTGATTTTATTTGCTTTCCTTTTCCCATGTTCCCATTTTCAAAAAAAGTGTGGAATTTTAGAATTTGTGTAACTCACTTGTTTGCTTCCACTTTGGGGGTATGTGGATGATACTTCTTTCTCTTCAGTAGGGATATGTCCTCAGCACCAACTACTCCTCCATCAGTGGATAAAGTAGACGGATTTTCTCGGAAGTCCGTCAGAAAAGCCAGACAGAAGAGGTCGCAAAGTTCCTCACAGTTTAGGTCTCAAGGCAAGCCTATTGAGTTAACACCTCTGCCGCTGCTAAAAGGTAAGGCTCATGACCAGGTGATGGATTCCTTTTCAGTTGATCTTTTTATATCTGTATATAATTTTCATTTTGTAGAGTTCCATATTTGTTAAAATTCTTTGTTGCCAGTTGAAGGAATGAGAGACTTTTCAGACATGGTTCAGACAAGTTACTGGTCTTTGACCAGGTATACCCACTCCCCTTTTTACAGGGCTCAGTTGAACCTAAATAGCCATGGATTATCAGGAGTATCTCTTACATTGATAAGTAGAAAAACTGAATGCCACAGAAACTTTAAGATGTCTGGTTCTGTGTTTTTCTTTTTTTCTTCTGTTGAGATATAGATGTATATATTGTATGCAATGACACCTACAAATTGTACAGTCTTAATCACAGGAAGTAGTAGAGGATATGGTACCATTAACTTACATATAGAAAATGATACTTGAAATAATTCATTTTTTAAAATTGAGGAAAAATGGTCAGTAATTGATTACACGCATGCTTGTTTTCAGATAGTACAAACAGGAAATGGATTTGATGATCATTCTTGTTTGTGGAATTAATTATGGATAAGTTCTTATGAGAACTGTTTTTTTCTAAATTATACTTTATTCTCAAAGGAAATAAAAAAAACTTGGTTTCCTTTGGGCTCAAAGGAAATCAAAAATTTGGTTGCTAGTTAGTGAACATTTCCATAATGATTTGTGAAATTGTTACAAAGGTGTTATAAGAAAGGTATCAAGAAAAGCTGGAGTGTGACTAGACAGTGTAGCGGAGGATATTTCAAGCTTCTGTTTTTCCCTATGAGTTTATGCTTATGTTTTTCCCAGTATAAACTTGAAGTTGGTAGACATGAAATGAATACTGACTACTGCAGAGATGATATATCTGCAGTTAATGAAGATGAGCTCATATGAGTTTGGGTGGAGAAGATTTTGACTAAAGATTTTGATGGTAAAAATGAAAATAATCTTCCTGAGACTTTGGAGGAAAAATGAGAGAAAAACTTGCTAGGGATAAAAGTAACCACGCTTAAACTACAAAGTTGGGAAGTATATTGGGCTCTTTACTGATTTATTTAATCTGAAATGGACAGGTGATAACTACTATCATCTCTGTCTGGCAAAGGACTTTATTCTGAGGAAGCAGTTTAAGCTTTCTTAGAACAGATTTAAACTTTGTTATATTAATTTCTTGGGGTCCATGGTAAACATTTAAATTGAAACTTAACTGACGACTCAGAGTCATGATGTTGGTTTTGTGAGTAGTGAAAGAAGCATGCATGAGGCAGATTTGGCACATTTTTCAACATGTTTCAGTACTTTGTTGTTTCTTATCTTATTTAAAAAAATGTGGTAAAATATATATAACATAATATTGATCATTTTACTTATTTTTAAGTATGCATTAAGCATGGCATTTACCTTTGCATTGTGAGGGCATCTATCACCATCTCTCATCTCCAGGACTTTTTCATCTTTCCCCAACTGAAATCCTGTATCCATTAAATAAATACTACCTCTGCCCCTAACCTCTTTGCAGCCATCATTCTACTTTCTATGAATTTGAATTCTCTAGGTTTCTTGTATAAGTGAAATCCTACAGTATTTGTCTCTCTTGTGGTTGGCTTATCTCGCTTAGTGTAGTGTCCTGAAGATTCATCCATGTTGTAGCACGTGTCAGAATTTCTTTCGTTTTTAAGGCTGATTAATATTCCATCACACACACATACTCACACACAAAACTTACCATTTTTCCATCTTTTGGTTATTGAGAATAATGCTGCTATGAACATGGGTGTGTAAATATCTGTTTGAGTCCCTGCTTTCACTTCTTTTGGATAGATACCCAGAAGTGGAATTACTAGGTCATATGTTTAATTTTTTGAGTAATTGCCATGCTGTTTTCCACAGCAGCTGCACCATTTTACATTCTTACCAGCAATGCCCAAGGCTTCTTCCAGTTTCTACACATGCTCACTGACACTTGCTCTTTTATTTTTTGATAATAGCAGTCATAATGTGCATGAAGTGGTAGTTCATTGTGGTTTTTATTTCCCTAGTGATTAGTGACACAGAGCATCTTTTCATGTGTTTATTGGCTATTTGTATTTCTTTTTCTCATATTTTAAGTGTAGTCCTGTAGTACTGAAAAATTTTCAAGATTTCTCCTCCCCAAAAATGTGATTTTTGTGAACTTGTATATTTTGCCAGCATAGGAACATTGGAGAGCAATAAGATCATATAATACTAAATACATCTGCAAGCTTAATTCCAGACAGACTAAAAGTGATTCTTGTGTAATAAGCACGTTTTGGGAAAATATTTAGGAAGCATTCCATAAGTTAGATTTCCATATCTGTAGAATAACAAAGTACAGTCATGTACAGACTTTAGAAATGTGTGTATGTTCTTGATGATTATAGTGAACGCAGAGAGTTTGTTGAATGACATTTGTTGTCCTTACAATGGATTGACTTTTGTTTGTGTGCCTACTTACAACTTTAGGAAGTGGCTTATGAACATAATGAAAATGTAAGACAAATTTCTTTTCTTTTTTTGCCATTTCCTTAGGAAAAACCAGAATAAATTATATTTACATGCCAAAGGCTAGTTACTGATTTAATTTTCTATAGAATTCTTTTGACTGACTTGGACGGCTTGAGTTATTTTATTTGGGAGTGCAATATAAATTGCAGTTGAATTTTGGGAGTTGCTTTAAAGAATAAAGTAAAAACGTGTCCTTAAGGTCTTTAATTTTAGGGGAGTTTGAAAATGGAAATTGTGTAAGCATAGTAGTTATGTAACATTTTTAATATATAATTTTTGAAAGCTCAAAAATTAGGTATTCATTAATGATCACTTATTTTGTGTGTTTGCCCTATAAAAATGTTTATTATAGACATCATAGTATTTGACTTACAAGTAACACTATCATTATTGCTTAGCATTTTAAAAGTCTCTTTACTTGAAGAACTGTAAAAAAGTCAAGGAAAATTTCATCTCCTGTTCTTTTTGTAATAGGTGGGGTCTTGAAATTTGTATCAGTGATTTTATTTTCTGTAGAAAGCTAGCACCAGCGTGCAGTTCTGTCTGTGTTAATATATTAGAGTGACCTGCAATTGTGAAATTGCAGGATAGACCTTGACATATAGACATCTGAATTTTCTCCATGAAGTGCTTCTCAAAGTATTTTCAGAAGGTCCTAAAGTTTTTGAGCTTGAAGGACTTTTCCTCATTTTCCGGATAAGGGAAATTCAGTAGCGGCTGTTTGCCTTATGAACTTCATAAGAAAGTAAAAGACTTGGATGCTTTCTTAGGACGTGAAGCAGACTTTGACAGTTACCTAGGACAAAATAAACACTTAGGCAGATACACACACACACCCATGAATAATAATTGCAATAATAATAACTAGTAGGAGTTATTTGGTTTATGTTCTCTACCCACTCCTTATTTCCTTCTCTTTTTAACTTTAAACGATTCTATAAATTTAGATTTGAGGGAGATGTTTTTGAAAACTACCACCTCTTTGAAAATGTGATTATAATGAAAGTGGCATCATTGTTGCTAGGCTCATAATTCATCATACCTTTCTGAGGCATTTTGCTTGTAGTTTGAACAGTCAGTATCAAACATTCCAAAAACTTTGATGCCTGGAGGTGCTGTTCAGCAGAAAGAAATCCTTGCCTCTTGATAGTGAAACCTTTAGATGGGTAACATTTCTGTAACACTAATTCTCTGATTTTTTTTTTTTAATATTAAGCTTTTGATTCAGCATGCATTTTTATTTTGTAGGGTGACAGTTTGTAAGGACTTAAATAATTTCAAGTTAAAACTAGTTTTTGTGCTTTTGAAATTGTTAGATGGGAATAATTCCTCTCTTCCCACACTTGTATCTGGTTTGTGTAGTGTATAGGAATATGCAGATAGAATTCTCATTTTTTTTAATAATGGACTAGGGCTCTAAACTGTATTTATAATGAGAATGATTGCCTAAGAAATAGTGTCCTTGATTTTAGTGTTCACCTTCCTCCGTGGAGGTTATGCTGCAGTGTTGCATGGGAGGAGGTACATGGGCTTTGTTTCCTGCAAGAGTTCTAGCTGACTTCTAGCTTTGTTGCCCAGGGCAAGTGAGTTAACTTCAGAAAGCTTGGTTTCCATATCTATCAAATGGGAATGATAGTAAAAATCAAGAGATATGGCAATACCACATCCAATACATTATTAACTATTGTCATTTAACTGAGATTTCAGAAGTTAGAATATGAATAATGTGAAATTATTATTTGACCTTTTATATTTTCGTAACAAAAAGTTGAAACTGGATATTTCTCTGAAAATTAGGAAACAGGAGCGTAGTTTTGTGGTCATGAACCTCTTTCACCCCCCAAATACGAAGAAACAGTGTGCAAATATGTTGAATTTAGTAGACTAGTTATTTTAAATATCTGTATTTGGAGATTTTTTTACCTTCTGTGTTGGTATCCTGCCACATATTTGAGTGTAATGCTTTTTTTATTTTTAACTTACTAGTGTTTTGAATAGATAATAGAGTTATGTGGTTCAAATTTTGAAAAATACAAAAGGATATATAATGAAAAATCTTCCTTTCAAGTTGGTTTTCCTAATTAATTCCCCTTCCCAGAAAGAGGCAGCCATAATAAACTTGTAGGTTTAGGCATTTTTAAACTCTTGTTTAATTTGAAATGCACTGAGCAGACTGAAATTATATGCCCATTTTGTATGCATATGTCCATTTTTTTTTAAAATGGGAGAATTCTATAGCATTTTTCAAATTCTTGAAGGGGTATTGGAATCAAAAAAGGTTAAGACCAATTGATTTAGTGATCTAGTTTGTACCTTAGATTAGTGATGTATATTCTTTATTTTCTTTTCCATTATGGTTTATTATAAGATATTAAATATAATTCCCTGTAGGACCTTGTTATTTCCCTGTTTTATAGTAGTTTAAATTTGCTAACCCCAAACTCCTCTAATTTATTACCTCCTTCCTTTTTCCCCTTTGGTAACCATGAGTTTTTCTTCTATGTCTGTGAGTCTGTTTCTGTTTTGTAATTTGTAATTGATGTATATTCCTTAGGCAACTAAATTGTAGTGTGTGTGTGTGTGTGTGTGTGTGTGTGTGTGTGTGTGTTATGTGTGAATGGTTTTAAAAAAAATAATCATAAGCTTTGATTTTGAACCAGAAGAACATCTGTAAGTTCATAGGTGTTAATGTTCAGCTTTGCAGCCTTTGAAGCAATGTGGTAATATTTTTCTTTGGGAGAAAAAATTATAAGATTCTGCACAAAACCAAATCTCAAATTACACTGTTATCATGTGTGAAAGGTTACAGTAGTTACAGTGAAGAGGTATTTCATTCACTTTTAGGTGGGAATTTATCTTTTTTCATGCATCTCTCTCTCTCTCTCTATATATATATATTTGTATATCTGTATATATCTAACTATATATCTATCCTAATAGTTTGTTTCTGTAGCATAGAGAAAATTCCTGTGCAGAGTCTTATGTGGGCCAAAATAAATTGAGAATAAGCATTTCTGATTTGTGAATTATTTAAAAGTAGAGTGGCAGCTTGCATTCATATCCATCCCATCTGAATATGATAATTACTGCTTAATTCTTAACCTAGGGTTCATGGATTTCTGGTTGCGGATAGGGTGTATGTGTTGTAGATGGGCTTCAAGGTTCTAAGAACCTCTTAAAATTTTATATAAAGTTTCTGTGTATGTGCATTGTGCATTTTTTTTTTTTTTGAAGGACAGAGTTCATTGCTTTCATCAGATTTTCAAAGATTTAGCGTAATCTTTACTGCTCTTTTCCCAGAGTTAAGAGCTTCTGGCTTACACTAAAAGATTGGTAAATTGTCATTATTATTACTGTTTTTCCTGTGTATCAGGTTAGCTTTGTGTGTGCACAGATACATTGGGTACTTATCAGTAAATATTGTAAGCTTTAAACAGAATTCATCATAAAGTGGGTCTCTCCAGGATATAACCCATCCAAGACATAAAAATTAATTAAATTGCGAAATAAAACCTCTCATAAGGTGAGGTTGTCCTTTTCTACTTAGAACTTTCTTCTCTTTGTATCATTCTTCCAAGTTTCAGCTCAAATGGGACCTTCTTACGGACCATCCTGCATCACTTTAAAAAATAATCTTCTTTGACATTTCTATCATTTTATTGTTTTTTAGCATCATATTTATAATCTGAAATTATTTGATCTTTATCCACTTGTATGTTTTCTGTTTCTTATTGCTCGTGAGGATGTAATCTTTGGTGGGAATATCTTGTTTTGCTTATATCTAGGGCCTAGATCAGTGCCTCATAAATAGTTGGTATTCAATAAGTATTTGTTAGCAAATGAATGAACATTGTTAGATCACAACATTGAATGTTATTAGTAATAGCAGTATAGATGTTTGTTTTTCCATTCCTAAACATTAAAATTTTTCCCCTCGAATCCAGGCCATGCAGATTTTAACTAGTAATTTATACAAAATGGTAAACTTGGTTAATGAAGATGTTTCGGTTTTAAAAGATCAAATTGCTAAATGTTCACTTAAAATGCTGAGAATGGGTTTATGTTCTGTGTAATTCTGCATGTTTCAGGTTAAAAACAGATGATATCTTGTGAAGAGAGAATGGAGTGGATTATATGTATGGTAGACTTAAGGCATTCCTTTTACTTAGGGGATTCATCAATTTGATTTTGCACAAGTTAAGATGTTAAGTACAATGAAATTTCTTTTTTCTGCTGGTGTTTGGGGACTGAATTATGGGCTGATCAGATCATCAGACTTTCTTAACATAGTTTGAGATAATATCTGATTTATAATGGACTTTCAGAGCAGTGTTCTATGGTCAAATTTTCTCATCTTTAAAACTTTTATTTTATAATAATGTTAGCTCTTAATATTAACTAGATTGTATAGCACTTGAAAAAGAACAGTACAGTTTCTTAATATTCCATAAAGACTAACTAAAGTAATTCTTTAATTTGTTTGCCAATGATATTCTCTTTTACTACTTTAAAATAGTTTTCTACCTTTGGTATTGTAAGATTTTATTAAAAGAAACCAGGGATCTTATTTTTATATTACAGTACAATTATGCATAAAAGAACTTATGCATGTTAACTGCATATTATTAGTTACCTAATATATAATAGTATATACCTAATATATGTATCATATATTACTTGAGGGAGGCAGGTGCCCTCCCTGAGGTAAGAATGGTGTCTCTGGGGTCACACACATGTAGTATGAATTCCAGATCCATTCACAGCCATGTGACTTCTGAGCATTGGTTTTATATCTTCAAAATTGGGAATGTATTAGAACCCACCTAAGAGAGTCAGATTAAGTTCCATCAGGCAGGTAAAACATTTAGCTCAGTGCTGGGGACATTGTAGGAGTTGAAGAGTATTAACTATCACAATTATGGTAAGAACTATGTAGAGGAAAATGCTTACCAGTGTTTTCAGTCGATTTTTTATTTCTTTAATTCATTACATGGATTATTTCCACTTAGGTAGAAAAATATGGAGTGAGTGGAGTTATGAGAATTAGACTTTAAAAGCAAAAAAGGGAGCTGGCTCTTGTGGAACAATCTCAGCATTACTGTTGAGTCAATTTAAAACCAACTTCTCATTTCAGAAGTAAGAAAGATGGCTAATGTGATTATTTTCAAGGGAAATTCCATTTGTGGAGAGTTACCCAGGAGAAACTATTGTTAGGTAAACTAATTTTGGAAGTTGTCTAGTAGGACAGGATTTACAAACTTTTTTTGTGATCGCTTACTCCTGTCAGTAAAAGTAACATGCATTTCTGTCTATATATTATATATACATGTGCTATTATGTAAAGATGTAATGCACGTTAAGAACATACACAGCCATAGAAAATTAGAAAGGATGACACTGAAAAATACAATGTGTAAATGTGCTTAATACTTCATTTTTTAACCTCCTTTTCCCTTGCCCGCCCTCCCAGCACATTCACTAGCCTTGGGCGTCTCTTTATTTTGATGTTTTGCTTCAAAGAGAGAACCTTCTCTTCAGGTTTTGAGGCTTGTTAAATTTATAGCATTTTGTTTTGAGCCAGAAAGAGTTGACACCGAACCCAGTTGAATGTGAAAACTGCTTTCTTTATCTTCTTGAGGTTTTTGTCTAGGCTTTTGAGTTTATTGCACCTTAAAGAAACATAATCTGAATGGATGGTTTTGCCAGCTTGACTATTACAGGTGGTTCCTTGTTGAGGGCTCTTTGCTGTTGATGGGTAGGTTTCAGAGGACTCTTAACCCTCGTGAAATTCCAGGCAGTGTTTTGTGTCTCTGTGCAGACTGACATTTTTCTGGGCACAGGGTTTAGAGTATTCATCAGATTCTCAAAGGAGTTTCTGCCAAAGGCTAGCAACCATTGCCTTGGGTGGTGTGTGTCCGTTTGCTCAGAGCAGAGAGAGAGAGAGAATTTGTCATATGACCCCTTTCTATAGAAGGGAGATCTCACGTCAAGAGATTTCTCCTGCATGTGTCTTCTGATTTTTAATTCTTTTTGGTATCAAACAGAATTTTAAAAGATGTTTGAAGGTAGAAGTTACTACGTGACTCCAGTGTGGTTGGTTAGAAAATTTTTGATCAGGGTCTTTTGAAAAGTTAAGCTGAATGAATGTAATTACCATTGGTAAAATTGAGAGTGCCTGTAAAACAGCATTTTCTCTGGAACAGCTGTAGACGAGGATGAAGTCGGTGGAGAAGGTCAGGTTATCTTTACTGGTGAAGAAATAATTTAGCAACCAATGAAGCAGAAGAGAAGCACTATCTCTTGGTTCTGCCCTATGCTGGGTCATGTACCACCTGGTGTTGCATTGACGCTTCCCAACAACATGAAGAGCATGGGATGTTTGCTGTTGACAGAGGGTAGAGAGAGCCTGAGTTGGGACCCCAGGCCTGTCTGGTTTCAAAGCCAAGGCCTTCTCCATTGTATGCATTAGTGGTGGATGAACGAACACAGGTGGGCATCTTGCTTGTGCTGTGCTAAGATGACTTCCTAAGTGAATCATCTTACTACTTCTTGTAAGAACCCTGAAAATTGTGAGATGAGGTGATGACAAAGAGGAGCAGAGAATAGAAGAGCAGGGAGCTGTCAGGCTGGCAGTCACACTGTGGTGGGGAAGAGTTGAGGAAGAGCAGCAGGCCTCCCAGACTCAGCTCCTTGGAAGGGCCAAGGCAGTGCCACCAAGAGGCAGGCATACAGGGTAGTTGGTACCTCACAGTGGCAGGGAGAGGGAAGATGCCTCCCTGGCCCGCTGTCGTCACTGTCTCCATCAAGTCCAGACAGTTAGGGTTTGACAAATAGGTAGCACTCTTGCCATGGTTGTTTTTTTTTTTTCTTTTCTTTTTCCTTTTTCTGGCTACACAGTGGCATGTGGGATCTTAGTTTCCTGATCTTAGTTTCCAGGTGCAGGGATTGAGCCTGTACCTTCTGCAGTGGAAGGGTGGAGTCTTCACCTCTGGACTATGAGGGAAGTCCCTGGCAGGGTTGGTTTTTTTTTTTTTTTTCACCATTCATCTTCCCATCTTTGGGAACTAGCGTATTGTAGGAAAGGGTCTGGGTTTAAGCCTGGGTGATAATTCTAGCTTTATGAATTGAGATCAGGTATTTAACCATTTGGAGCTTCAGTTTCCACTTTTGTGAAGGGGACTCATACATCCCAAGGTGGTTGTGAGGAATGAGATTGTGTGGGTAAACTGCTAATGTGTGGTTGGTGGCTTAATAAATAGTCCTTCCCTTGCTTTCTGTTTGCCATTGATCTTTCCTTGAGTCACTCCTGTGGGCCTGCATCATGTTTCAGAGTACACAGTGTTGTGAAGGAAGAGGTCTGGCAAAATTCCATCTATTTATGTAGGCACCATGAAAGACTTTGTCTTTTTTAAGAAATTTATTTTTAATTGGAGGATAATTGCTGAGCAGTGTTGTATTGGTTTCTGCCATGCGTCAGTGTGAATCAGCCATAGATACACATATGTCCTCTCCCTTTTGTCCCTCCCTCCCACCCCATCCCACTTCTCTAGGTTGTCACAGACCATTGGGTTGAGCTCCCTGTACCATACAGCAAATTCCCCCTGGCTGTCTGTTTTACATATGGTAATATATATATGTTTCAATGCTTCTCTTTCAATTTGTCTTCCCTGCCCCCTAAGCTATGTCCACAAGTCAAAAGATTTTCATCTTAAGGTGAGGTTACATCTTAATGTAATTAATTTGTAGTTGCCAGAGTCTGAAACATGGCTCAAAGTAAAACATTAAAGCATGAAAAAGAACTTGGAGAAAATTGGGACTTGCTGCCGTTTCAGGAGAAGTGCTATCTTCTGACAGGAAAGATAGAGGCTTTGGAATTAGCCTTTCACTGAAACATGCCCAGAAGACCCCTTCCACTGAGGTGCTGCACCTTAGCCATACCTTATAAAGGCATACAGTGAGACTTCAGAGTGGTTTCAGGCTCCCGAGGAGCTCTTGGGTGTATTCTTACATTATCAGTTTGGAAATCACAGCCAGACTATACCTTCCACATTGCAAACTTGTAGCACTTCTTTTGAATGAGTATTTTGAAATTCAAGGACATTTGTAGCAAAAATAATGCTTCTTTTAAGAGTTAGAAGGCTTTTTCAACCTTTTGACTCATCAAGTTAAGTTTTCAGAAAGTTATAGTGATGAATCAGGAGGACTGGTGTTTTTCCTTAATTTGTGAGCAGAAGTCAAAATTACTTGAAAGCACATTGATACAAGCGACTTTCTAAAAGTAAAAGGAGGTTTCAGTACTCTCTGTTCCACCTTGTCTTCCATGCATCCATCTATGTTTGCCTCTTCAGCTACATCTACACGTGATAGGACCAACTGGTATTTTTAATGGTACCTAGTGATTTAGAAGGACTTTGCTGGTGACTCAGAGGTAAAGACTGCCTGCCATGCAGGAGACGTGGGTTTGATCCCTGGATGGGGAAGATCCTCTGGAGAAGGAAATGGCAACTCACTCTAGGACTTCCCTCATAGCTCAGTTGGTAAAGAATCCATCTGCAATGCAAGTTCAGTTCCTGGGTCGGGAAGATCCCCTGGAGAAAGGATAGGCTACCCACTCCAGTATTCTTGGGCTTCCCTGTGGCTCAGCTGGTAAAGCATCTGCTTGCATTATAGGAGACCTGGATTCCATCTCTGGGTTGAGAAGATCCCTTGAGAAGGGGAAGGCTGTTCACTCCAGTATTCTGGCCTGGAGAATTCCATGGACTGTATAGTCCATGGGGCTGCAAAGAGTCATACACGACTGAGTGACTTTTACTTCACTAGTATTCTTGCCTGGGAAATTCCATGGACAGAGGAGCCTGGTGGGCTGTGGTCCTTGGGGTCCCAAAGAGTCAAATACGACTTAGGGACTCAAACAACAGCAACAACAACAGTGATTTAGAAATAAAATACATCTTACTTTAAGAAAGGATTTCCTGGTGGCTCAGATGGTAAAGAGTCTACCTGCAATGTGGGAGACCTGGGTTTGACCCCTGGGTTGGGATGATCCACTGGAGAAGGAAATGACAACCCACTCCAGTATTCTTGCCCAGAAAATCCCATAGATGAAGGAGCCTTGCGGGCTACAGTACAAGAGTCACAAAGAGTCGAACATGACTGAGCGACTGCTCTTTCTTTTTCTTTAAGAGAGCTTAAAAATGTTTTAATCAGTAACAGTTAAGATGAAGTTCTAAAACTCAGTCACTTCAGTCTGGGTTGTTCCTGGTTCTTGGAAGAGATTGTATATAACTTTTCAGGTATGAGGAATCTTGGCATAACCTTTGGCTGTTGAGAAAAGCTTGTGCTTTACTACCTCAACTTAGTTATTTCCTAAAGATTTTGAATAGAGCTATATTTTATTGTGTTTAGACTTATATCTTAACATTGCAAAAGGCATTTCAGCTAACAGAATTTATTTAGGCATTTCTGATTTAGTGGTATGTTCTAGAAATGACATATACTTTAAATACCCTTGGCTTACGAGTGGTAGGCCCTGTATTCATGTTCTTAAATTTCAGTGTGATCTGAATGAAATAAATTGTGTGCAGGTATTTTTAAATGTGTATATGAAGCAAATACCTATGAGAAGAGTATGCATTTGACCTGGCTAAATCACTCATATCCAAGGGACTTAAATTCTCATTTTTGAAGTTGTTTTGTGGGCTCTTTAATTCATTTCTTTCATTTGTTCATTCATTCATTCATCAGATTTCTACTTTGTGGTGTGATGTACCAGGCACTGTCTTGGGAACATGGTGATGAGCAAAACAAGAAGACTGATGAGGTGCTTCTTCTCAAAAGGCCATTGTAGCTGGAGGTCAGAGACTGATGGAGCTCTTCAGGTTGTTGGCCCAAATAATTCAGGCGAGGTTAAAGTTTGTCCTTGATCCTGAGGGTATTTGTTGTCTGTTGTTGTTTAGTTCTGTGACCCCAAGGATAATAGCTGGTGAGGCTCCTCTGTCCATGGGATTTCCCAGGACATTTCCTTCTCCAGGGGATCTTGCCAAGCCAGGGTGTTTCCTGCAATGGCAGGCAGGATTTTTTTTTACTATTGAGCCCCCAGGGAAGCCCATGGGTATATGGGCTTATAAGCCCATAGCTGTAAATATACAATGATAGAGTATATACATCACCCATAAATAAACCTCCTACTCAGTCAGTCGCTAGGAGTATTTTCCCCTCACGTTCAGTCATTTATTTGTCTGGCTGCATCGGGTCTTGGTTGTGTCGTGTGGGGTCCTTTGTTGCAGCCCGTGGACTCTCTAGCTGTGGTGCTCGCGCTCTGGAGCACACAGCTTCAGTAGTTTTGGCTTGTGGGCTTAGTTGCCTTGCAGCATGTGGGGGTCTTCCCGGGCCAGGGGCCCTGTGACCCCTGAACTGGCAGGCAGATTCTTAACCACTGGACTACCAGGGAAGTCTTTCATGTTTAAATCTTCTGGTGTTATGCTTTAAAAATTTTTTTTGTTACATGTGATGATTAATAGCATTGTAATTATTTTGAGGTAGTCTTATTATTGGAGTTGGAATTTTAAAAAGTTCTTTTTCTTGTCATGGTAACACTATGTTTGTAATTTTCTGACACTGAGGTTCCTTTGTAAACAAATCACTTAATCATTACTTGCTTTTTAAAAATTTTTACCAGTTTACTTTCACCCTATAAACATGAAATGTACAAAATGGAGAAAAGTCCTTTTAAAACTAAGTAAAGTCCACTTGTAGGTCCAACTGCATGTTCTATAGAGGGCACTGTTATTAAAGTGCATGGTCTTAAGTTTTCATATTTTAATTCACTCTTTTATGAACTGCTGCTTGGAATAGTGGGGAACATAATACAGTAGATTTAATTCATTAATAGAAGAAAGGTTTAGAAAGATTAGGGCTAGATTTACTGTCAACACCACTTGAAGCTCATTAAATGAAAATGTAAGCAACAGTAAACCAGTTAGGGAAAGCAGTTAACACTGGTAAGCATTATGGTTAGTGTAAAGATTGGGAAAAACAAATGATAGAAAGTATTTTAAATTTGACAAATTGAATGGAGTTAAAAATTGAGTCCACCTCTTTATCACTTGGTAATTTTAAATTTTCCCGAGCTATTATGATTTAAATTATTGGGTATTATCTGTGCTGTGTTCTGTGGGTGGTGAAAAGTGAGTGGAGTGAGCGCTTTTCAGTACTAGTGCTTGAACAAAACTGCATTTGTGATAGTTTGTGATGTCTCAGACTCTTGACTTGTGGGAGTATACAACAATAAAGAAAAGAACTGTAGAGTTTGGAGTTTTTGACAGTCAGAGCTTAAAGGACCACTCTTGTACATCAGTGGTTAATAAATTTCAAAATGATTTTAGAATCAGTGTACACTCCTCTAAGTGTAAATCTGTATTTAATATTAGCATGCTCTTGGTGAAATTATATTTCTTTGCAGTTTTACTTACTGGAATATTTTCTTTTAGTTGTTAAAGTAGCACTTTACAATTTCCTGGCTAGAAAGATACCCCCTTTTTATTCTGTACTGTCTCTTAAAGGAATAATTTCTTCACATCAGAGCATCATAGTTAATAATTGATACTCATTTCTCCATAAATACAGGGATAATTGAGTAGTTATTTGCCCTGCTTGGTGAGATAGTTGTAATGTTTTGCTTGACTTATATGGAAAAGATGAGAGATCAAGAACTTCTCCACAGGATGATTTTGAGTGTTGAATGAGTTAATATAGCTAATGCTCGGGGCAGGGCCCAGCTCATGCCAAGTATTATATAAATGTTAGCTAGCTTTGTCATTGTTGTTACTGTTATTACCATTTATTTATAAGTAGTACTGAATTGTGTCTTAAGGCTTGGGTTTCAAGTGAATCCTGTGGAGATGATCTATTTTTGTATATCATGTTTAGAAAGTGGGTGTTTTGTGTTTTGAAATCTATTTAGTCTATACATGAAATTGTTTAAGCAAAACAGTGTATCACTATGTATTACATTTACTAGTGAATAAAGAACATTTGCTAATGTTCTTTAAAGAACATTTAAAATGAGGTTTTGAGTGAAGAAATATTTGGAAGCTGTTAAAAAAAAGGATTACTGAACCCAAGGACTAGCCTAGCCAAGAGTGAGCTGCATTGCGTTATGATGGATGCTGAAGTACTGTGCTCACCTGGCTTCCCCAGCTGGTGTGTTCGGTACTTTGAGGGGAGGGAGGCTTGGGGAGTTGCATGTGTGTGATGACACTGAACATTGTCATGTGAAACATCAAGAGGGACCGTAGGTGGTTGCTAAATGGAATTAAGACGTTGGTGGATGCTACCTGGACAGATAGGAAATAGTTATCAACCTAGCATCTTTCATTTTGTGGGAACACTGGAAAATCGTAAAAAACCGAAGCAAGCCCCCAAATCTAAAGAATTTGCTTAGAGTTTTGCGAAAGTATCTTTGGAGCAGTTGGTTTAGAGTATGAATTTCAGGTGTGTTAGAAATTTTCCTTCATCTGTGAGTTTTTACATAAAGCAGTTTTTATGAACTGAGATTATGGATTTGTTATGTGTATAATTTTGATTGGCAGTGAACCTGTAGTTAATCTTTCTTCAGGCCTAAACCCAGAGAGTTTTTTTTCCCTTTTTTCTTTCCCATGGGAAGTTATGGTTATTACAATGTTCAGACCACTCCTTTCTCAAGATGATAAAGAATCTGCCTGCTGTGCAGGAGACGTGGGTTCGATCCCTGAGTGGGGAAGATCCCCTGGAGAAGGAAATGGCCACCTACTTCAGGATTCTTGCCTGGAGAATTCCATGGACAGAGGAGCCTGGCGGGCTGCACTGCATGGGGTCACAAAGAGTCAGACCTGACTGAGCGACTAACAGAAACCTAGAAGGTTTTTTTAAATCCCTTTTTTCTTCCCATGGGAAGCTATGGTTATTACAATGTCCCGACCACTCGTTTCTCATCCTTGTCTCACGATAATGAGTTTTCCCACTGATAGGTCTTCAGATTCTATTGAGAAATAATAAATTCAAATAAGTGACTGTGAATTGAAAGCATTCATGAAAACAACATGTGCATACATTGAAGTGGGTATATAATGAGGGAAACCAAGGCTCCAAGAAATTACTGGCAGTTCAAAGTTCAGTGAGTGGAGTTGAATTGGAATGCATTTAGAAAAGAACTCTCTTCCAAGTGACCTATCTCCTTGAACTGATAGATGCTGATGATTCTGTTCTACCTTGAATTTTTACTTTTTATCTTAAAGATTTAAAGTAAAGGCTCAAACTCGGAGAAATGAAAGCTTCAGTCAAGGCAAGGCACTTTAGGTGTACACTATACTGTTTGACTTCAGCTTTGCTAAGGCAAGAGACAGTTCCTAGACTTTTTCCCTGCCATCTGTTTAGAAAAAAATTTTTGAGACAGATTTTTGACATTTATTTTTCCAACTCTGTTTCTCTTGCTTAGTTTTTTTTTTTTTTTTCTTTCAGGTGAGTTTACTTCAGGCCATTAGAACTAGCTGTGACTGGGTCAGAAGTGCAGAGGTAGCATGGGCAGTTAGGGAGACTGATGATTAAGACACACAGATGTTGCATGGCCAGCAAGGTAGGGTTACCGGAAGAGGCTAGGTTTGTGAGCCGGCCAGCCCAGCGGCTTGGAATTCCAGCCAGTTTTCCTTGCAAACTGGGTGACTTTAGACAGTTAACCTTCTTAGAGCCTCAGTGTACTCATTTGTAAAGTGCTGATAATACCTACTGTGCATTATTAGTTGAGGGGCCATGTCTGTGATATGTCTCTACCAGTACCTCGCACGTGGCAGACACTTGCTGATTGACCCTTGTCATGATATTTGCATCTTTAGGGTCAGGGACCATGTCCGTTTATGATGATACTCTCACTGTCTGGGATAGTGTCCATTCACATTGTCTGTCCCTGTTGATCGAGTACCTGTTGAGTTGAAGCCATCCTTCAGATAGGAAAGGAATTCTTTATATATGTAGAGCGGTGCTGACTCATTCCTTTTTCTTTTCTGATATCTTAAATATTCCGTTAAACAAATGTACATCTATATTTTAAATGAAGAGACTTTTATGTCACATAGTTATTTAATAAACTGAACATTGCTTTTAAGACAGATGTTTATGACTATGCTTGCCATGGTTAGGTGAAAAGGTGCTGCTTTGGACAGAGCGCAGTCTCTGAAAGGATTATCAGGAGTTGCCAAGTGCTTTGAAAGGCTTCCTCTTCTGGTTTTATCTTCTGTCTCTTTAGCTGTGATTTAGAGCTGGCTGTGTCTGGTGTGTTGGAGACATAGAGCAAGTGCTTATAGAGTGAATGAATATGTGGATGGTTCAGATATCAAAATTTTGTGGTATTTTCATTCGGTAGTATTTATTTAATCTTTGTAAAGTAGAGAGAGTATGCAAACATTAAATGAATTTTAGTACCTTCTTGACTGTAAAACCACCTCAGTTTCCTGTCACATCTTAAGTGTAGACCAAACAGACTTGCTGGTTCACAGTAATTGCTGCTGGCACTAACCTGGCACTTTACTGTGCTCCTTAAAATATACCATAGAGAAGTTTCCACTGGGGTTAGCACCTAGGGCCTGAAAAGCGTCACATTTGTATAGTCTCCTTTGCATGGACGTGTGAGGATGTATGAGTGAAAGAGTGAGCTGCAGGAGAGAGTGTGTATGTTTTCGTCTTTTCTCTTGCTTTAACCCCACTTTTCTTGTAGGTATTTATGTCATCTCAGGTGCACTGGTTCTGGCTCATTTGTGATTAATGAGAAGTGCTGTAAAAGTTACTACTCTGGTCCTCAGTGTAGTTTCTCTTTTCTCTGGAATTTTTTTCTTCACCCAGTCCGTCATTTGTTTGGTGTGTGTTCAGGAAATCTAAAAAGCTTATTTTAATTCTAGCCTTAAGCTAACATAATTAAGAAGGAAAAGTTTCTGTTGGTTATTGCAGGAAGCCCTCCTTGCTTCTAGTCCCTGCCTCCCACGCCCTACCATCAGTATATTTTTTAATAACTCAGGAAGAAGTGAATTTTAGGTTTTCCATGTTTCTATCCCTTCATTAGGGAGTGTAATTAAGAGGTGAAAGGATTTGATGTGGCTTGCTAAATTTTTGAGTAACATGAGAAGCACACTGAGTGGTTCATATTTTTGAAAATCTGTACAGTATTTGGGAACATTTTCTTTTATGAGAAACTTTATTTTCTGGGCTCTTTATTTTTCTGTGCATACTTTGGTAAGACTCAGTCTGTCTGTCCTTGTTCTTTGTACTGGAAAGGAGATGCAATGTACATTCTGAATAGACCTGCCTATGACCCTGGGAAGCCTTTCTTTGGTGAAGGCAGCTTCAGAAACAGAGGTAATCAGGATCTGTCTTCAGGAATTTCCTTTCTTCCCGGAGACACGTTTCCAAACGTCAAATATAAACTAAGCCCATAAACTCTGGCAAGTGCTTTCCTTTAACCATCCAAACAGTTTCTGTTTCAGTTCCAAAAAAGGTAGCTTGCCCCTTCCCACTAAATCCTTAGGTTTTCAGATTTTTAAAAAAAATTTTGTGAGGGAGAGTGGATTGTTAACAGTAATTATCTTTGGGGAAATAAGAGGGTTGCGCTTTCTACCTTGACATTTTCAAACTAGTGAAAGTAAGCAAGTGGGAATAAAATGATCCATTTCATATTGGTGATCATTAAATTAAGCCTTTCTATAGTTAGTTGTAACATGAGAAAACATGTATAGGAGTTTATCCATACAGCATAAATGCTTCTACTGAAAGCAGTTAATAGTCGAAGTATTATTTGTATGTATGTCTGTTCTTCTATCCTTCCGCCTTCTATCTACCCATCTGTCTGTATCAGTCAAGGAAGAGTGATCTCAACTTGTGATCTCTTTAATATAATTTGGTTTCTTTTCTATAAGGAAAGAGTTTTAATTACTCATCTGTCTAGACAACCTTGAAAAAGTATCATTTTTAATTTTTAGAAGGGAGGTAAAGTACTTTTCAGAAATGGTGTGTAGGACACTGCAAGGAAAAAGTCTATCGGTGTGAAATCTTTTATTCTCATGGTTTTCTGAGATGCTTATCTTGGTGATTTTATTTCGCAAAGAACTCGGCTCCCTGACTCTCATACACCACACTTTAATGAGCTACACAGTCATTTGTGACTTATGCGCTCTTCTTTTTAATCAGCTTATCGCTCATCAACATCATACCCGTTTTGTATTAATTTACTTTGCAGTTGAAACTTTCTTTTTGTGTAATGCCATTAGAGAAACCAGGAGAGCTTAGTGGTTTGCTTTCAATTTGGGGGGTCAAAAGGTATTCAATTAGCTTTTGCTGTTGAACAAATGATTCCAAAACTTGGTGGCTTAAAACAGCCGTTTAGTTAGTTCACCATTCTGTGGTTTGGCAGCTGGGGTGGGGTTCAGCCACATGATGGTCCTGGCCTCTGCCGGGCTCACTCTTGAACCTGCAGTCAGCTGGCGCATAATAGTGTCATTCACATATCTGATCATTGGCCAGCCGTTGACTTGCTGTAGCTGCAGGGGTGTCTGGGCTGTGTTGACTCTCACCATGTAGCAGGTTAGCCTGGTTTTCTTTATGTGGTGGATTGTGGGGTGCTGTGAAGCAGTGAGAGAGGGCAGTTGTTACTGCTTCAGTACTTTTCAAATCTCTTGCATTTTTTTTTTGCTGTTATCTCATTGGTCAAAGCAAGTTATAAGCAAGCTGAAATCCTAAGGTTGGAGAAAGACTCCACTCCTTTGTGGGAGGAGCTCTAAAATTGTACTTCCGTGTCGTGAATACAAGGAGGAAAAGGATTTGTGGCCTTTTTTGCAGCCTGTGAAAGATACTCTGAGGACTTCAGGTCTTGGTTCAGTGGATGTTGTCTCTCTTTTGAAATGCATGTGGAATCTATACCACTTCTTGTCCTACCTCTGAGCCCAGACTACAGTCGCCTTCTGTCTCCTAACAGGTCCCCTGCTTCCACCCTTGTCCCTGTATTCTACACAACAGCCAGAGCAGACTTTTCGAAATAAGCGTCAAATCATATTTAAAACCTTGTATTCACTTCTCATCTCTTTCAGAATAAAATTTAAACTCCTTACTGTGGCTGTAAGACTGCACGATGTAGCCCTTTCTCTGACCTCATCTTACCTCACTCTTCTCACTCACTCTGTCCAACTCCACTGCCCTTCTGGCTGTTTCTCAGATACACTAAACTTGATCCTGCCTCAGGGCTTTATCTTTGCTCTTTCTATGCCAGATATTCTGCGTGGCTCCTCTCTTCACTTCTGTTAGATCTCTGTTTATGTCCTCTTTGCAGAGAGGCCTTCACTGATACCCCACATAAAATAGCATTCTTTCCTACCAATCTCTAGCTGGCATTATTTTACTCCCTAGCTCTCATCATCACCTGACGTGTGTTTATTTCCTCTCTCCTCCATGTAGAATGTAAACTCCTTGAGGGCGAAGATTGAGTGTTTATTCCCAATGACTGGAACAGTGCGTGGAGCAGGGTATATGCTCCCTGAGCCTCAGTGGAATGACCATTAAGTGATATTCATCACTGGGCCTTGTTGATGGCTGTTCACTAGAGCTAGTGTCGTCTGTGTGCCGTTATTTCTGGGATGGAAGCAGCCTCTCTCCTTTCTTGCCTGATGCTCAACTAGACCAGTGTAATCATATTTAATGAAGTAGTCATTCAATTTCCCTTGAAAAATTTTAAACAATATAACTATAATGATTTTTGGATCATTTTTCTTTATAAATACCTATATGGACTCAAGAAGATAATCATTCTCCTTTACCCTGATGGCTTATGTAAATGCATAAATATTCATTGATTTTTTTTTTTTTTCTGTTTTTGTAGAAGGTGGCAAACAGCAAACTCTCTAGGCTAAATGGGGAGGTTCAGCTGTTGTGGTGTTAATACCTCTTTTTTCCCCAAAGATAATTGTCAGAGTTATTTGTCAGAAACTTAAGAGCACCTCACAGAGAATGACAGTACTTCCTGAGAATTGTTAATGACAAGAAAAATGCTCCTACTTAAGTGACAAAACAAAGCAAGAAATAGCAGTTCCGTACTTTTGTTCCCAAGAATATATAAGTTGTTGTTTTTTCAAATACACGTAATACATTAAAATAATATAAACTATCATTTGCTGATAGGATGAATGACTACCTTCTTTATATGTTCATATTGTCTAAAGAAAGTACTACCTCTGCAAACAGTACATTTAAACCTGGAAAATAAAATGGCAAAAAATCAACAACATGATATTTTTATTATGAAAATCAAGCAGGAGAATGAAACAGGGCTCATAAATTTTTTTGCAAGAGACATAAATAGATCTTGAAGACTGCCAGGATACAGAAAATGAGAAAAAAAGTCTAGGGTAATTCCAAAGTCCCAAGCTGGGAGGGATGCAAAACAAAGAGGCTGGGGAGAGTTGTATTCTGTTTTGGACCTAAGGAGTTTGAGGAACTTGTTAAGTCCAGTAGAAATGTATAGAGAGCCGTATGTGTGTGTGTGCTCAGTCGTGTCCAACTCTTTGTGACCCCTTGGGGCGGCCTCCTCAGTCCATGGAATTTTCCAGGCAAGAATATTGGAGTGGGTTGCCATTTCCTTGTCCAGTTAATCCCTTCTTCTTGTATGCTGGAAATTCCTTCAGTCCCCAAACCCCCTTTTGTTAGGCCTGTGTACCAAATTCAGGTCCTACTGAGCCACACTTCCCCTGCACTTCAGCTGGCCCAGGCATAGGTTTGCTATCCTTTAAGTGTAATTTGTCTCTCAAATGGCTTTCCTATAGCCACCTCTAGGCTTTGAATCTGAGTTCTGTTAGTCCACAGGAGTTTACCATCTGCAGGTATTTGTTTGTAACATAAGAGTCAAACCTCTAATTTGGAATAATGAGATGGGACGGGGCTGTGTAGGAGGAAGGGCATCTGGCTTAGTGAAACCTCTGAATCACAGAATACTTAAAAATAAAGACAATTATATGATTCTTAAATTACAGTGCATATGATACACTAATATATAACTGAGACATAATGAGCTGTGCGAGCAGCAGTAATGGAAATATTTACCATTCACAACAGGGCTACAGAATAAGCTAAGAATGGTAAGCAGCAAAGTCTTTGTGAGAGTTATTTGACTCAGAATTTGAAGGCTGACCTAAAGAACCTGAGAACTCATAAATTTCCTGAAAGCTTTGATTTGAAATATCATTGATTTTTATATAGAGTTTTCTTAATTTATGAAGACCTGAAAATGTGCAGGTATGGACTGACTTGTATTTGATTGTAATCAAAATCTTCAAGTTTAAAATGGAAATGTGGAAGAGGAAAAACTGAGACAGGAGGTTTTACTGCTTCTCCTTCCTTCCTTCTGGCCATTCAGGTAATCCTCTGAGGAAACATCTTCTCCCATCCTAGAAAGTGGTTGGGTACATATTAATTTCTGTTGCCCCAAAGCTGATTGAATTAGGAAGCTGGCAAGCAAAACAAGATGGGGTTTTAAATAATTTAGTGGAAAGAGAGTGCTCATAATGGCAGCAGGGACTGGGGACCTTTTCTGCACTCTGGCTTCTTATGATGGAATGACCAGGATTAAGAACATGCACTTTGGAGACAGGCTACAGCTTTAGCCTAGTTTTTGCCATTTACTGTTGGAGTGATCCTGGGCTTTCCAGGTGGCGCTAGTGGTAAAGAACCCATCTGACAATGCAGGAGACCTTAGAGACGTGGGTTCGATCCCTGGGTTGGAAAGATCCCCTGGAGGAGGGCATGGCTTATTAAGATCACTAGTCTTAATATCTACATCTCAGTTCCCTTTGCGATAAAAAGGAGGGTGTGCATAGAACTTATATTTTAGACTTGTTGTAAGGAATAAATGAAGTTAATGTATGCAAAAGACTTAATACTAGAAAAGACACATAATATATACTCATGAAGTACTAGCTAATTTATAAAGAAGGCATACTTTCTAGAACATACATATGTTCTAGAAGGCATTCATATGTAGAACAGTGATGGTATCAGAAGGGCTTAAAAATAGGCAGCATGATATAGTCTTTTGTGATGTTTTGGGCCCTATGAAAATATTGAACTTGTGCAGTTAGTTTGAGAGGGACAGAGAGGGGGCGACAGGGAGAGGGCAGGGGAGTCTAGCATTCACAAGGTCTGTGGCTGGGGTGTGTAGCCAGTGGTTTAGCAAGGAATGGGCAGGGCCTTTGACATGTGCCAAGTGGCTGTGAAGAGAGGAGTGTGAGGTTGTGTGAAGGGAGAAGAGCTCATGCGTGAGAGTGGGCCAGGGAGCTACAGGGCAGGAGGGGCGTACTGGTGTGTGGGAGCGGGTGCGAAGGCAGCGAGTGGAGTCAGGGCTTGCAGGCGTCAATCTGGCAGTTACATGGGATCCCAAAGACATTTAGGAGCCACTCAAGCAAGGCCTCTACTAGGAGGGATGATCCAAACTAAGGCTCTCCTATTGACATGAGACTAATGGTGTGAGGAAAATGCTCGAATTTGTCCACTCAGGTACCTCTAGGCATAAGAGAATTACTCTTGCCACAATCCTGCAATTTCTTTGAAGTTTTGTTTTTTACTTTAAAAATTCAGAGATTTTTGCATTTCATAGGATCTTCACTTCTTTTAAGTCTCAGAATCAGTGTTTTTAGTAAAGTTTATGGTTCCAGGGAGATGTGCCTTGTTTATCCTATGGCTTCTGGAAGATGCTCGCACTGCCCTCCTTGGATCAATCTAGGAGCAAGGTGATCAACAAATAGAGCATTTGGAATGTGAGGACCAAGGGGCTTTAGGAGGGCTTCCCCTTAGCAGGCAGGCAGGCCTTCATTACTCCTCTTCCAGACCCTGTAGGCCCCAAATTCTCTTCTTGGGGTCTTTGAAAGTTCACTGACCATGCTTTAGTGCTCACTGCTTCCCTATCTTTTTTTCCTCTTCCCGTGGCTTGAAATATCCACCCTCTTTCTTACTGCTTTTTTCAAGCAACTTTTCTGAGATATCCTTTATATACTGTACAGTTCTCCCGTTCAAAGTGTGCAGTTCAGTGTTTGGTACATTCACAGAGTTGTGCAACCATTGCCAGTCTCTTAATTTTGGAAATTTCTGTTCCTCCTAAAAGAATCTGTGCCTATTATCAGTTACTCATTCTCCTTGCCCCCACCCCTGCCACCTCTAATCCTTGGCAACCGTAATCTATCTTCTGTGCATAGATTTGCCTCTTCTATTCATGGAAGTGGAATCATACATTATGTGGTCTTTTGTGGACTGACTTCTTTCACTTAGCAGGTTTCCAGAGTTCATAATGTTTTGACGTTATCAGTGCTTCATTGCTTTCTATGGTCGATCATATTCCATTGTAACACATTTTACTTGTCCATTTGTCACTTGATGAACATTTGAGTTGTTTTCATTTTTTGGCTTTTATGGATAATGTTATGTTCTTGTGAGGACACATTCTCAAGTTTTCTTGGGTAAATAACTTTAGGCATAGTAATTCTGTGTTTAACTTTTGAGGAGTCGCCAAACTTCTTCACATGGGTGTGCTGTTTTGCATTTCTGTTAGTAATGTATAAGCGATCCGATTTTTCTGTATCCTTGCCAACACTTTTTATTCTTTGTCTTTTAGATTAGGGCCATCCTATTGGGTGTGATAGGCATTTTTCTGATGGCTTGTGGTGTTGAGCGTCTTTTCATGTGCTTATTGGTCATTAGTATATCTGATTTGGAGACATTTTTGTTCAAATCATTTGCCTATTTTTGTTTCTTTGGTTATTGAGTTGTGAGGCTTGCTGTGATATTCTGAGCACAAGTTTCTTATCAGATATAAGATTTGTAAATATTTTTTCCTGTACTGTGGGTTGTCTTTCACTTTTTTGATGGTGTCCTTTGAAGCATAAAAGTTTTTCATCTTAATGGAGTCCCACTTATTTATTTTTCTCTTTCACTACTTGTGCTCTTCTTGCTGCTTTATATTCCCAAGCTTGTTGGGATAGGAACAAGAGAACCTGGGTTTTAGTCCATTTTGCCAGTAATAAACTGGTTGACAGTGGGCAAGTCACTGTCCGTTTGCTCTGCTTTCACCAGTCTGTCCTCCACAAAAGAGATCTTTTTCTAAAAACTCCACGGTGACCATATAACTTCCCTCTTCACAAATGTCTGTTAGTTATTGTCCATAAAAGATAAAATCTAAATATTTAAGACATTTATTTAAAGCTGGTCCTCTGTCCTTTAGCATACATCCTTTCTGGATATGCTGAATACCTCATCAATGTTTAAATCTACGCTGAATATTCTCACCTGCGTCTCAATCTGTCATACCCTTTCCTACTTCATGACTCTGTGCTTTTTTTCTTGACTGAGAAATCTTTCTCCTCCCCATATTCCTCTTTATTTAGTAAACTCCCTGTTTTAGTCTTTCAAGATCTACAGCAAATGTTCATTGTTGTGCCCATGCAGTGTCTGGTACATGGTACATACTTAATAAATAATTGTTGAATAAATAAATGAATGAAACATTACCTTTTCTTGAAAGCCTTACCAGACTTTATTCAAAATTGTAATTTCCTCTTTCAGGTTTCTAGAGCATATACTTTTTTATGTCTGTCATGATATGCCCACACAGTTTTGTACTTTGTGATACTTTTCTCTCCCACCCAGTGACCCCTTGGGAAGCAGGGGCTATGTCCTCTCTGCTCCCAGCTGAGTTTTTGCCAAGTGCAGCAGGATAGCATAAAGTGGTTGGTAAATGTTGCCTGTGCAGGGACCACTTTCTCTGGGGACCTCTGTAAAGTGAAAGAGGGGATATGGACTGCTGATTCTCAGCTTTTATGAGCCAGGTTAGAGAATGATTGTAGAGCTGGTCTAAAAGGATGTGAGGAGTTAAACTCTCAGCCGAAGATGTCCCTCCAGACTTTGACAGAGAGTGTTTGGAGACGCGCCAGCTCCATGGACCCAGCCTCCCCTTGCCTAGTCTTTTGAGTGTGGGCAAGGAGTTGGGGGAGTGAGTGGGAAGAGTACGTGAGCAGGTAGGTGGTTATGATTAGGGTTCTATAATCCCCACCATTTATGTGGATTTCCTCAATTCTAAAGTAGTTACTACTTTAATTATCTTTTTAACCTTAGTGGGGGTGTAAAGCTGCTTTTGGCTTCTTTAGAAACTTCCTTGGGAGTAACCAGATTATGTGATCCTGCTAGTGCTATAATAAGATCTCTTCTAGTTCTGAGATTTCATGGTTCAAGGCTTTGTCTTGGCCGTGAAATATTTCTTGATTAGTCCTCAGTGATCTCTGTCTTCTTATCCTAAGTCATGCAAGACATATTTTTGTGTATTGCACCCTGTCATTCGTTCATTCAACAGACCTTCTCCTGGGAACGTGCTAGATGTTGGAGTGACCAAGATGACTAGAACAACATCTGTTTAACTGCATTTATTAAGCATGTATTTTAGCCTGTGTCCTGGGGATAACGTGTGAATAATACAGGCAGAGCTCTTACATTGCCCTGGTTGTTGCTCTTCATGGGTGTTGGTTTGCTGTCCCTAATTAGACGGTAAGATGTGTGTTTTGTATTTCATTCCCCCAGTCATCTTAATACGCTGAATAAATAGTTTTCAAGAATTACCTGATTAACTTCTTGGATAGGGTTCTTTTGATTGATTGCCAAGAAAAATTCTACTTGCCAAGGAAACACATGAGCTGTTTGGATAAATCAGAACTTTGAAGTTTTATAATCTATACAGTGTGTCCAGGTCTTACAAGTAGTAAGGTAGGTAATGTGATAGGAATAATCTATGACTGTAGTTGAATTTTATTTGGAAGAAAAAACTGGAAATAACTTAAACTCCTGGGCTTTTTACTGATATTTCATTTCCTAGTAATGAACTTGTATTCAAATTTTGGACTCAGGATCCTGGCATGTGACTTTGGTATTGCATGCTAAATCAGAACTTCAGAGTTTTTCTGTTTTGTTTTGCTTTTAAAAATAGGGCAATGCCCTTCTTAGTAAAGTAGAATCTTTTTGTATTGGGGTTTTCCCAATATTTTTTCCTTGCATCCTGCTTTTAATAAGGGCTTTCAGAGCCTTCATGCAGTTCTCACCAGTTCATTATTTAATACCTAAGAGGAGAGAGACTATGATTGTCGTATCATTTGCAAATATTTTCTCCATTCTCTAGGTCATCTTTTTGATTTGTTGACGGTTTCCTTTGCTTTGCAAAACCTTTTAAGTTTAACGAGGTCTCATTTGTTCATTTTGGCTTTTGTTTCCTTTGCCTTAGGAGATAGATCCAAAAAGATATTACTATGTTTTATGTCAAAGAGTATTCCTCCTATGTTTTCTTCTAGGAGTTTTATGAATTCCAGTCTAATGTTTTAGATTTTTAATCTGTTCTGAGTTTATATTTGTATCTGGTATGAGAAAATATTCTGATTTCATTATTTTACATGTAGCTGTTCAGTTTTCCCAGCACTGCTTATTAAAGAGTTTTCCCCGTTGCATATTCTTGCCTTCTTTGTCACAGATTGACTATAAATGAGTGGGTTTATTTCTGGGCTCTCTCTTCTGTTTCCTTGATCTATGTGTGTTGTTTTGTGCCTGTACCATACTGTTTTGATTACTGTAACTTTGTGTAGTATAGTCTGAAGTCAAGTAATGTGATACCTTCAGCTCTGTTCTTTCTCAGGATTGCTTTGGCTATTGGGGTCTTTTGTGCTTTCATACTACTTTTGTATTTTAATCTTCCTACTAACTTTGTATGTGGTTGATTTACTATAGTTAACTATGTTTTTACTGTTACCAGCAAGCTTTTTCCTTTTGTACTTTTCATGTTTCTAGTTGTGGCCTTTTCCTTTTTGCTTAGAGACTTCCCTTTAACATTTCTTGTAAAGCTGGTTTGGTGGTGCTGAACTCTTTCAGCTTTTGCTTATCTGCGAAACTTTTGCTCTCTCCATCAAATCTGAATGAAATTTCTTGGTTATTCATTTTTCCCTTTCATCATTTTGCGTATATCATGCCACCCCCTCTGGCCTGCAGAATTTCTGCTGAGAAGTCAGCTGATAGCCTTTGGGAGTTCCCTTGTTTGTAACTTGTTGCTTTTCCCTTGCTGCTTTTATTATTCTCTTTATCTTTAATTTTTGCCTTTTTAATTACAGTATATCTTGGTGTGGTCTTCTTTGGATCAATCCATTTTGGGGCATTCTGTCTGTTTTCTTTCCAGGTTAGGGAAATTTTCAGCTATTGTGTCTTCAAATAAGGATATATTTTCTGTCCCTTTCTCTCTTCTCCTGCTGGGACCCCTGTAATGTGAGTGTTAGTACCCTTGATGTTGTCTCAGAGGTCTGTTAAACTGTTCTCATTTCTTTTTATTCTCTTTTGTCGTTACTGTTCAGCTTCAGTGAGTTCCACTACTCTTATCTTCCAGCTTGCTGATTCATTTCTCTGTATCATTTAATCTACTGTTGATTCTTTCTAGTTTGTTTTTTTTTTTCAAAGAAAACTTCATTTATACTATTCTTCATCTATTTTTGGTTCTTCTTTGTATTTTCTAACTATTTGTTAAAAACTTCTAACCTCTCACTCTGTTCATCCATTCTTCTCCAGGGTTCTTTGATTATCTTTACCATCATTGCCTTAAACTCTCTACTATGTGTAGATTGCCTGTCTCCACTTTTTAATTAGTTCTTTGGGGGGTTTATCTTGTTTCTTCATGTGCAACATGTTCCTCTGTCATCTCGTTTTGTCTGATTTGCTGTTTTTATTTCTGTGTACCTTGTAGGTTGATTATGTTTTCTGACCTTGGAGAAGTGGTCTTTTGTAAGAGATGTCCTATGCATTTCAGCAACTCACTTCCCTCTGGTTACCAGGGCTGTATACTTTAGGAGTATCCCCTGTGTAGGCTGCATGGGTCCTTCTCTTGTGGTGGGCTGACTACTGTGGACAATCTGGTAGGCATGACTGGCTCCCCAGCCTAGTTGGTTGCCAGGCCTTGCTTTATGTGGAGCCTTGATGGCCATTGGTTGGTGGGTAGGACCAGGTCACAAGGTAGCTAGCTGGTTGTGGAACCCCAGGGGTTCCTATAACTAGTGCTGGCTCACTGGAAGGCAGAGCTGGGTTCTAGGGTGAGGGTTATAGGACCTGGGTTCCTGAATCCAGTGTTGGCCTGCTGGTGGGTGGGCCAGTTCCTGTCATGGCTGACTGCAGGTTTCTGGGTGTTCCAAAGCTAGTGCTGGCCTTGTGGTGAGTATGCAGGATCCTGGGGTGACTGGCTGAGGAGTTTAAGATATTTCAGAGCTAGTGTTTGCCCACTGGTGTGTGGGTCCAGGTTCCAAGGTCCCTGGCTGCAGGGCCTTAAGGGTCCTGAAGCTGACGTTAGCTGCTGTTAACCCACTAGTGTCTGTGGCTGCTGGTTGGTGGACCCAAGGTTTTCCCAGAGTGGGTGTTGGCCTAATGGTGGGCCAGATCAGGGCTCTGGGAGCCCTGGGGCTTTTGCCAGTCCACTGGCATGTTGGATGGGTCCTGGTAAGGCAGGTCGTGGGTCTTTGGTGATCTTGGGCGTGTGCCTGTCTACTGATGTGTGAGGTTGGTCCCTGGTCCAATGCTGGCCTTCTGGTAGGCGGAGCCAGGTCCCGGAGTCTCTGAGTATAAGACCTGGTGGTTGCAGAATTGGTGTGTTACTGATGGGTGGGCTGGGGCCCAGTGGGATTTGAAGCTGATGCCTGGTCCACTGGTGCGTGAGCTGGGTCCTGGGCCCTCTGGTGAACAGGGCCCA
This sequence comes from Antilocapra americana, assembly GCA_007570785.1. NCBI lineage: Eukaryota > Metazoa > Chordata > Mammalia > Artiodactyla > Antilocapridae > Antilocapra > Antilocapra americana. The sequence goes on from ML664174.1 coordinate 10,438,394, forward strand.
TGTGTTCAGGGCTATGGTTTCAGGGGAATTTAAGGCAGCCTGCCTACTGGTGGGTGGGACTGTGTCCTTGCCCATCTAATTGCTTGGCTTAGTGCTGGTGCTGACAGTCTGGTAGGCGGGGCTAGGTCCCCAGTGCTACTAAGCTAGAGGGAGGATTACAAAATGTTTCTTGCTAGCACCATTGTCCATATGGTGGAATGAGCTTCTGGTGATGACTGCAGCCAGTGTCTTATGTCCCCAGGGGGACTCCATTTGCCTCCTGTGTCTCTGGGAGGTTCTCCAAGATCAACAGGTGGGTTTGACCCAGGCTGCTTTCAAGTTACTGCCTCTGCCTTGGGTTCAGAGTGTGTGAGGTTTTTGTATGTGCTCTTTAAGAGTGGAGTTCCTGTTTCCCACTGCCCTTTGGGTCTCAGGAAAGTAAGCCTTGCTGGTATTCAAAGCCAAACATTCTGGAGGCTTATCTTCCTGGTGCAGGATCCCTGGGGCTGGGGAGCCTAATTTGGGAACTCAGACCAGTTGCTCCCTGTGGAGAACCTTGCAATTGTAATTATCCTCCTGCTTGTGGGTTGCCCACTCAGGGGAATGGGTTCTGACTATATGGGTTTTGACTATACTGCGACTCTGCCCCTCCTTCTTATTTGTATTGTCAGTTGTAGATGATCTTTTCTGCTAGATTCTGGTCTTTCTCATCAGTAGTTGCTCTGTAAATAGTTGTAGTTTTGGTGTGCCTGTGAGAGGAGGTGAAATCAGGATCTTCCTACTCTGCCATCTTGCCCATGCTCCTTGAGTATGTGACTCTTGATGTGTGGTATGTGTTGCTCATTGGACCATTCCCATATACTGCCTTACTAGCAGACTTTTCAGGGCTCCCACTTAGAGCTTTGCAGATTTTACACTCCCTGCATAATGTACAGTGTTTTAATGCAAAAAATAGCCTATTTCTCTTTAATATTTTCAGTTCTTTGAAAGTAGGAATAATCTTTTATGTTCTCCATAGTACCTAGTTAACTGTTATGTTCAGCCTATTTCTTCTAATATTTTTATCAATTTCATACAGCAAAAATATGATGGTACTGTTTTATCTTTTATTTAGGAAATAACTGTACTAACAAATGATTTGAGATTAGTCACAGAGTCTTAAATTTGATGAATGTTCTTTTTCAGTTTTTAGAGTTCTTTTGCCACCATTGCTTCATTTCCATTATAATTTAATATGTGATGAGTAATGTTTTAATAACCATTAAAATTAAAGTACTATTGATTGAATATTATCTTATGAAATATACAGTTGCTAAAGGAGATTATTTTTACATAATGATTCCAGTTAGAAGCCTTGAGCTAAGTTTTTCCAGATCTTACCCCCCTCCTCCACCTTCCAAATATACAGATTATTCCTATGTAAATAGTTGAATGTGTTTTTTGGTCTTCTGGAAAAGAAAAAAGAACAAAAATGGCTACTTTTTCAGTTGTAAAAGTCACACATATATCATTATAGAAAATACTGATGAACATTATAGAAGGACATAAAAATAATCACCCCTACTCTCAGCTCCAGAGATGGTTACAATTTCAAACATTTTGTTGTTTTGTTCTTCAAGCTTTTGGTTGGGGTTGGGGGTTGACTATTTATATGGACTCATGGTCTTACACATCATTCTAAATTTATTTTTAAATTGATCCCTCCTTTTTTGGGGTAAGGGCTAATTCTATCCTATCGACAACTATGAGTAATTTATATTAATTTGCCTATTTTTCAAGTCACATCAAGAAGTTGACTTAGCCAGTTAGTAGTATTTCTCTTGGTTAGTTCAGTGCTTATTGAACAAAACTGGGATACAAAGAATATAAAGCAGTGCTACTGGAATATTAGGTCATTGCCTTCTGCTTCAATAGAACCACTGACTTTTCAATAGAACCACTGACTTTTTGGGAACCACTGACTTATTTTTTTTAATATTGGAAACTGAGCCAGAACATTGTGCTTAGTTTGAGGAAAGAGAGGGCTTGCACTCAGCTTCTCTGCATTTTGGAGTATCATGGTTTATGACTTAATGTGTACATTTCTCCAGTTCCCTTCTTACCCTCCCGTCTTCCTGGCAGAAGGAATCCAGGTTAACTGCTGACTAATGCCAGTACAAAGATTTCTTGTGTTCATAGAAGGAGTCCGGGGTAGTGGAAGAGAACAGGCTTTGGAGGTTTGCTGTTTTTGCCCTGTGCATGACCCTTAGCAAGAGCATAACCCTTTTGAGTCACAGTTAACTCATCTGTTGGAGTCTGCTCCAGTGGTCATCTCTGCTGTTGTCCTGGCTCTCTTTCCTCACATCGCGTTTCATTTGGTCTTCATGGCATGTGAGAGAGTGAGGAAGATGAGGGTTATCATCATTATTGTTTAGGTAAGGGAAGTTATAGGTGTTAGGAGGTAGGCCCTCTTGTCTCTAGCTGTGGTACCCTCTACTTTATGCTGTGTTGATGTTTCCATTAAAAACAAAAAGAACAGAAAACAAAACAGAACTTAAAATAATTTTAGATTTAAAGTTGCAAAAATAGAGAATTCAAATTGCTTTTCCTAATACTAGAAATTTATATAACCATCATCTCCATTTTTTTCTACTGAATATGGTTCAGTTTTGAATGTATTTCACCATCTTTTCATTTTATTTTATTTATTTTGACTGTGCTGGGTCTTGGTTGCTGTGCATGGGCTTTCTTTAGCTGTGGTGAGTGGGAACTACTCTTCCTTGTGGTACATGGGGTTCTTACTGTGGTTGCTTCTCTTGTTGTGGAGCAAAGGCTCTAGGGTGATTGGGCTTAGTAGCTGTGGCTTTTGGGCCCTAGAGCTCAGGTTCAGTAGTTGTGGATCAGGGGCTTAGTTGCCCCATGGCATGTGTAATCTTCCAGGACCAGGAATCGAACCCGTGTTCCCTGCAGTGGCAGGTGGATTCCTGTCAGTTGCTCCACCAGGGAAGCTCATCTTTTTCTTTTTTTAAAACAGCTTTATTTAGATAAGCAGTCTATTGAGATACACGGTTTATTGAGATAAACCTGAGGTTCCAAAACTGCAGAATCAACCAACTGTGGATTGAAAATATTCAGGAAAAAGAGAAAATTCCAGAAAGCTTCAAAAAGCAAAACTTGAATTTACTTCATGCTGACAACTATTTACATAGCATTTACACTGTATTTACAACTATTCATATAGCCATTTACATTTTAAACGATCTAGAGATGACTTAAAGTATAAGGGAGGACGTGCATAGGTTATATGCAAACGCTATGCCACTTCATATAAGGGATTTGAGCACACATGGATTTTGGTATGTGCCTGGGGTTTGTGTCCAAAAACCAATTCCCTGAGGATACTGTGGGTTGGCTATGATATGCATACCATATAGTTTACCCATACAGTTCACTAGTATTTAGTGTAGTCACAGATTTGTGTAACCATCACCAACAGTCTAATTTTAGAACATTTTTATCACTTCGAAAATAACCCTATACCCATTAGCAGTCACTTTCCATTCTTTTTTCCACTCCTTTCCTCCAACCCCAGCCAGCCACTAATCTACTTTGTATCTCTTCTAGATTTGTCTAGATATTCTGGACATTTCATGTATATTTTCTGCCATCTTTGTATTTTGTTAGCATTGCCTATACAGATTCCGGAGCTTCACTTCCGAATTTAAGTCCCTTACTAGAACCTAACCGTGAACTTGTCATTTAATTTGTCTCTGTCTTGATTTTTTTAGTTTGTAAAATAAAAGATAATTATAGCACATACATATGGAGTTTTTTTTTTCAATTCATAAT